>JARHVA010000247.1:457500-1057500 GCA_037957365.1 Torreya grandis | reverse complement strand
AGAGAGGAGTCTCCATTGTGTCGCGTGGAAGAGAGAAGCTCAGCGTTCTTTCAAGGGTGCAATCCACAACGTCAACAGTAAATATATATGGCGAGGCCATATGAGAATTGACAAACACATTCAAGAGGAGAGGGGTCGAGCTAGTTATGAGGACGATGTCCTATCACTAAGACATTTAGTATAGTGGGTTATTGTGTTTATAAACAAAAGACTTTTCTTCCCTTCTCAATGTGGGATATATTTTTATGAAACATTCATCATTGTTGTGATTTTCACACATCAAGCATGGATTTTGAATGCAGAAGTGATACCCGGTATGACCATCTTTCCTTTTGAAGCCTTCATCTTTGCTCACGAATATAGTGTTCCATGCAAATCTATAACATTTGCAGGAAAAAGAAGCACCCAACTAGGTAGGAAAACAACTATTTCAGTTCATCTAGAATGTTTTGGTGAACAAATTCCACATTATCCAAAAAATCAAAACGAGTTGTTAGCTTGTTTTGTGAGCCAAAACCCATTTTTAATGCTAGATTAGTACTTGTAAGGGGCATTGAAACACATCTCGTGATTATTTTTATGAAGCCTCCTCATATCATATGTCTCCTTCACTTTATAATTTTTCCATGATGCCTTCATTTTTGGCTGTATGTTCATGCCTTGGCCAATTTTTCTCTTTGAACAAGAGCATAGGAAAACAATGGCCAATTTGAAGGAACAAAGAAGGGTACAAAATCCTGATCTTCTCAACAGCATAATATGACTTAGAATACTTTGCAATTTTTAATTTTGACAAGGGAAGAGGCAACTACATGAAAATGGACCTCACACCTTAGAGATTGACTTGAACAACTTATATTGACCCAAAAAATTTACATAGTGTATCAAAATTTTAAAGAATTTTTTTGATATGATGCAACCATAGTAGCAAAAACCTTCAAATTGAAAAAAAAAAAAAAAAAAACGATGATTTTTCCTTGTTCTTTGGTTGGTTGTATAAAACACTCATTTCTTTGGAGAGTTGATCAATATTGACGCACTTTCTCTCTAACCTTGCATGACCCTACATAAAGAATTCTATATGAAGTGTTAGTAATTTGGCCTATCAAGGCCAAATTACTACCCTTACTATTTGAAACTTTCTCAGAACAATCAAATCCCCTATGCGGATGACCAAACTAGTGTTCTATAGTCTAAAGGCATGAATAAGGTGATATGTGGACAGTCAAAATATCAAATGCAGCCATGATGAATTAGGGAGCCAAAGCATGATCAAGGGTCATAAGCATTGATAAAAGTGTTTGTAGATCTTCAAGGGCATCAAGCACAATCAAGTGAACACCTACAACAATGTTATAACAATTAGGTTTTTTGTCATGATGTTGCGATAAAGATAAGGAGGATGAGAGATCCCTGAAGACCTATACGCAACAAGTCACCTTGTTTCATTTCAAGAGAACTAGGGTTGATCAAGGGACAACATGGATATGAGAGAGAGTTTGCAGGCCTTGGGTAACATGATACAGTCAAGAAAGTCAAGAAATCCAATGAAGTCATAAGGTTCCAAGAATAATGGTCTCCATATATATGATCAGTGCAAATAATCTCATCAAGCAATTAGAGGAAGAATTAAGATCAAATCTGCTTTGGAGCCTCCTTTGAAGTCATTAACGAGCTACAGCCATGCAAATTTTAAAGACACCTACAACAAGTTCAAAGGCCATATCTCCTTTTCAAAATGTCATATACAGTTATAAAGCTACAGGCCTGTAGATTCACTTACAAAAGAAAGGCAAGTGTTTTCTTTCGGATTCTGCAGGATTATAGTTTTGTTTTTCAGACTATACAGTAGTTGTGTTTTTCCTAAGTGTTTTTCTTCCCCAGAATTGTTTCGGGCTAAGAGATGGACAAATTTTCTCGGACTTTTTGTCCGAGGGAAAGAGTTTTCAAAGGACTTTGTAAGGAGTCTTGTCAACCATTTTGGTCTTGCAGGCCAAAATCGGTCTCCTTCCCTGCTGTTCTGAGCCATCAATCGTGAATTTGGTTTGCACAAGCCTTTCAGCAAAGCGATGGACCAGTTCAAAGATGCAAGGCTTTTACAAAGCTTCTTCGGACATTTTGTCCGAAGAAATTCACAAGGAAAGAGACCAAAGTTTGAAGGCACGTTTCCTAAAAGTATGAAAAAGTGGTTCAACGTCAGAGCTTTGAACTTTGAGCTTAGAAGGACTTTGAACTTGGAAATATTGAACCGTTGAACTGTTGAACCATTGTAGATTGAAGTGGTTGGTTCAAATTGTTGGTTCAAGCGATTGATTCAAGCGGTTGGTTCAAGCGGTAGGTTCAATGATACATTAAATCCACAAGGGAACTGAGTGAACACGACTCCTTGCAGAACATAGAGTGTTGGACTTTTGAACCGTTGAACCATTGAACTCCGAAAAAGGGTTCAGGTTCAATCGAAGGGTTCAAAGTCATAATTGAAAAAACCCGAAATGGCGAGCAAATTCATCAAAGAGCGAAGTGCAAAGGATTCCTTCAGATTTTCTGTCCGAAGGAAATCCACGGCGAACAAAGGCAAAAAAAAAAAAAAAAATCCTTTGGAAAATACAAGGTAAAGGACCAAATCGGAAAAATCCAAATGCAAATTCCTTCGGGCATTTTGTCCGACGGAATTCAAGAAGAGAAAGAGCCGAAACTCCAAAGAAAAAAGGACTAAGGCCTTCACGATAAGCTCCGAAGACAAAAAGATAGCCCGAGAGCTGAGTTGCAAGGAAAGAGACAAAAACAGTGAAAGCGTGACCACACACACATAAGCCAAGCGCAGAAGAAGACAAAATAGTCCAGGTGGCATAGGAAGCGTCAGCAAAAGAGCTATTACTGCGGGTGAAACAGTCCTTAAGAAATGGTCACCAAAGGGTGCAAGCATTCAATGGCGCGGCCTGTTTTTCTTCGTTTGAGCATGGGTGAGCGGACAGTCGCGTAAGTTTCATAAAGAGGGGCCGCCTTGTCATTCAAACGACCAAGCAACCCATGCTTTTAAAATGATATTTAATATGATTTCAACGCCAAAGTCAAGAATGGGACTGCCGCAGCATGGGCCACTTATTATGAAAAGCGCCTAAGTCTTCCTTTTGATGATATATATATATTGTAACCTCCAAGTGAGGAAGAGATCTCTCATTTTTGTATGGTGCAACCCTGCCAAATTTCACCTTGAATCAATAAAAAGTGTTTTACCTCTATCTGGTTGGATATATCTCTGAGTGTGCTTGAGTATTAACCTTGTGTCCAGTCATTATTCCATGATGCTTTCACAGGCTTGATACCAACACACCTGGTATAGACAACACCATTCTTGTAGGTAGCAAAAAGAGCTGTATCTGGAGCGCAGAGATAGGAGAGGGTTATCAGATAGTGTGCCTTCCTACAGCACCTATGGTAAGTTCATCTTCTGTGTGTCTTTATTAAGCATTTCTGTTAAGTTCTCTGCAATCTGGTCCTTTTATCAGATAAAGTGTATGTATGTGCTCTTATGGTTTGAAGTGTGAGCAAATGAGTAGATCGAACTTTTTTGGTGCATCACCATCTTAGCTTAGGTTTTGCTTCAGCAATCCTTCTCTTTTTTCAACCCCCCCTTTATATATATATTAGCCATAGTACTGGAATAACTCAGAGATGCATCAAAGGGAGCTAGCCCTTATCTAGAGATTCTCCCCTCAGTTTTGCCAAACCCACAGGCAAGAGAGGAGTCTCCATTGTGCCACGTGGAAGAGAGAAGCCTAGCCATCTCTCAAGGGTGCAATCCACAGCGTCAACAAGTCCAAAAGAATGTCACAATGATCATTTAGAAAGGTTTATTTCCTTCGGACTTTTTGTCTGAAGGAAAGGAAAGGGTCCCTTGACTATCCGAAGGACAGTTTTCAAATAGCCCGAAGGCATTTCTCAAAAAAAAATGGGACACTTTGCAAAGAGCCGAAAAGCACCTACCCTTCGGAAGGACCATTGCAAGAAAGCTGAAGGGCAAGTGCTTTTCGGGAGAAGCCATTTCAAGGAAAAGGACAGCAAATACCCTTCGGAAAGGCTCATTTTAAGGCCGAGGGGTCATTTTTAAGCTTCCAGAGGACAATTTCAAAAATCCCAAAGGGCACCTACCCTTCGAGAAGGTACACTTCAAGTTTGGAAGGGACGTTTTCAAGAATCCCGAAGGGCACCTGCACTTTAGGAAAGTTTCTCATGAATTTTAAGGGCTTTTACAAAAGCCTTCGGGAAAGACATTTTCAAAATTTCGTTACTCTACAAGCCGGAAAGAACAAGCCGAGAAGAACAAGGAAAATAATTCCCGCGGACTTTTTGTCCACGGGAAAATGACAAAGGACTCGGACAAAAAGTCCGAAGGAATTCCTTTGGAGGGTTGGAAAAAGTAAAGTCCGAGAGAATGCACGTGAGGGAAGAGATCCAATGGGAAAGAACATAAGCAAAGGAAAAGCTAGAAACAATTCCCGCAGACATTTTGTCCGCGGGAAATTGATTGAACAAATGCCCGTTTCAACAATGGAAGAAGAAATACACAAGAAAGGTCCGAAGGAAAAGGAAAAAATCCCAAGAAAAGTCTACAGGGAAGACAAACCAGAGGAGATACATAGGAAAAAATCTGAGGGAATGGGCACGGAAAGTCATAAACTTTTTGTCCGAGTAAATCAAGGAACAAATACAACCAAAAGCCATAAGTAGATAAGCCCGAGGAAATACATCCAAACGATGGAGTCAATGTGGAATTTCATACAAAGCAGAGGCTATTTACGGTTGACTAGTCAAATCTTCAGTTGACTAGTTGTTAAAGTCACGCTTCTCCATGGTTTGACTAGTCACTCTCATGCATCCAAACATTCCAGCTCAGCTCAAGCTTGACTTCTAATTTTGGCGTTCTTCTCACGGCTCTCAATGTTCTAGCAGTCCAAGTGGAGTTGACTAGACAAATTCGGTGCACATCTTCCTTGTTTTTCATGCAAACGAGAATATCTCTTCTTCTAGTTCAGCTTGCAAACAAATCAAATGGAGTTCTTTATTTAGATATTGGCGTAGTATACCATGCAAAGAGAAGTTTGACTTTCATAATTCTACCATCCATTCTTCTACGCCACCTTGGATTCATACATGTTTGGAGTTTTCTTGGAGAGTGTCTTGTTTATTTGAAGAGTTAACTGTTGTCAACCTGGAGCTGCACCTTGAATCGAAGTTGTGCATGAAATGGCCAATCCTCTATCCGGTTGAAACAATGGGATCTTCTCACGAGGGTGGGTACCTCAATGGTGAGAAGAACCTCCAGAGAAGGCTGGAACCTGTAAGATGTATCAATGGATCTCTACTCTGTGCTGCGAATCTACCATAGAAAAGGGAGAAAGAAACTTGAAAGGGAAATCCTACCTAATAACGGTGATACACCAAAATGTTGATCCACTCTACTTGGAACCTTGAACATTGAATCAAACAAGGAAAAAAGAAGACCTTTGATTTGAATTGATCACTATGCATTAATATTTCATGAGAAGGTTCGATCCAATGACCAAAACATATGGAAAAACGATGGAGAGAAGTCTAATACAAGACACTTTGTAGCCACCTAGCATCCACTTATAGCTTCAGCAAAAGACATATAGAACACTGAACATGACCTACATAATATGATAAGCTAGCAACTAGGTACGAATCAGAATTTGGGAAGGGAGAGATATCTACCACATATGCAAATTGTTGAATGAATATACACAATGCCAGCACTTGAAATCTGAAATTACAATCCTATTGATTGAAGAGGTTACATAACTCACCAATGGCAAAGTCTGGTCTTGCCAAGAGAGGGATGAAAAAATCTAAGGCTAAAAAGCCATTAATATAGAAAATTACAAAAGCCAAGAGATTGGCATTGAAAAATAGAAGAGGAAGATCAACTTAAATAAACTCAAGACCAACTTTGCCTTCCAATAAAATATATTTTCCCTTTGTCTTTGCACGAAGCTCCTTGGCGTTTGAGAAATGGACGGTGGGTCTGTTGAAAGTCAACTTCTCCTTTGCATGGAAGATTACGCCAAATGTCAAAAATAGACTCCTCTTGTGTTGTCAGATCGAGAAAACAATCACTTTTGCATGTAAATGATGCCAAATTTAGATTGAGAAACTCGGCTTGAAGCTGAGTTGTACCTTCGGATGCATGAGAATGACTAGTCAAACCATGAACAAAACAAATAGTCAACTAAAACTTAGCTATCCACCAAACATAGCCCTTGCTTGCATGAGAGAGACATGTTTAGATTGAATCGTTCACCAACTTTCCATTCTCGGTTTCCTTATTCCCTGTGCATGCATTTCTCTTGCCTGTTTGTGGTTTTTCTATTTCTTGGCTTTTCGTTGACTTCACCTTGGTCTTTTATTTTCTGCGGACATTTGTTTTTCTGTGGACCTTTTGGATTTCCTTCTTGGCTTATTCCCTTTGATTTTCTTCGGAATTTTCGTGTGACAAATTTTTCCTGCGGACTTTTCTGTTATCTCCCTCGCCTTACCTTGGTTGTGTTTCCTCGGGCTATATTCTCTCGGGCTTCTTGTTATCTGCGAATTTCCTGCGGAAAAATTGTCTGCCCCTGACTTTAATTTCCATCGGATTTCTGTCTTGGCTTCTTGATTTCCTCGGACTTTTTCCTTGCCAATTTTCCCAAATTTATTCTTGGCTGTATTTCCTTCGGACTTATGTTTTCTCACTGTCCCACGGGCTTTTGTGTCCTTCGGATTTCTGTCTTCTCACTTTCCCGTGGGTTTTTGTGTCCTTCGGATTTTTGCGGACTTTATCTATTTGCATTTTTCCGAATTAATCCTTCGAACAAAAGTCCAAAGGATATCCTTCCTCCAATTTTGTTTTCTCTTTTGCCTTTGTGTATTTTCCATCGGGTTTTTCTTTGTCTCGAATTTCTTCAGACTTTTTGTCTCTTCGGACAAAAAGTCTGAAGGAATTAGTCTCCTTTGTCTTGATTTTGCCACCGGCAGAATGCCCTTCGGGTTTTTTGGAAAGGTCTTGCCACCGACCAAGTGCCCTCCGCAAGGGCTTGCTCGCTTTTCGGAAGAATTGTAGGGCACCCGGGCTTTTTGTAGGGAACTCGGGTTTTTTGTCTCCTTAATTCCTTCAGACAAAAAGTCTGAAGGAATTGAATACTTTGTAAATTGTCCCTTTTGAAATTCTCTCGGACTTCTCCCAAGTCCTTTGAAAAATCTTTTCCCTCGGACAAAAAGTCCGAGGAAATTGTCCATCTCTTAGCCCGACAAAATTTTGAGAAGACAACACTTCGGAAAGAAAACACTTGGGAATAGTCGTAAGTCTGAAAAACAAACCTGTATTCCGTAGGTGTCCGAAAGAAAACACTCGCCTTCACTCATAAGCGAACCGACAAGCTTGTAGGCTCTTTCCTTTGTTGATACCTTGCTGTAGATGGCTCCTTGGGTAGTTGTAAGTATGCTTTTAGGCTTGATTGAACTTTGCAAACATTTTCCTTTTCATTATTCAGTACCCAAAACTGATTCACAAGACAAACTGGTACCCATAAGACTGTCTTCCGAATAGTAAGGTTGACAATTTTTTGGCCTGTGGAAGAATTGTCAACATTTCTGGTGACTTAGTTGGCCCAACATGCCTGCTATGCTTGAGAACTCAGACGATGTGCATATTTTGAACTCCTGAAACAATGATAAACCTAATTTTTGACTGAAAATCTCCTCTTGACCATGGCTGAAGTAACCTTCCTCCTTCAAAATAGGAAGGGAAACACACGAAAGCAGGAAAACCAACTAGGAAGCAAATGTGTGAACAAGCACTTATTGGACAAAACTGAAGCAAACCACTGTGCTTGAACAGCACTTGGAGCGAAGCAAAAACAACTATGTACATAGAGTTTTGCTCTTCAATAGCAATGTTTCAGATGTATCCCATTGACTAGGATTGGAAGCTCTTGGCCGTCCATCTTGGCAAGTTGGAAGGCGTTGTGGGATTTGCAGCTGGAGATCATGTATGGGCCACTCCAAAGGGAATCAAACTTTGTGTGTCTCCCTGGTTTGGCTCGATCCTCATCCCAGTTGATGACCAAATCTCCTTCATGTTGACGCTGTGGATTGCACCCTTGAAAGAAGGCTCGGCTTCTCTCTTCCACACAACACAATGGAGACTTCCCTCTTGCTGTGGGCTTGGCAAAACTAAGGGAAGAATCTCTAGATAAGGGCTAGCTCCTTTTGATGCATCTTTGAGGTCTTTGACTACTACTGTTAATAATGGGGGGGGGGGGGGGCGGTGAAAAGGGAGAAGGATATAACAAAACAGAACCTATCTAAAAATAGTGATGCACCAAAATGATCGATCCACTCAGCTTATATCTACACTTTAGACCTAAGAGCGAACAGACACTCCATCTGAACAAAGACCAGACTATATGGGCGCTTTAACAGGGGGCTTAATGAAGATATAAAGAAAAAGAACTTACCATAAGTGCTGCAGAAGCACACTGTCAGATAACTGCTCACCTATCTTTATGCCCCAGATGAGGCACTTCCTGTTAACCCGCATAAATGGTCTTGGACATGCTAGATATGTTAGTGTCAACCTATGAGAGCATCAAGATGAAATGACTAAACACAGATTTGATACTCAAACATATTCAAAAGCATAACCAGTCAGATAGAGGCAAAACGCATTATATTGATTCCAACGTAAAATTGGCAAGGCTTCGCCTTACACAAGTGAGAGATATTCCTTTCTCAACTAAGAGGTTACAATATATAGCATGAAGAGAAAGACTTTTGGCGCCTTCAAGAACAAGCAGCCCATGCTGCGTTGAACACCTAGGAAAGAGGAATTTGCTCATGTTGGTGTCATCCTTCTAGAAACGACCTGAAAGAACCATGTCGCTTGTCACTGGTATTGACTTTGCAGCTTAAACCGTCTTAAATGTTCTTGCAAAAGAATGGGTTGCTTTGTTGTTTGAATGACAAGGCCACTTCTCAGTGAAGTTTACGCAACTGTCTGCACATTAATGTAAAATGAAGAAAAACGGACCACTCTATTGAATGCTCGCGCTCCCCTTGATGACCACTTGGTGGAGACTATTTCATCCATAGCAATAACTTCTCTGCCGACGCTTTATGTGTCACCTGGACTATTCTATTCGTTTCTGCGATTCGCTTTTGCCTTCTCTTGGCTCTTTGGCCCTTGGGGCTATCTTTCGTCTTTTCCTGGCTCCTCGGGCTCCTTTCTCGACGGGTCGCTGAGTTTATCCTCGGGTCTCCGAGCCCGTTTGAATTCCTTCGGGCCTGCGCTCATGAGCTCTTTTGGCCACTTGTCATGAGTTCTTTCGGGCAAAATGCCCAAAAGAAATCTTTCGGCCGCTTGTTCGAAGGCATTGGTCCCTTGGCTTCTCCTCAATGACCGACACATCCCATCGACGTTGACGTCTGCGGGTCTGTCACTATTTGAAAACCAACGGCTATTTCATCACCGTAAAATTGATGTCTGTAGGCCTATCATCATTTGAAAACCAACGGCTATTTTGCTACCTTGAATTTGACGTTCGCACGCACGTCACCAGACATTTGAAACTCTAACGGCTAGTTCACTATATTAAAGTTGACGTGCTTGGGCCCATCATCCCTTTGTTAATTCCTTCAGCCTTTTGCAAAACGAACCCTCCCGAAGGGAAGGTGATCTTTCGAAAAAGAGGGGAGGGTCCCTTTTTTGGCAGCCGAGAGCCCTCCGCAAGGGCACTTGCCCTTCGGGCTCCTTTATCTTCTCAATTCCTTCGAACATTTATCTTCTCAATTCCTTCGGACAAAATGTCCGAAGGAATTCCTTCGAACATTTTGCCCGGAGGAAATCTTGCCTTCAAAGTCTCGGTCTTTTCTTTTGATATATTCCTTCGGGCATTTGACCAAAGGAATTTGCCTTGGGTTTCTTCCTTTGTGAATTTCTTTGGACAAAATGTCTAAAGGAATTCCTTCGGGCACTTTGTCCAAAGGAATTCACCCTTTGGTTCTACATGGATTTTATTCGAACAAAAGTCCGAAGAAATCTTGTCCTTTTTGCCTTGTCATTTTTCCGAAGGTGCTCTCTGCCCTCTGCAAGGGCACTTTGGATCCAAAGTTGCCCTTCGGAGCCTGCTTGAACGGTCCAATTTGTCACCTGCTTGCCCTCTGCAAGGGCACTTGTCCTTCGGAGCTTTGTGAAAGACTTATATCTCTTTGAAGTTGGCCCATTCCTTTGCCAAAAGCTTGTCCAAGGTGATTTGTTGAAGCGAAATAAGCCCAAGACTCAAGTCACTTAGCTCTTTACAGAAACAGTTCTATTACAAAAGGAAATGGCACAATTGTAGGAAGGTGAAATACATCAAAGACTGACTGCTCAAGACAACAGGGAAGGAAGGGAGACCGATTTTGGGCCTGTAGAACCAAAAATGGTCAACACTTCATTGAAGCTTCGTGAGGAAGCTCCTTTGTCAAATGTTCTTTTCACCTGTGCTTGATAACTTTCTATAGCTAGCATGGCTTGATTTCTTGTCTCTTCCAACTCCATAAGCTCGGCATACATGATCTCCATAGTCTCATTCTCTAACAACTCAAGTTGATGCATTAGTTCTAAAGCTGGAAACTCGAGAGAAATAGGTAACCTTGCTTCCTTACCATAGACTAGCTTGTAGGGAGAGTTGGCTATTGACCTCTTGTAAGTGATCCTATTAGCCCATAGAGCTGACTTCAACTTGAGATGCCATGACCTTTAATTGTCTTCAATAGTCCTTCGTATGATCCTTAAGAGGTTCTTGTTTGTAGATTCAGTAAGGCTATTTCCTTGTGGATAATAGTTCGATGAAGTGCTGAGATAAACTCCATGTTGGACAGCCCATTGGCTGATCCTAGATCCCACAAAAGCCATTGCATTGTCAGAAATAATGGTCAAAGGAACTCCAAACCTAGTGAGCAAACCTTCATAGAAATCAAAGACATTAGTTTTGTTTGCTTCTTTCAATGCAATTGCTTCTGTCCAATGTGTGAAGTAATCCGTAGCTGTTAGAATCCATCTATGCCCTGAACTTGAAGGAGGGTTAATGAGACCAATAAAGTCCAATCCCCACTGGACAAAAGGCTGATCCACTGCAATTGGTTGAAGGGGCAGGGCTGCAAGTTTAACTTTTCTTACAAACATAGTACATTGTTTGCACTTCCTAACCCATATATGGCAATCGCCAAATATAGTAGGCCAATAGTACCCACCTCTCATGATTTTAAGTGCTGTAGTTCTTGCGGAAAAGTGTCTTCCACCAAGTCCATGGAATTCTTCAAGTAATCTTTGTGCTTGGCTTGGTTCCACACACCTTAGTAACATTCCATTGATATCTTTTTTAAACAAAACGCCGTCAACGAGCAAGAATGGAATTGATTGCAATCTGAAATACCTTCTTTTTGAAGCACTTCGGTGAGAAGGGTAACAACCATCTTGCAGATAGCTTACAATCCCTTCATCATTTGACACTAAAACAGCTTCATTAGTTTCTTGCAAGTCCTGAGCTAGATGCTCACAAAGTCCTTTGCCTCTAACCAGCTTTGTAACTTTAATTTCTACGTCATATACCATTACTTTGGTTATCCAACCAGCCCTCTTCTCATTTATGTCTTTGTTCAAAAGAAATTCTTTGATGCTTGGATGAGCAACCATTAGATGTATTTTATTATTAGACAAGTGCCTAAATTTCTTCAGAGATCTTATAACTGAAAGGACATGTTTTTCAACAAAAGAATACCTTGTCTCATTCTCTTGCAAGTCTTGTTGTAGAAAGCTATTGGCTGCTCCAAATCTTCATGATTTTGCTGCATAAGAATGCCTGAAATGGTGTCCACATTAGCATATGTATACAGAATGAAATATTTCGTAAAATATGGGTTTAAAAGCATAAGGGCACTTGCTATGGCTTTCTTAATATCTTCAAATCCTGTTATTCCCTCCTTGGACCAGTGGAAGTTTTGATTATTTTTTAACATGGTTGTAAGTGGTTTAGCTACAGTAGCAAAATCTGAAATGTATCTCCTTATAAAAGTGATTTTTCCAAAAAATCTTTGCAAAGCCTTTTTGCTCTTAGGCAAGGAGAGTGCAAGAATGAATTGAATCTTTTCAGAATCTATGTTTAAACCGTGCTTTGAAACATGTCCAAGAAGCTTACCTTCATGAACTGAAAATACATACTTTTTGGGATTTAGAGATATCCCAAATTGCCTACACCTTTCAAAAACTTGCTGGAAGTGAACCATGTGATCTTTTGCATTTTTTGAAAACACTGTTATATCATCCAAATAGATAAGCACAAACCTATTAAGAAGGCCTTGGAAGGCCATATCCATGGCTCTTTGAAAGGTTGCTCCAGTATTGGACAAACCGAATGGCATCTTTCTGTATGCAAATGCCCCCACTTAGTCGTGAAGGCTGTCTTGAATTGGTCCTCTTTTTTTACCAAAATCTGATTGTAACCACTATATCCATCCAACAAGAAAAACCTCTCTGAACCTTCAACATGTTGTAAAATTTGTTCCATTAATGGCAATGGATAGTGGTCTTTAAGCGAAGCCCTATTTAAATCACGAAAATCAACACACAAACGAATCTCACCATTCTTTTTTCGTACTGGAACGAGGTTCGCCACCCAAGTTGAGTGCTTGATTGGAAATATGATAGATGATTCTATGAGCTTGTGAAGCTCAGCTTTCATCAAACTCTCAAGCTTTGGATTGATTGGCCTTTGTCTTACTGGTTTAGTTTCGTCTTCTAACTCAATAGTGTGCTGAGCCAAACTTAGATCAAAACCTTTGAGATCACTATACTACCATGCAAATATAGCAACAAAATTTGTGCATAAATCAATGAAAGCTTTCTTTTGTGCAGGAGTGCATACCTTGCCCAATTTCAAAATCTTACTAGCTGCAATCTCTACATTGGCATAGTTCTCTTCCTTTGTTGACAAGGATGGTTTCTCTTTCCTTAGCTCATCATCTTCACTGAAAATATTTTCAAGAGTGACCAATCCCTTGGGTAGCTTATTAGTTTTCAGTTGTACAATCTGATCACCATACTGCTATAAGCGTTTCGACTCATTCCTTAAAGAAAACTCAGCCTCTTCCTGCAAAAATCTAGCAATTTGCCTGTCATTTTCAAACACCTGCCAATTTTCTTGGTTATTCGAAACAGAAGGCCTTACAACTATCTTTATATGTGACTGAAAAATGTCACTTTTTACATCAGCTGGGATATCAAATTGTGCCTCGACAGCAGCCAACCTATCAGCATGTTTATTCCTATCTCTTGGTATTGCTTGAATATTAAAACCCTGAAAATCTTCAAGTAGATCCCAAACTCTGTGTCTGTAAGATTTAAACAACATATTTTTGCATATATTCAAGCCTCTTACTTGGTGGACTACAAGTTCACTATCTCCAAACACTTGCAAACAATTTACTTTCATCTTCTTAGCCCACTGCAAACCGTGAACGAGTGCTTCATATTCAGCAACATTGTTTGAACAACCAAACTGAAATTTAATAGAGAATAAATACCTTTGTTCTGTAGGAGAAATTAACATCATTTCAGCTCTGGTCCCATGCTTATTTTTTGATCCATTAAAGTATAATTGCCACAAGGCTTCATTAGATTCGTCCTCTTGACCATGGCTAGAATCGGTGCATCGTTCTCATGAAGACAATACACACCAAGACCTTCAATCAGCTTGTAGGGATCATGCGCATGCAAGGTAGAAGCCCACTCATCAAGAAACAAATCTGAAACTCCATCCAAAGGTGAGTCCTTTTCTACATCACTAGTTTGTATTATTTCATCTGAGATGATACAATTTGCATTGACCGCATTTGGCGTGTAAGGCTCCATATGAAAACGTGCAATAGGCTCTAAATGAATTGTTACCTTTGTGCCATATCTGGTCTTGAACAACAAGTAGGTCCAATCAGCTGATAAATATCCCCCAATCTTTGAGGTGAAATCCCTTGAAAGGCACATAGCGAAATAAGGAGGCAGGTCCACCACTACGTCCTGCTGAATAGTAACGTTAGTACAGGCATGTAATGTTAATTTCAAATCTTTGATAATGCCTACCATTTTTGTTGGTGAGCCATCCAACTGCAATACACCTTTAGTATTTGGCTCATAAACAAGGTCGAGCTTGCCTGCAATCTGTTTGGGCATCACTGCACTGCTAGCTCCACTATCCACCATACAATTATGAACCAAAGTATCACCCACTATCAAAGAAAAATAAAAAGGAGGAGTTTTCTTCGTTTTTACTTCAGTTTTATCTACTTGATATTTTATCTCCTTGCTGCACTTGTTGCTTAGTTGGCTGATCCGAATTTGTCAAGACAACACCTTGTTTCTCAACCGATTTTGGAGACAATTCAAGAGCTGAAAGTTCTTGAATGAGTTTAACCTTTTGCCCTAGAATTGAAAGAGAATCCCACATGCTAATGCTGATGTTAGACATCTTCATTTGATCTACAATACTGAACTGAGATACACTAACCTTTGATTGCGCTTTCTGTGGTACTTGTTGCTCACGAATTAGAGGTATTTGTTGCACTTTACTAACCTCTATATTCTGATTTTTTTGAGCTGTGGGAGCAGCAAACTGCTCTTTTATACCTTGAGCAATAACAGTAGGAGCACTTGAAGTATTTGCTATTACTTGGGCTTTCTCAACAACTCTTCTTTTAGTTCTCTGATAGATTATAGCTACAACTTGACCATTTGAAGCATTAGTTTTAACATCTTGAGTAAAAGCGACATGATCATCTACCTGCCAATTTACATTAATAGCATCAGGCTGCCCTTGAGTCGCGCCTTATGACGTCAAACCTGTATCTTGATTTGACCCCCTTGAAAAGAGAACTCTTGTGTCATCTGTGGCATGGTCATGTTTGGTAATACCAAGTTCTGGTTTTGAACATCATTGAGATTTGAGGGCTCCCAACCTAAATCCCGCACCAAATTATTTTGAGGTGGGGTTGGAACAATGGCTTTTGAAGTGGAAGGAGCATTCGGATCAAGAGTAGCATATGGCTTAGCTAAAGTTATGGCTCCTTGTGCTTGATAGGGTGGTCTATTTTCTCTAAAACCTGATAAGGAGACCTTTGATCTTTGAAGGGCTAATAGTTGTTCTGATTTTGCTGTTGATAGAACCTATTTGACTGAAATTGTTGCCTTTTGAGCTGTACTATTTCATTTTCAAAAGATTGTAGCAAACTTTTCAACTCTCCTATCTCACTAAATTGACTAGTAGGGGCTGCAAAACTTGAGGTGCTGGAATTGGAGCCAAGGATGAAGTTTGAGGAATTTGAGGGGCTGGTACAGAACTTATTTCTGAAAATATGGGCATTGGAGGTCTTGGAGAAACCTTACCTGCTTGTATCAAACTATTTTCTGCCCTTATTGCAACTTCATAAGCATCTGGCAAAATAGTACCACCCATTGACTGTATCATCACACTAATGTCAGAATTGAGAGCTTTCAAAAAATACATAAATACAAAAATTGTTGTCAACCTAGAGCTGCACCCTAAATCGAAGACGTGCATGAAATGGCCAATCCTCTATCTAATTGAAACAACGGTATCTTCTCACGATGGTGGGTGCCTCAATGGTGAGAAGAACCTCCAAAGAAAGCTGGTTCCTATAAGATGTATCAATGGATCTCTACTCTGTGCTGCGAATCTACAATGGAAAAGGGAGAAAGAAACTTGAAAGGGAAATCCTACCTAATAACGGTGATACACCAAAACGATGATCCACTCTACTTGGAACCTTGAACATTGAATCAAACAAGGGAAAAAGACCTTTGATTTCAATTGATCACTATGCATAAATATTTTATGAAAAGGTTCGATCCAATGACTAAAACAAGAGGGAAAACGATGGAGAGAGGTCTGATACAAGACACTTTGCAGCCACCTAACATCCACTTACAGCGTCAGCAAAAGACATAGAACACTGAAAATGACCTGCATAATATGATAAGCTAGCAACTAGGTACGAATCAAAATTTGGGAAGGAAGAG
The DNA here is from genome assembly GCA_037957365.1 of Torreya grandis. Classification (NCBI taxonomy): domain Eukaryota; kingdom Viridiplantae; phylum Streptophyta; class Pinopsida; order Cupressales; family Taxaceae; genus Torreya; species Torreya grandis. Next base: position 1,041,374 of record JARHVA010000247.1, on the reverse strand, counting down.
AAATCTACCACATATGCAAATCGTTGAATGAATATACACTATGCCAACACTTGAAATTTGAAAGTACAGTCCTACTATTGATTAAAGAGGTCACACAACTCATCAATCGCAAACTCTGGTCTTGCCAACAGAGGGATGAAAAAATCTAAGACTGAAAAGTCAATATTAAAAATTACAAAATCCAAGATATTGGCGTTGAAAAATAGAAGAGGAAGATCAACTGAAGACCAACTTTGCCTTCCAATAAAATATATTTTCCCTTTGTCTTTGCATGAAGCTCCTTGGCGTTTGAGAAATGGATTGTGGGTCTGTTGAAAGACAACTCCTTTGCATGGAAGATTACACCAAATGTCAAAAATAGACTCCTCTTGTACTGTCGAATCGAGAAAACAATCATTTTTGCATGAAAACGGTGCCAAACTTAGACTGAGAAACTCGGCTTGAAGCTGAGTTGGACCTTCGGATGCATGAGAATGACTATTCAAACCATGAACAAAACAAATAGTCAACTGAAACTTAACAATCCGCCAAACGTAGCCCTTGCTTGCATGAGAGAGACATATTTAGACTGAATCATTCGCCAACTTTTCATTCTCGGTTTCTTTATTTCTTGTGCATGCATTTCTCTTCCCTGTTTGTGATTTTTCTATTTCTTGGCTTTTCATTGACTTCACCTTGGTCTTTTATTTTTTGCGGACATTTGTTTTTCTGCAAACCTTTTGGATTTCCTTCTCGACTTATTCCCTTTGATTTTCTTCAGAATTTTCGTGTGACAAATTTTTCCCGCGGACTTTTCTGTTATCTCCCTTGCCTTACCTTGGTTGTGTTTCCTCGGGCTATATTATCTCGGGCTTCTTGTTATCTGCGAATTTCCTGTGGAAAAATTGTCTGCCCCTGGCTTTAATTTCCATCGGATTTCTGTCTTGGCTTCGTCTTGATTTCCTCGGACTTTTTCCTTGCCAATTTTCCTGAATTCATTCTTGGCTGTATTTCCTTCGAACTTATGTTTTCTCAATTTCCCGCGAGGTTTTGTGTCCTTCGGATTTCTGCGGACTTTATCTATTTGCATTTTTCCGAATTAATCCTTCGGACTTTTATCCGAAGGATATCCTTCCTCCAATTTTGTTTTCTCTTTTGCCTTTGTGTATTTTCCATCGGGTTTTTCTTTGTCCCAAATTTCTTCGGACTTTTTGTCCCTTCGGACAAAAAGTCCGAAGGAATTAGTCTCCTTTGTCTTTATTTTGCCACCAGCAGAATGCCCTTCGGTTTTTTGGAAAGGTCTTGCCACCGACCAAGTGTCCTCCGCAAGGGCTTGTGTCCTTCCTCTGTGCCCTTCAAAAAAGTTGGAAAGGTCTTGTCACCGACCAAGTGCCCTCCACAAGGGCTTGCTGGCTTTTTGGAAGAATTGTAGGGCACCCAGGCTTTTTGTAGGGAACCTGGGTTTTTTGTCTCCTTAATTCCTTCGAACAAAAAGTCCAAAAGAATTGAATATTTTGTAAATTGTCCCTTTTGAAATTCTCTCGGACTTCCCCCAAGTCCTTTGAAAAATCTTTTCCCTCGGACAAAATGTCCGAGGAAATTGTCCATCTCTTAGCCCGATAAAATTTTGAGAAGACAACACTTTGGAAAGAAAACACTTGGGAATAGTCATTGTAAGTCTGAAAAACAAACCTATATTCCGTAGGTGTCCGAAAGAAAACACTCACCTTCATTCATAAGCGAACCTATAGGCTTGTAGGCTCTTTCCTTGGTTGATACCTTGCTGTAGATGGCTACTTGGGTAGCTGTAGTATGCATTTAGGCTTGATTGAACTTTGCAAACCTTTTCCTTTTCATTATTCAGTACCCGAAACTGATTCACAAGACAAACTGGTACCCATAAGACTGTCTTCCGAATAGTAAGGTTGACAATTTTTTGGCCTGTGGAAGAATTGTCGACATTAACCTTTCAAACTTGGCCTCACTGTGATACTTCTACGCCAATGTTTGAAAATGCATGCATTTTTGTAAAGAAGGATTTTATTGAATATTCTATTTTGTAAAAAGGTGTTAAGTCTTGGTTCTAACACTTTCCTCTTTTAGAATTGCACTTAAGACTATTTCAGGTTTTGAAAAAGGCTATTTATTGGCTTAGTCAAGCCATTGAAAAGCATCCCTGAAGTTTGAAAGAAGAAATTGTAAGCTAGAACAGTTATCAATAAAGAAGTTATTATTCTAAATCTGAGTTTTAACAAGAGATAGTGTGTAATCTGATTGTGCATCAGTGTATAAGTGATATTTATCTCCTTTTGCAGGTCCCTTCCTCACCTATCTCTTCCTTTCTCACCCTTTTGCAGGTCATTTGAAAAGGTTTCCAACCCTTCATCTGAAATATTTATGCTTAAGGACAAGATTTATAGATTTCATTTGATTATGTGTGCATTGATTTGAGTAACTTCAGAGGGTTTCGATAATTCAGGTGTATCACCCCCTTTTAATTATATTTCCCTTTTCAATTTTCTTCTCCCTTTTCACCTCAAAAATCACAAAAATCACAGTAGTCAAGTTTATAGAAAAATCTTAAGGGAACCAGTCCTCTCTGGACGTTCTTCTCATCAAAGAGTCACCCACGCTCAGAGAAGTTCCAAGGTGTGCTTTGCACATCTTCAAACAGTGTGCACTCCAGAGTGATAATAGTAAGTTCTACATGGTTTCCCATATTTTGCTTTAAAATAATTCTATGTTATTTGTTTCTCATTTTTTACCAATTTATTTGGTCAAAATGTTTTGACCCTCTCATAATCATTTTTTCATAAATGTTATAGCTCAAATTTGCACCTTTGATAGGGTGATTCAAGCCCTCTCATTTGAGCTATGCAATAGGATTAGTCATAGGTTGTGAGTGACCTCTAAATGGACTAAACCTCTAGATTATAGGGCTAGCTCCCCTTGATGTATCAATTAGGCTCACAACTCTACACTACTAGCTTGTTAGGAAAAGGAAGAGGGATAACATGAAAGAAACCTAACTAGGGAGGTGATACACCAAACTAATTGATCACTACCAACTAACTGTATGTGCACATGTAGACCATGAGACTAATCTGAACATACACAACTCCCAATTTGAATTTCTTACATCAGTATTTCAATGTGGAGGTTGTGATAGATGTTTAGTCTAGGAGGACTAATCAAGAGGTCTAAAATAACACTAATGTATAGGCAAACTCACTCAACCTTTACACTTCACATGACCTACAAGAGAAGCTTTCAAACTGCATATAGGTGTTAGGATAGGACATGTCAAGAAGGACTAAACAAATCACTGAACAAGATCAACTATCCATGCATACACACTAAGTACAGTCATAAGAGGTAAAACCAATGGTCTTCATTGATCAAAGGCATACAAATGAGCAAGGCTTCACCATACTTAGGTGGAGGATCCCTTTCAAACCCATACAAGGCAGCCTTTATAGAAGAGAATGAGAGAAAACAAGAAAAGAGAACGTTGGAGAGACTTATGACAAGTGTCATCTCAAAAGGAGTAGGTTACAAGCAAAAATGTTTGCAAGTGGGCAGTTATATAGTCCTTTGTCAACATGTATATGCTTGATATGATCTTCTCTCCATCAAAAGTGGCTTAGAGTAACTCTTGATTTTCTTGATAACTTATCCACCTCATTATGCCCCTGTCTATTCTTGTTGCTAGAAGTGACAAATGGTGTTTTTAATCATCAAGTTCACCTTGAGTTGCCCTTTGCCCTGTTTCTTGACACCTTGCATTTGTTTAGGCGTCTTTTTATACTGACATTGCAGTGATCATCATGTTTCATTAGGTGTCTTGAAACCCATCAATCTCACTACACCTCTCTCCCAAGGCTTTTCAATGATATACTAATATATCATGATTAAGCCTACCTTAGTCACCTAATTGGACTTGCTCATGTGTTGATAAGTGGTGCATGAATCCTCACCGCCATGCAATTCACCGTTAAATTTAGTTTGCATTGACATTATTTTTAGTTAACTCTTTTTTTAACTATTTGTTTGCATGAACAGTTTTTTTGTTTTGAAAAACTCTACATGTAATTTTTTTTGGACGTTGCGTCCTCTATTAATATGTAGCAGCGCTTTTGTTTTAAAATAAGACAGAAATAAAATGTGTCTTCAATTTTGCAGTAATATATGGATAATTGATTTACAGCTAAGCATCCAATTAATGTCTGTTATTTTGGTAATTTTTATTTTGTTTAAGTCTGCTGCTGGGGATGCATTTAAGACTGATTATTTAATGTTATAAGTCAAATTTTTGCTTGTTGTTACAATAAATTTTCAGCTGGTTTGAAGAATAGGGTATGTATAGAATCTTCATTTGGTATCAGAGCTTGGTTTGGGTGGATATTTTTTGTTTTAGATCTTTCTAACAATTGATCATGTCAAACTCTAAAAGTCCTTTTCCAGAATTTAGTGGTAATGATTATGATTATCGGAGCATCAAGATGATGACTCTTTTGACAGGAAAAGACTTATGGAAGATTGTAGAAACTGGCTATGATGAACTAGCTGATTGGACCATTATTCTAGCTAATGATAGACAAGCTAAGAAAAACTCACAAGCTTTATTTCATATTCAAACAGCTTTAGACAAGAGCCTATTTTTAAGAATTGTAGGTGCAAAGACAGCCAAGGATGTCTGGAAAACTCTACAAGAAGCTTACCAAGGCAGCGAGCAAATCAAAGTGGTTAGATTGCAAGCATAGAAGAGAGAATTTGAGAATTTGAAGATGCAAGAAGCTGAAAGTGTGGGTGATTTTTGTGTAAGAGTAAAGGATGTAGTTAACAAGATAGCTACATTTGGAGATATGTTAAACAAAAAGGTTATGGTTAAAAAGGTGTTAAAGTCTCTAACACCAAGGTGGAATCATGTTGCCATAATTATTGAAGAAAGCAAAGATTTGACTACTCTTGAGTTTGATCAACTGGTTGGATCTCTTGTGTCCCATGAAGAAAGACTAAGAGACACATTAAATGAAAGTGATGAGAAGGCTTTTGCCTCAAAATTAAAGATCACAAAGAATGAAAGTTCCAGTGCTAGCAATAAAAATAGTCATGTACAAGGAAAAGATAATATCAAAAGCAATCAAGGACAAGGAAAAGACATGAATTCTAGTTATTCAAGAGGATACAATTATTCAAGAGGATACAGAGAAAGAAGAGGTGGTTCAACTGCAAAAGGTAGAGGTAGAGGTAGATTTGATAAAAGAAATATTCAATGCTATTACTGTCACAGGTATGGTCACTTTGATTGGAAATGTAGATTAAAAGCAGAAAATGAAAATAAAAGTGCTAATTATGCTAATAAGGATGATGCTTCATGTAATTTATTCATTTCATATGACAAAGCTGAAAATAGCTCTAATAAGGTTTGGTATCTAGATGCAGGGTGTTCTAATCACATGTCAAGGAATAATGTGTTGTTTTCTACAATGGATAGAAATTTCAAAATCAATATCAAACTTAGTGATGATAAATCTTTAGAGGTTGCAACAAAAGGAACTATGAAGGTGAATACTACAAAGGTAAGAAAAGTATTAATGATATTTATTACATCCCAAATTTGAAACATAATTTGCTGAGTGTTGGACAACTATGTGAAAATAACTATAAGGTATTTGATGATAAGCAATGCATGATCTATGATAAGAATCAAGGAAATAAGATTGTTACAATTGTACCTATGTCTAAGAATGGGATGTTTCCATTTAAGTTTGGAGAGCATAGTAACAGCCTTGCAAATATGGCACATGAAAATAAAAGCTGGTTATGGCATCTCAGGTATGGACACTTGAATTTTCAAAGTTTGAACTTACTAACATCACAAGAATTAGTTTATGGTTTGTCAAAGGTTGAAGAGCATAACGAAGTTTGTGAAGGATGTGTTAAAGGCAAACATGCAAGACAAAAAGTTTTCAAAAGGTACTGCATGGAGGGCTTATCATCCACTTCAATTGGTTCACTCAGATATTTGTGGTCCTATGCAAACAAAAATTTTGGGTAAGTCACCATATTTTATTACATTTATTTATAATTATTCAAGAAAGTGTTGGGTTTATTTTTTGAAGCAAAAAAGTGAAGCATTTGATAAATTTAAGAGGTTTAAAGCCCTTGTAGAGGATGAAAGTGGTTACAGAATAAAGTGTTTAAGGACTGATCATGGAATTGAATTTTGTTCAAATGATTTTACGAATTATTGTGATTTGAATGGCATCAAAAGTCAACTCACAACTGCCTACACCCCTCAACAAAATGGTGTGGCTGAAAGGAAGAACCGTATAGTGGTTGAAATGGCAAGGAGCATGTTACAAACAAAGGGTTTGAACAACTCTTTTAAAGGTGATGCAGTTGCTACAGCAGTATATATTCTCAATCGAAGTCTCACTAGTGCACTTGAAAAGATGACTCCATATGAAGCATGGTATGAAAAGAAGCCTAATGTCAAATATTTCAAAGTTTTTGGTTGTTTAGTTTATGTTCATGTAGCTGATCAAAAAAAAAGAAATTAGATCCAAAGAGTGAGTTTTGTATTTTTGTTGGGTATAGTGAACAAAGCAAAGCTTATAGGCTTTATAATCCTATCACTAATAGTGTATATGTGTCAAAATATGTTATTTTTGATGAAAGGGGAGTGTATGGTCATGATAAAAATAAAGACAAGATTGAGAAGTCTAAATATATTTTTATTGATAGTAATTATGATTATATTACTAATAAGTAGCCCACAAGTACTTCAATGCCAAGTACTACAAGTCCATTAAGTAGCCCCTCATCTACTGCATATATTCCAAGCACAGTTCAAGCTTCAAGTACAAGTCCATTAAATAGTCCCTCATCTAGTGCATGTATTCCAACCACAGCTCCAGCTTCAAGTCCTAGTTCTTCAAGGAAGGTAAAAAGCTTAAGTGAAAGTTATTAGCATACAAGAAGCCAAACACATGAAGAATGTCTAAGAGGTGAGACAAAAAAGTATGTTTTAATTACACAAGTTGATTTTGAACCATCATGTTTTGAAGATGCATGTACTAATGATGTTTGGGTGCAAGCAATGCAAGAAGAGATATATTCTATTCACAGGAATGATACTTGGAAGCTTACAAACCTTCCATATGACAAGAAAAAGATTGGTACCAAATGGGTCTACAAGACTAAGTACAACAGTGATGGAAGTGTTGAAAGACACAAGGCAAGGTTAGTTGCTAAGGGATTCATACGGAGGTATGGGATAGATTATGAAGAGACATTTGCACCAGTAGCAAGACAAAAGACTATTAGAATGGTAATTTCACTAGTAGCTCAAAAGAAATGGAGCATACATCACATGGATGTGAAAATTACCTTCTTGAATGGGTACTTAGAAGAGGAAGTCTATGTAGAACAGTCACAAGGTTTTGAAGTGCAAAGTAAAGAATGTCAAGTCTACAAATTGAAGAAGGCTTTGTATGACCTCAAACAAGCACCCAGAGCATGGTATGCAAGAATTGATGGATATTTTTAGCAAAATGGATTCAAAAGAAGCAGAAGTGAACCTACTCTTTACTACAAGCAAGAAGGTAATGATATCTTTATTATAAGTTTGTATGTTGATGATTTGTTGTATATGGGCAACAATTTTAATATGAAGGATGAATTCAAAATTGCAATGATGAATAAATTTGAAATGGAAGATTTAGGTCTCATGAAATACTTTTTAGGGATGGAGGTTCATCAATGTAAAGATGACATCTTCATTTGTCAATCAAAGTATGCAAATGATATGTTGAATAAATTCAATATGGTTGATTGTAAACCAGTCTCCACTCCAACTACTCATGGAGTTATGTAGAAAAGATGTAACTGAAAGAGTTGATGAGACAACTTACAGAAGTATTGTTGGAAGCTTAATGTTTCTAACTCACACAAACCCAGAAATTACTTATTCGGTTTTTCTTGTATCAAGATAATGTGTCTGAGCCATCTGAAATTCATATGAAGGCAGCCAAGAGGATATTGAGGTATGTCAAAGGTACTACAAATTTTGGTATTCATTATTACACTTCTAAAAAGTTTGAACTTGTTAGCTTTAGTGATTCTAATTGGGGAGGTAGTTTGGATGATCGAAAGTTTACATCTGGAAATTGCTTTTCACTTGGTTCGAGTTTGGTTACATAGAGCTCAAAGAAGCAAAGTACAATTGCTCTCTCATCTACAAAAACAGAGTATATTAATGTCACTTTTGCAAGTACACAAGCATTATGGCTTAGAAAAATTCTAGAAGAAATTGGGGAGAAACAAATTCAGCCTACAATAATCTTTTGTGATAGCATGAGTGCAATCAAGTTGGCCAAGAATCTTGTTCATCATGGTAGGACAAAGCATTTTGATTTGAAATATCACTTCATTAGAGAACTGGTTCAAAATAAAGATGTACAATTGCAGTATATAAAGACTCAAAACAACTTGCAGATATCTTTACTAAGGCAATTGCAAAGGTTCAATTTTTGACACTCCAAGACCATATTGTGAGTCCGCTCAACATCAAGGGGGAGTATGTTGATAAGTGATGCATGAAGCTTCACCGCCATGCAATTCACCGTTAAATTTAGTTTGCATTGACATTATTTTTAGTTAACTCTTTTTTTAACTGTTTGTTTGAATGAACAATTTTTTGTTTTTGAAAAAGTCTCCATGTAATCTTTTTTAGACGCTGCATCCTCTATTAATATGTAGCAGCACTTTTGTTTTAAAATAAGACAGAAATAAAACGTGTCTTCAATTTTGGAGTGATATATGGATGATTGATTTACAGCTAAGCATTCAATTAATGTCTGTTATTTTGGTAATTTTTATTTTGTTGAAGTCTGCTGCTGGTGATGCATTTAAGATTGATTATTTAATGCTATAAGTCAAATGTTTGCTTGCTGTTAAAATAGATTTTCAGCTGGTTTGAAGAACGGGGTCTGTATAGAATCTTCATCATGATTTGATGAGGCTCCAAAAAGGATCAACTAGTGCTCTAAGTGATATTTTAAAGATAGAGACTATCAAACTCCCCATAGTCTTTCATGGGTCTGCAACTGGGCTTCTCTCATGCCAACAAGAGAGCACTAGTCATGTTAGCTTGTCTCAAGGACTTCGAACTTGTTACATCCTCATGTAGAACTCTAGGGTGACATGTATAAGACCCTTAGACTTCTGCCCATGCTTCATAGGTGTTTTCAATTGATATTGGTGCTTTAATACAGTCAAATCCTTACACAAAGGTCTGCAACTGTCATCTTAAGCCCATTTTCATACTATTTTGACTTCACACGTGCCACCAAGTGTCTTGTTCAAAAGCCCATGGGACCTATAGAGGTCACTAAAGTCATTACAAAGTCAAACCCTTGCATTTGAAATCAACTGAGTGTTAAACTCCTCCATCAGGTCTTTTGAAGGGTTTATCAAAGGTTTTAGGTGTCTACATGTTGACGCAGTGGATTGCACCCTCGACAGGACGCTGAGCTCCTGCCTTCCACATGCAACAATGGAAACTCCCCTCTTGCCTATGGGCCTGGCAAACTGGGGGGAGAGTCTCTAGATAAGGGCTAGTTCCCTTTGATGTATCTTTTAGGTCCTGGATTTCCTACTGCTAACAAATAAATGAAAAAGGGGCGGGGGGGAGGGAAGGGGTACGGGAGCGGGGGGTTGAAAAGGGAGAAGGATGCTGAAAACAAAACCTAAACCTAAACTAAAAGGTGATACACCAAAAAAGTTGATCTACTTAGCTCGAACCTACACTTTTCACCAAGGACAAGCTAACATACACTTCATTTGATATGGGAAAATCTTCTGTATCAGTGAGTCAGAGGTCTGTGGAGATATAAGGAGGAAGAACTACCAAAAGTGTTCTGAGACACTCTATGGCAGCCTTTTCACATGCCCCTATATTCTTGCTGGAAACACTTCTGGTAGACCTGCAGAAGAAAAAACCTCACAATACACTAGACATGCTGAAATCATCCTTCGAAAGCATAAAGGAAAACGACTTAACACAAAACAAAGGCATAGACACATACGAAAGTGCAAACTCAGAATGGAGGTAAAAAAAAAGCTATGTCTGGATTCAAGGTAAAATCCGACAGAGTTCTGCCTTACAAACCTAGATATTTTTGGGCAGAGCTTTGCCTTACAGGCTCAGAAATCTCCTCAAAATGAGAAGTTTTCAATATATAGAGAGAGAAGAAGTAAAGGCGCCCCTTTGGAAAAGACTTTAGCGCCCTTTGACAAGCTGGCCCATGTGCGTTGAGAGCATCGGGAAGAGGAAGCCGCTTGATAGAAAATGCTATGTCGGCTCCTGCTTTGACTTTGGCATTCAAACATTAATGTGAAAGCATGGGCCACACCTCTTTTCTGCAAACAGACTGCTTCCTTCAGATATTCACACGATTTGTCTGATTATAAATGCAAAGTGGAGAAAACAGGGTGCGCCATTCACTATTCACGCCCCTTGATGACCACTTGGCAGGCACTATTCCAACCGCTAGAATAACTCCTTCCCCTTTGCCCCCTGGGTTGTTTTGTCCGTTTCTGCACTTTGTCTCTTCCTAGCTTTGTCTCTTTTTGGCTCCTTCGGCCCTCAGGGCTATCTTCTTGGCGGGTCGTTGAGTTCACTCGCGGCCTGTACTTAAGCTTCTTCAAAATCAAAGGCTATTTCACCGCCTTAAATTTGACATCTGCGCACCTGTCACTAGGCGTTTGAACTTCCAACGGCTAGTTCGTCGTGCTTGATTTTGACGTCTCCGGGCCCGTCACCCCTTGGAATTTCTTCGGCCTTTTCCTTTCCTTCGGCTTTCTTCTCTTCGGTCGGGCTTTTGTTTCGGCCATTTTTCCCGCAGACAAAATGTCCGCAAGAATTGTCTCGCTCTTTGCCTTTGACCTTCGGAATTTCTTCAATTTTTTTTAATTGCGGCTTTTCCCGAATTTCTTCGGACTTTTTGTCCGAAGGAATTCCTTCGGACAAAAGTCCGAAAGAAATCGTTCTTGCCTTTGCCTTGTCTTTTAATTCGGCGGGATTTTCTTTCGAAGAATTTCTTCGGACAAAATGTCTGAAGGAATTCCTTCGGACATTTTGTCAGAAGAAATTCTCGTGTTCACTTTTCCGAAGGTATTCCAACTTACCTTGTGCACTTTTCCGAAGGAATTCCACCCCTTTCGGCCTTCTCTTTGGTCCCTTTGAAAATGTTCCCTGCCCTCTGCAAGGACACTTGAGTCCAGAACTGCCCTCCGCAAGGGCACTTGAATGGTTTCTTTTGCGCCTAAGTGTCGGGCACTCGTCTCTGCCTGCAGAGTCCATAGAAAACTTCCTTGCAGAGTCCGTAGAAATTTCCTGCAGAGTCCGTAGAAATAGGCCTGCAAAGTCCGTAGAAATTTCCTGCAGAGTCCGTAGAAAAGCCTGCAGAGTCCGTAGAAATAGGCCTGCAGAGTCTGTAGAAAAGCTTGCAGAGTCCGTAGAAAACTAGACTTGTGCAAAATCAAAATTGTACTGGCTCAAAACAGCAGGGAAAAAAAGGGGGGGGACCGATTTTGGCCTACAGGACCAAAATGGTCAACACTACCATAGAATGGTTCATACAGGTAAGAGCCCTAATTGCAGAACTAATGCCATAGAGTATGAGTAGACAAGGGCCCCTAACACTCCCTATGAGATTGAGCTCCCATACAACTCCTCCGTACAATTCTGAGCAAAATAAAATGCTCCTCGGGCTCCTCTTTAGGCAAAAACAGGGGTTTTGAATAGTTTGTCTTCTAACTGATTGTTCATACAGGTCAGAGATCTAATCAATGAACTGATGCCAGAAGTTTTGAGTAGGAAACCCCTCTTACCACCTCCAATGTCCATTTTCTACCATGCACCACAACCTAGAAGTTCTGAGCATCAAAAGTTAGTCTCTCGAGAAGGCAGACTGAGTATAAGGATGAGAGAGTTTGTTTGACCTAAAACCCTACAAATTGTATTTTGTTGCTTGAAATTACCCCCAATAGGTCTGTATCAACCTATGCCATGGTTTTCAATGATCTCCAATGGGCATCCTCCTTCCAAAAGGCTCTGCAACCTGCTTTTCATATTTTTGAGGGTTTGTAGGCCATTAGCCCAACTTGACCCTCATGGCCTAGTTTAGAGTTTGTCTTCAACTTTCCAAGACTCCCATCCTTGTGAAAAACTCCTGTTAAGACTCTTCAAGCTTCTCATGATCATAATAAACTCAATCTCAAGGCAAAAGTTGCATTTTTCCTTCACAATCTGAGGTCAGACCTGTAGGTCCCAATTAGCCCTGTAGGTTTCATCCAGGAATCTGTCCATCTTCATGATTTTCTTTTCTTTATAAGAGGTTCAGGTATCCTTGGAATTCTATCCATATTTCTTGCAATTTCTTTGTTCCTCTAGACCTCCTACTTAGCACAAGATGCACTCTTTTTCATATCTAGAATGCAAGCCTGCAGGTGATGATTCTTGGCCTGATGTTCATATTTTAGCCCAAAAGTGAGTCTCCTACTCACTATTTGTCCTTTATTTTTGTACACCTCTCCACACTAGTTGCCTATAGTTTCCATAACTCCGTTGACCCTCAGACTTCCTCTTACCATACAAGATTCATTGGCATTTCTTGACAAAGAGACCTACAGGTCTTCAGACCTCTAGGTCTGCATTTTGTCATTTTGAACCCCTTATGGTGCATGTTTTGATCATCTATACCACTGACATCACCTTCTCACCTCCTACTAACAACATCCATGTCCTTTTAGACACTCATACTTCTCTGACAAAGCGAGTTTTGTCCTTTGAACTCACTTTTGTGTAGGCAGCCTTTTACACAGTCTTAAGCCTAAGATCACTGTATGTTTCTTGGAGAAGCTAGTGTTAAGGGCCAATCATGTTGGAGGACTCTTGAAGGTCTGATATATCATTGAAATCCATATGAAACCAATTCACCTCATTGGTTTCCTAAGGTTCATAACCAAAACTATGTTGATCTCCCACTTGCAGGCTACACAGTCTTTTGGTGAATCATGAGAACATGACTTCTTTTTGTCTTTTTGAGTTCTAATGATGCGTTGAAGAGATCAAGTTGGGTTTCAAGAGACCAACCATATGACCTCAACCACTTATCATTCTTTTCACACAATGCAAGACTCCCATGTTGCTAGGGTTCTGCCTGCTATCTTGATCAGTGATGAACACTTGGTGAAAGACTGCATGTTACCATCATGTTGAGAAACTTTTGGTGTGGATTAGGTATGAAGAACTCTTTGATTACCTTTAAAAGCATTAAGGGAGTGTGGAAAAGTTGTGAGAAATTCACCAATCATGTTCTCAACCACTTGAAAACCCTAGAACATCATGAACTCCATGTTTTCAACCTGCAACCTGATCTAAACATGAAGATTTCTTCCTCCTTGAGCTCACACGTGCCAATTAGGTCTTGGAATAGCATATGGAATGGCTGTACAGACCCCCTAGATCCTCTCCAATTGCATTCATGTCTCCAATGAGCTTCAAACTGCCATTTCCATGGTAAAACTGAGCTAGTGGGGTTTTTGTAGGGTTTTAGACCACCCTACCTTCTTAGTGATTGCTCATAAAGGAGGAGGCTTAGGACACCCTCCTTTGCTCAAGAGCTCAGGTCACCATTCTCTCTCCTCTGTACAAAATGAGCAAACTAAAACTGCCTTTGCAAGCTTGCCAAGGAGCTCGATTGGAGAAAGGACGTGTTTTTTTATTTTCTACGACCTGTGGCTCATCCAAATGCCTGGTTTGAGTCTGAGGAAGATGGAGGAGGCCATGGAAGTGCCTAGAGAGGAACTTCACTCTGCAAAACTACAACCACCCTTTAGAAAACCTCTCTTTTGCCATGAAAACTGCCATATTTGTGTTGACGCTGTGGATTACACCCTTGAAAGAAGGCTCGGCTTCTCTCTTCCATGCGGCACAATGGAGACTCCCCTCTTGCTGTGGGCTTGGCAAAACTGAGGGGAGAATCTCTAGATAAGGGCTAGCTCCCTTTGATGCATCTCTGAGGTCTTTCACTACTACTGCTAACAATAGGGGGGGTGAAAACGGAGAAGGATATAATCAAAACAAAAATTATCTAAACGGTGATGCACCAAATGATTTTGATCTACTCAGCTATTTTAACACTTCAGAACGGAAGGGGCGAACAGACACTTTATCTGACAAAAAAACCAGACTGTAGGGAGCTTTAGCAGGGGCTTAATGAAGACACAATGAAAAGGAACTTACCACAAGCGTTGTAGAAAACACATTGTCAGATAACTACTCTTTTGTCTCTGTGCTCCAGATGAAACACTTCCTGTTAACCTGCAGAAATGATCTTGGCTACACTAGGTATGTTGGTGTCAATCCATGAAAGCATCAAGCTAAAATGACTGAACACAGAGTTGATACACAGACATACTCAAAAGTATAACCAGTCAGATAGAGGTAAAACGCAATCTTATTGATTCAAAGGTAAAATCTGGCAGGGCTTCGCCTTACAATATGAGAAATATCTTTCTCTACTGAGAGGTTACAATATATAGCATGAAAAAGAAAACTTTGGCGCCTTCCAAAACAAGTGGCCCATGCTGCGTTGAATGCCTAGGAAGGAGGAAGTACGCTGAAGGAACCATGTTGTGGCTGTCGCCAGTCTTGACTTTGGTGCTTAACCCGTATTAAATGTCACTGCAAGAGCATGGGTTGCTTTGTCTGTTTGAATGACAAGGCCGCTTCTCAGTGAAGTTCACGCGACTGTCTGCTTATTAATGTAAAATGAAGAAAAAATAAGCCATTCTATTGAATGCCCGCGCTCCCCTTGGTGGCCACTTGGTAGAGACTGTTTCATCCACTGCAATAACTTCTTGTGCCGACGCTTTCTGTGCCACCTGGGCTGTTCTATTCATTTTGCGCGTGGCCTTTGTATTTTCCTGGCTCTTTGGCCCTCGGGGCTATCTTTCGTCTCCTGCTAGCTCTTTGGGCTCCTTTCTCGGCCGATGCATCCCATCAAAATTGACGTTCTGCAATCCTGTCACTATTCGAAAACCAACGGCTATTTTTCTGCCTTGAATTTGACATTCGCGCGCCTGTCACCGGACGTTTGAACTCCAATGGCTAGTTCACTATGTTAAGGTTGACGTGCTCAGGCCCGTCATCCCTTTGGTTATTCCTTCGGCCCTTTGCAAACGAACCTTCCCGAAGGGAAGGTGTCCCTTCAGAAAAATGAAAAAGGTCCCTTTTTGGTCGTTGAGAGCCCTCCGCAAGGGCACTTGTCTTTCGAGCTCATTTGGGTTTCCCTCGTCTTCTTAATTCCTTCGAACATTTTGTCCGAAGGAAATCTTCCCTTCAAATTCTCAGCGCTTCTTTCGGTCTTTTCCTTCGATAAATTCCTTCAGACAAAAGTCTGAAAGAATTCCTTCAAGCATTTGTCCAAAGGAATTTGCCTTAGTTTCTTTCTTTGTGAATTCCTTCGGACAAAACGTCCGAAGGAATTCCTTCGGGCACTTTGTCCGAAGGAATTCACCCTTTGGTTCTTCCTTGGATTTCCTTCGGACAAAAGTTCGAAGGAATCCCTTGTCTTTTCTTTGGATTTCCTTCAGACAGAAAATCTGAAGGAATCCTTTGCCTTTTTCTCTTTCCCGAATGTGCTCACTGCCCTCCGCAAGGGCACTTTGGGTCCGAAGTTGCCCTTTGGAGCTTGTTGAATGGTCCAATTTGCAACCTGCCTGCCCTCCGCGAGGGCACCTGACTTTCGGAGCTTTATAAAGGACTTGCATTCTTTGGACTAGCCCATTCCTTTGCCAAAAAGGCTTGTGCAAACTAACTGCCCAAAGCGAAATAAGCCTTATATCAAACTGAAAACCTGCAAGTCTTAGATCTCTCAACTCTTTATAAGAACAAGGCAAAAGCAAGGGGAAATGGAGCATTTGTAGCAAGGTGAATACATCCAAGATTGACGACTCAGGACAGCAGGGGAAGGAGACCGATTTTTGGCCTGCAGGACCAAAATGGTCAACAATTTGCTTGGGAAACCTTGTGAAGCAGCACTAATGGAGTTTCCCATACTTGTACGGATGAATGCAACGTGCCAAAAGCATTCTCCAACCATTTACCTGCCATTTAACATAATACTTCCTTTTGAACATTACAAAATGCATGCAAAAGCACTTGAAATAGGTTATAATGTTAGATAAGAGAGGATAACATCCTCCTAGGCACTTGTACGGATCAAAGGAGAGTATGGGATGGCTTGACATATGTTAATTGACTCAACAAGACACTCTAGACCTTTGACACCTTTTGAATCAACTTGACTTATCATGGTATGGCTAGACAAGTACAAAACTAAGAAGGATCATTACCTTAAACTTGTCAAAAATACCTTAAACTTTGTTAAACATGACTTATGAGGAAATTTGCAAGGTGGTCAATCAAGGAGGCTTGATTGGCAAAGTTTTTTGTGAACCTATCTAACGATAGCCAAAATTTGGCTAACAATAAACATGGCTACTATGATACCAACAAATAAGTGCAGTAAATGATAAGTCAAGTAAATCGACCATGTGTAGATGGATGTAATTCATGTCAGATTTCTGAGACAAAGGAGGAGGCTCATTTGGGTTATTTGTTGGAACTAATGGCATGCATGAATGATCTACAAACATAAGTATAGCCTTGATAGATAATGGTTGTGGATTGAAAGACGGTCCTAAAATCCATGTATGTATAAAAGCCATTACATTGATGACAGTTAACCTAGTTAGCAGATCAAACATGGGTGCAATTTAACAAGTCAAAGTTATACTCACCTAAATTTTGACTGAGAATGGAAAATCCAACTAGAGCCCAGCCTATAGAGCATATTGGCAGCACAAAAGATTTAATAGCAGGAAAACAATATATGGAGGACTTTCTGCTTAGATAGATGCACAGCACACGTGGATGCTATGATGCATAGAATCATCAAAAATTAATGAGAAAGGATCCTATGAGCCTGATGAAGGACTTTTAAGTTGTATAGTTGTTTGGAAGAGAACAACTTGTGAGAACAAGGATTATTGCATTGGCAAAGGGAGGATTTTCAATTGTTTTCTACATCTAGTTTTGAAAAAGATCCTTGAACTGGAGCAAATTAAGGGAGAAAGTCAATGAAGAAACAGATGTAACTCTATTTTAGAAATTTTAAAGCAGGTAATTTCAAGATAAATAATTTTAAAGGTAAAAGAACAAAGTAAAGAAAACCAGGGTCTCAAAAAGTCAAATTGGGTAGTGAAGAAGAATCACGACATATGATAATGGGAATTCAGTGAAGCCAAAAATTGAGTAGCAGCTATCAAAAATATTTAATAAGAAACGATTTGCCTACATGTACTGAGATTTAAAGGGCATATCTCCTGAATAAAACCATATAGAATGAATCCCAAATATCTTGGATAAGTGCACGCCAAGATAGATGGAAAGCTTGATACTTAATTATATTCCAGGTAACAAAAATTGATCGGATGTCACTAATTGTTATAACATCTATGAAAGATTCAGATTGGTTAAGCATGTGCTATTATTATCGATCTTTTAAAGTAGTTACTTTGATAGATCTGTTCCCAATACCCTTTACTAATGCTGTGCTTGAGAAGGTAGCTGGAAACAAGATTTATTCATTTTTAGATGGATTCCCAAGGTACAACCATATTATTATAGTGGAAGAAGATAAATAAAAAACCAAATTTGCATTTTAGAACAGCATTTATGCATACTATCATATATCATTTGCATTATGCAATGCTCCAAATACATTCAAATAGCTATTGATTGTCTCGGAGGAAATGTAAACCAAATAATTGAAGACATTCCTTGATAATAAGTTAGTGCACACACTGGAAGAACACAATATAAGGTTATTGAAAAAAGCATGAAATGGATGAATAAACGGCTATCTTCAGGAGGTAGAATGACTTTGGTTAAGGCAGTCCTTCAAGCAATATCAATATATGTTTCCTCTATATTGAATATTTCAGGAACTATATTGAAACAGCTGCATTCCATATGCCAGAAATTCTTATGGAGTGGTATGCAAGATAAAAGAAAGAGGTCATTAGTTAAGTGGGAAACTCTATGTTGGCCAAAGAAGGAAGGTGGATTAGGCTTTAGATCTTCTTCAAAGCATACCAAGGTCCTTGCTGCTAAACTCTACTAGAGGATGCTTGTTTTTCCGGATGACTTATGGGCAGCCAATATTAGAACCAAATATGTGGAGAACAATCCACCTGATAGAATTATTCGGTTATTCCTTCCCACTAAAGGTTCGCCTAGTCTTGCTGTCCTTAAAGTTGGTGAAGAAATTATTAAAAAATAGCTCTTATGGATTGTGAATAATGGGCAAAAGGCCAATTTTTGGACTGATTCTTGGGATGGACAGCCCCCAGTTTTTATCCAATACCAGCCACTCATGGAGGATACGCATAATATAGGATGGATAAAGGTAGCACATTATGGTAGACTTGCCACTCATCCTTGGGAAAGTGGTAAGTGTTAGATTCCGATTTCAGAATGGCCTATTCACATTGGGCAAGAGGAGCAAATTATGATTAATACTATCTTGAAGGAATGTCCTCTCTCCACTTCTGATAAGCCAGAATGTTAGGATGGGGAAATTCTGCTAGTGATATTTATAGGGTTTCTTCAGGATATGCTTCTTTGACTAAGGGCACCCCTCATCCTCTTAAGGACATCTTTAGACACATATGGCAACCTACTATGTGGCCCAAGGTTAGTTTTTTTGTTTAGTTGGTTTTACAAAAAAGAGTCTTAACTGGTGATCGGCTTATGAAGCGTGGGTTTCACGGTCCTTTTAGATGTGTCTTATGTTTAGAGGATGATGAGACTATCTCTCATCTGTTCTTTCAATGTTTGTGGGTTACACCCTTATGGCAGCAATTATCTACATTGTTTACTATGCATCGGAATAATAATGGGTCTTTTGAACAAGTGAAAGATTGTAAGATTGTCAAGGACATATTCCTAAAGGCCAAAATTTACTTCTAATCCTCTGGTTTGGCATTTCCCTTCTCCTTTGGAATATATGGAAAGAAAGAAATAGTAAAATTTTCCAACAGGTTAATAGAGATATATCTTATGTTTGGGAGAAAACCAAAACCAATGTTGCCGAAAGCATTAAACATAAGATTTCTTTACCTCCTATTCTTACCCCGGAATGAGAGCATATTTGTAAACAACTGTCTTTGCAACCTAGAGACTCTACTATGTCGGCTTTTCAGCAAAAAAAGACACTTAAGAGGGATGGTCAATGGATTGTTCTCTCTCTGGGGTATGGAAAATTGAATATTGATGGAGCATCTAGGGGTAATCTGGGTCCAACGGCTATGGGAGGAATTGGTAGAAACTCTGATGAGTCGGTGGTATTTTTCTTTGCTGAAAATTTGGGTACCACAACTAATAACCTAGCATAGATCAAGGTTGTGTACAAAGGCATGCGGGAGGCTTTGAAAAGTGGTTGGCAAAACATTCAAATTGAATTGGATTCCAAAGGGATTATTAGCTTGTTATCTGATTCAAAAAAAGGCAAAAGTCCAAATTGGTGGATGGTGAGAGAGGTTTGGAAAATAAGAAGATTGAAGGAACAGGTTCAAGCAGTGCATTTTAGCCATATTCCCCGAGAACAAAATAAAGTGGTAGATACGCTGGCTAACTAGGCCCTGGACAATCATAATCTTTTGTGCTATGGACTTCCACCTATATGGTGGTCCAACAAGATCCAGGAAGACATGGGGAACATTTTAAATTCTAATTCTTTATAATGAATGCATCTATTGGTCCTTTCTTGTATACTGCTCAAGCTTGGACAAATAGTTTTCAGCCCCGGCATTGTAGAATTTGTAATTTTGATTTATATCTAATATGAATGTGGTTCTGTTTTTGTTTTTTTAATGATGACAAGTGTCCATTTTTAGACCCCTATGGCTTTCTACTTCTCGATGTAATTTGTGAATTTGAATTTAAAAATCCTAAACAAGATGATGTGATATTAATAATGGAAGTTCCCAAAGATGTATGTGTTTCTGTTGACGCTGTGGATTGCACCCTCAGAAGGGAGGCTCAGCTCTCTTCATCCATGCAGCACAATGGAGACATTCCTACTATGGGTGGCAAACTTGAGGGATGAATCTCTAGATTAGGGGCTAGCTCCCCTTGAGGCACCTTGAGGCCCTAGATTTCCTACTGCTAACAATGGGGGGGAGGTGAAAAGAGAGAGATATTGAAAAACAAAACCTAACTAATGCGGTGATGCACCAAATTGGTTGGTCTACTTGTTGACAATTCTTCCACAAGTCGGATTGTCTTTTGCCATTTAGAAAGTTCACGTCTCTAGCCAAGGAAAGAAGAATACATTGTTTGGGTAGGGGCCTTTGCTACAAAAGGATGAATTCCTTCAGACTTTTGTCCGAAGGAAGGGTTCATGAAACAAGGGAATAACAAATCAACAAAACGCCTAAAGGAAGTACCCTTCAAAAGGGTCATTTGCAAGAGACCCGAAGGGGAGGGTACCCTTTGGAAGGGTCATTTTCAACATTCTCAAAGGGCACATACCCTTCGGGAAGGTACAAGAACGAATTGGGGACCTTTGCGAAAAGTCTGGGTGCCCTACAACTTTTTTGAAAATGGCACAGACAAGAGCCACTAGCCCTTGCGAAGGGCACTTGGTCAGCGACAGGACCACGGTAACCTTTCCGAAGGGCACATTTCAAAGGCACTTGAAGGCGCAGCAAAGGAAGATATCCTTCGGACTTTTTGTCCGAAGGAATTCGGAAGACACAGGAAAGAAGCCCGAAGACAAAAGCCAACGGCAAAATACAAAGGGGCTTCGGAAAAGTTGAAATGCCGACGGCAAAGAAGCAGAAGGAAACCTTCGGACTTTTTGTCCGAAGAAATTCCTTTGGACAAAAAGTCCGAAGAAATTCGGAGAAAGGACCGCGGAAAAAACCCGAAGAAAATAGGAATTCCGAAGGACAGAGAAAGAGACCGAGATAATTCTTGCAGACATTTTGTCCGCGGGAAAATGACGAGACAAAAGTCCGAAGAAAAACAGAGAAATGAAGGCAAAGCAAAGAAGGATTAACTCCTTCGGACTTTTTGTCCGAAGGAATTCCTTCGGACAAAAAGTCCGAAGAAATTCGGACAAAGCCCCTTCAATAAAATCGAAGGAATTAAGCCGAGACACCCAAAAGTAATAGTTTTTGGACTTTGCAAAAGTGGAAATAAGAGAAGTCCGAAGGAAATTGCCAAATATAGAATCCCGCCAGAAATAGACAGGAACAAGGAGACCAGAACAGGGTAAAATACATGCAAGCGGGAGCTATTTTCGAACAACGGTTAGAGCTTCAGTCGACCGGTTATTGAAAACCTGCTCATCTCTGGATCAACTCATGCATCCGAAGGTCCAACTCAGCTTCAACCGGAATTCCAAATTCGAATGTCGAGTTAACTGTTCCAGATTTAGAGTTGACTATTGTTAAACGCCGCATCCACTACGAGCTTTCCATGCGAGGGAGAATGATCTCTTCGTCCAACTCAGCTTATCAAACGTCCAACTCAGCGTTTCAAATGTTCCAATTCGGCATCAAGCAGCTCACGTAGAGTTTTAAAATTAACATTTGGCGTAGATTTCCATGCAAAGAGAGGTAGGCGGTTCATAACAAAGACAAGTTCACTTCCTCAAGCGCAAGAAGCTTCATGCAAAGACAAAAGAAAACATATTTTATTGAAGGCCAAGTCAGCACTGAGTTAACCTAAGTGAATCCTTCTATTCAAATTTCTAACGCCAATCTTTGGCCTTTTGTAATTTTCTATATAATGGCTTTCAGCTTTGATTAAAAATCATCCAATCTCTCTCTTGGTTAGACCAGACTCTGCCATAGGTGAGTTGTGTAACCTCTTCAATCAATAGAAGGACTGTATTTTTAGATTTCAAGTGTTGGCATGGTGTATATTTCATTCAGCAATTTGCATAAGTGGTAGATTTCTCTCCCTTCCCAAATTTTGATTCATACCTAGTTATTAGATTATCCTTATGCAAGTCATGTTAAAGTGTTCTTTATGTCTTTTGCTGAAGCTGTAAGTGGATGTTAGGTGGCTGCAAAGTGTCTTGTATCGGACCACTCTCCATCGTTTTCCCTTAGATTTTGGCCATTGGATCGAACCTCTTCATGAAATATTTATGCATAACTGGTTGATTGAAATCTAAGGCCTTCCTTTCCCCTTTGTTCGTTCAGTGTTCAAGGTTCCAAGTTGAATGGATCAAACTTCTGGTGTATCACCCCCTTTTAGGTAGGATTTCCCCTTTAAGTTTCTTTCTCCCTTTTCCACGGTAGTCCGCAGCATAGAGTAGAGATCCTCATTGATACATCATACAGGAACCAGCCTTCTCTGGAGGTTCCTCTCACCGTTGAGGCACCCACCCTCGTGAGAAGATCCCATTGTTTCAACCAGATAGAGGACTGGCCATTTTGTGCACATCAGGTCGCAGCTCCAGGTCGACAACACTACTCAGCCTTGACCTACACTTTACACTAGAGAGAAGCAAACATACACTTCATTCAAATGAGAACCTTTCCTACATCAGTGTTTCAATAGGGGATCCTATGGAGATACAGGGAGGAAGAAACTACCAAAGGTGTTCTAAGACACTATTGGACGGTCTATCACATATGCCTATACTCTAAGCTGGACACTTCTTGTTGACCTGCAGAGAAGAACTCACAATACACTAGATATGCTGGTATAAACTTATGAAAACATTAAAAAAAATGACTGAACATAAGATAAGACCATAAACATATGCAAAAGTGCAAGCTCAAATGGAGGTAAAATGCTTCTTTTGATTCAAGGTAAATTTCTTCAAGACTTCACCATACAATGCTGAGAGATATCCTTCTCAAATGAGAAGTTACAAATATATATAGAAAGCTTGGAAAACAGATAATTGACCAGTCAAGAGATGAAACCCATGCTGTATTAAACACTTCTGCAGCAACCACAAGCCCATGTTGTTGCCGTCTTCTTGCAATTGCGTATGGGAGAGCCATGTTGTAGGTGTCCAAGTCG
This sequence comes from Torreya grandis, assembly GCA_037957365.1. Classification (NCBI taxonomy): domain Eukaryota; kingdom Viridiplantae; phylum Streptophyta; class Pinopsida; order Cupressales; family Taxaceae; genus Torreya; species Torreya grandis. The sequence continues at coordinate 1,018,207 of JARHVA010000247.1, read as the reverse complement.
CTGCCCATGCTGTCTTGGGCTTGCAAAAGAATGGGATACTTCTTCTAGTAATTGACAAGTCCATCCCCAAGTTGTGTTGACTAGGCCATGATCTCTTCAATGTTGAGCGCAACTGCCTGTTCATTAATGGCAAAACAAGAAAACATGGGCCACTCTCTTCTATAGTTTGAAAACCAATCCTTTTATTGATTTTCAGTGGAGACTATTTCACCTAAGTGCATTTACTCTTCCTGCTGACGACACTTATGCCACCTACCTTGGTCTGGTTCATCTTTGGGTCTACGCTTTGACATGTTACGCCACCTGAAGCGTTTTGTGTTAAGCACGGAATATACTGAGAGGGGAGTTGAATCAGTATATCATATATCTTATAAAACTTTCTCTTAACCAAATTCCACTTAATCAAACATTCAAGATATGCAATAAAACTCAAACAATAAACACCACACAAGATAGAGAGAGACACCAAATATAACGTGGAAACCCAATGTGGGAAAAACGACGGAGAACAATCTCAAGTATATGAATGAGCACCAACCCACAGGAGCACCAACCTCTTTGCCGAGCACCAACCCACAGGAGCACCAACCCCTTTGTGTATACCACACACCTATCTCTCAATGTTGCTATCTCAACAAATGATAGTTCAATACAACATCTATTTCCTCTCTCTCACCTTTGCTCTTCTAAGCTAGATATAACAAATACAAATCATATTCATCTCTCACAATTGCTCTTCTAAGCTAGATATTACAATATCAAATCAACTTCTATCTCACATATTACAAATGGCTTCTCAAGCCTTTATTTATAGCTTTCCAAATGACCTTTGGCCTTCCCCCTTTGTGACCCTTCAATCCTCATGGAAAATGGCGCCAAACTTGAATGACCCTTCATATCCTTGCCTTTGAAAAGTCATGTGGTGACCCTTCATGATCAAAAACGTCCTTCCCTCTTTTGTCCTTATCTTGGTGACTTTTCGTATTCCTTAAAGTGTCCCTTCATAAGAAATTGCGCCCTTCCTCTTTTGTCTTCACTTGGTGACTCTTGGAATTCCCCAAGATGACTCTTCATGGGAAAATGCGTCCCATCATTCTTTTGTCTTTACCCCGTGGCTCTTTGACTTCTCCATGGGCCCTTCTTTTTGTCTTATATACAACCAAAAATATATTCGTTAATATTAAATAAATATTAACTCACATTAGCCAAAATATATCTATTACAAATAGCATTAAATGCAATGGGGCCTTTATCACCAATAATGCTAGACCTTTGACATCAATGACAATATTTCCAACATTTTGAGCTTTTGTTTTATGTGCACATGGTTGCATTCTAGGTTACCCTCCTTGCTTCCCTTTGCTATTTCCCTCTTGTCCTGGCAATTCGGGCCCTCGGTGCTTATTATTCTCTCCCGGGCTCCTTTCTTTGCTTGTTCGCTCATTCGTTCTTCGGGCTCTCAGGCTTTGAATTCCTTCGAACAAAATGTCCGAAGGAATTCTTTCGGACATTTTGTCCTAAGGAATTGTCCCTTGGGCTTGTCACTTTTTGACTTTCCTTTGGCAAGCCTTCAGGCTTCCTTTTTTGAGTTCCTTTGAACAAAATGTCCGAAAGAATTCTCCTTTGATTTTTTCCAACAGCAAGCTTACTTTCCTGAAATTGACGTTCACAAGCCCATCATCAGACATTTGAATTCCAACGGCTAGCTTATCACCCTGAAATTGAGTTCACGGCCCTGTCACCCACTAGGACAATTCCTTCGACATTTTTGCAAATGAGCTTTTCCGAAGGAAAGTGACCCTTCGGAAAGATTGAAAAGGTCCTCTTTGGCATTCGAAAATGACCCTTGCCTTTATAAAAATGCCTTCGAAAAAGCTGTAAGTGTCCACTTTCATAACCAAGTGCCCCCCGCAAAGACACCTACCCTTCGGAATTTTGATCTATCGAATATTTTCGGACTTTTTGTGACTGTTGAATTTCTTCGGACAAAATGTCCGAAGGAATTCTCCTTTGATTTTTTTTACTTGGTTTTCCTTCGGACAAAAACTCTGAAAGAATTCCTTTCTTGGGCTTGTCACTTTTTCCCGAAGGGCAAAATCTTTCGGGCTTTCTGTCTTGCCCCTTTGCTCCAACCGGCTGCCCTCCGCAACGACAATTCGAGCCCAAAGTTACCCTTCGGACTTTTGAAAAGATCCACTTTGTTCATCACTTATCCCCCGCAAGGGCTCCTTGGCCTCCAAAGTTGCCTTTCGGAAGAATTGTAAAGGTCTCGTTTGCCGTCTATGTGCCCTTCGCAAGGGTACATACCCTTCGAGAATTCTACAAACGACCCTTCGGCTTTTCCACTTGGTCCATTTTGCCGACGAAAAGCCCTCCGAAGTAATTCACTTGTCTTTCGAAGCATCCAAGACCAAATCGAGGTTCACAAGTGGCTTTACTTTTGAATTTTTTACAAGTAAAGTCACCTGTCAAACCCAAAATGCACTTGGCAGGCAAAAGAGGAAAACACTTGATTTTTTCATGGGAAATAGTCTGACAGAAAATTTTGCACAAGGCAGTTAAGGGATGGACTAGCCAGAACCTGGATTGAATGACTCTTGCAATAAGAAAGGAGGGGGTACCCAATTTTGGCCTGCAGGACCAAAAATTGGTCAACACATTTGGTGACTCACAAGGAAAACATGTTTGCTATGCTTGAGAAGGCTGGTGGCCTAAAAATCCATTGGGCAACGGAGTCAGGATGCAGCTTGAAAAGTTGGCAACAACCATGTAAAGACCTAAGAACCAAAAAAGATTTTACGCCAAACAATAAGGAAAAACACACACAAAGGCTAAAAACACTACACACATGCATAACAACACTTAGGAAAAACGAAGAAAAAACAAGGAAACTATGTACATGACAAAAAAAAGCTAGTGACAATGCTTAAGATATATCCCATTGACTGGGATATGTAGCTCTTCACCATCCAACTTGGAGAGTTGGAAAGCATTGTGTTGCTTGCATTGGGTGATGACATATGGGCCACTCCACAAGGCGTCAAACTTTGTGTGCCTTCCAGGCTTGGCTCAGTCCTCATTCCACTTCAAGACAATGTCACCTTCTGAGAAGCTCCTTGGCATAGACCTCTTGTCAAAATGTTTCTTTGTTTGCTATTGACAGCTGGTCATTGCATCCATGGCTTGGTCTCTCGCTTCTTGAAGCTCCATTAGCTCACAATACCTAACTTCCAAGCTGTCGCTCTCCACTAATTGCAGCTAATGGGCAAGATCCAAGGCTGGTAACTCAAGTGAGATAGGAAGTCTAGCTTCCTTTCCATGCACAAGTGCGTATAGTGAATTCCCAATCGCCCTCTTTGGAGTGATCCTGTCTGCCCAAAGAGCTATCTTCAACTTGGCATGCCAAGTCCTTTGATTTTCCTCCATTGTCTTTTTTATGATCCTAATCAGATTCTTGTTTGTGGACTCAGCTAGTCCATTCCCTTGTGGGTAGTAGCGGGAAGAAGTGCTAAGATAGATGCCATACATTAATGCCCACTCACTTGTCTTTGTTCCCAAGAAAGCCAATGCATTGTCTGAAATGATTGTGGCTAGGATCCCAAATCTCGTCACTATGTCTTCATAGAAGTCTAGGAATGTGCTCTCATTGGCCTTTTTCAAAGCTACGACCTCTACCCATCTTGTGAAATAATCCGTAGCAGTCAAAACCCACTTGTGGCTAGCACTAGGAGGATTGATCGCCCCTATGAAATTCAACCCCCATTGCATGAATGGTTGTTCCACCTGAATAAGATGAAGAGGCATGGCAGCCAGCTATTGCTTACCATCAAAGAAGGCACATTTTTGACATTTTCTCACCCAAGCATGAGTGTCTTTAAACAAATTGAGCCAAAAATAACTAGCTCTCATAATCTTTGCAGTTGTGGCCTTGGGAGCAAAGTGGCCACCAACTGGCCCATCATGGAACACGGACAGTACCCTGCCGACTTGGTATGAATCAATGCATCTCAAGAGTACCCCTGAAAAGTCCTTTTTGAATAGCACTCCATCAACTAGGACATAGGGAAGAGATTGGAGTCTAAAATACCTCCTCTTGGTACTAGCAAGACCTTGTGGACACTCACCAGTTTGAAGGAAATGAACCATGTCTTGTGCCCAGCTCTTCATGACTATAGGTATTGTTGCTACAACTTCATCATGGAGTGCCAAAACATCCTCCTTTGGCTCTTTTAAGTCCATAACAAGGTGTTCACACAGCCCTCTTCCCCTTACCAGCTTGGTGGTCTTGATCTCTACGTCATACTCCATTACTTTGGTGATCCACCCTGCCCTTTTCTCATTCAAGTCTAAACTTAGCAAGAAGTCTTTTACACTAGGATGTGGCACCATGATGTGAATCTTGCTGTTAGACAGCATATGTCTGAACTTCTTTAGACTTCATATGACTGCAAGCACCTGCTTCTCAACAGACATGTATCTAACCTCGTAGCCTTCTAAACCTTGGCTAAAAAAAGCGAGAGGTTGTTCTAAATTCTCAAAATTCGCTTGAGTGAGCATAGCAGAGATTACCTTTTCATTCACAAACGTGTATAGATTGAAGTCCTTGGAGAAGTCTGGACTAGTCAAGGTAGGAGCTTGGGCGATAGCTTGCTTGATGCCTTCGAAGCTCTCTCTTCTTCTTGTTGTCCACGTGAATGTCTCGTCCTTCCTCAACATCGAAGTTAGTGGTTTGACTAGCTCGACGAAGTTAGGAATGAATCTCCTAATGAAATTTATTTTACCAAAGAAAATTTGCAGGCCCTTCTTGTGCTTAGGCAAGGACAGTGTTAAAATGGTGTGTACCCTTTCTGGATCAATAGACAGGGCTCCTTTTGAAACGAGATGGCCCAAGAGCTTGCCTTCATGGACGGCAAACACGCATTTCTTTGGGTTGAGAGAGATGCTGAACTCTCTACACCTCTCAAAGATTTGTCTCTGGTGCTTCAAATGTTCACTTGCTTCCTTGGAGAAGATTGTCACATCATCAAGATAAACCAGCACAATGTCATTGATCAAACCTTGGAAAGCCATATCCATAGCACGTTGGAAGATAGCTCCAGCATGTGACAATCCGAATGGCATCTTCTTGTAGGCGTATGTTCCCCACTTGGTGGTGAAAGCCGTCTTGTATTGGTCACATTCTTGTACCAAGATCTGATTGTATCCAGAGTAGCCATCCAGGAGGGAGAATCTTGACTGCCTGTCACCATCTGAAGAATTTGCTCCATACTTGGGAGGGGATAGTTATCTCTTAGTGAGACTCTATTCAGGTCTTTGAAATCCACACACAATATAATCTCTCCATTCTTCTTCCTAACATGTACCAAATTGGTCAGCGAAGAAGAGTGTTTGATAGGGAAGATGATCCTGGACTCGAACAGTTTGGTGAGTTCCTTCCTCATGAGAGGCTCGATCTTTGGATTGATTGGCCTTTGTTTTTGCTTGATGGGTTTGGCACCTCCCCCAACACAATGGTGTGTTGGGCCAAGCTTGGGTCAAAGCCCTTCAAATCACCATACTCCAAAGCAAAGACATCAGCAAACTCTTGGCATAACATAATGAAAGCATGATTTTCCTCTTTTATACATACCTTCCCAAGTGCAAGCAGCTTATCCTTGTAGATCTCTACCCCGTCATAATTTTTTTCTCGGTTGACATGCTTGCTTTGTCCTTTTTGAGTTGTTCATCTTCGTTGAAGATCCTCTCAAGAGTTACCAAACCTTTGGAAATCCTATTGGTCTTTAGTTGAACAATTTGTCCATCATACTGCTGCTACAGCTTGGACTGATTTTTGGAAGCGAACTCAGCTTCTTCCAGTAAAAAAAGTGCTATCTGTTGGTCACTTTCAAGCACCTGCCAATTGGTGACATTGTCTAGTATGGAGGGCCTCACAATCACCTTTCAGCGATGTTGATTCTTGTTTTGTCTCACCCCTTTTGGGATATCAAACTGAGCACCAACTGTTGCTAGTCTATCTGCATGTTGGTTCTCCTCTCTTGGAATGGAAATGATATTGAAAGCAGCAAAGCTCTCCACAAGTTCCCACACTCTGTGCTTGTAAAACTTGAGTAAGGAGTTCTTGGTCAAGCTTTGACCCCTCACTTGGTTCACAATCAACTCGTTGTCTCCAAATACCTGCAATTCTTTGATTCCTCTCTTCCTTGCCCATTATAGGCCATGAACAAGGGCCTCATACTCCGCTACATTGCAAGTGCTGGAGAACTGAAACCTGAAAGTTGAGAAGTATTTCTCCTTTGAAGGTGAAACCAGCATGCTCCACCACCAACTCCCAACTTGCTTCTAGATCCATCAAAGAAAAATTGCCACAAACCACAATCCTCTGGATCTGTCTTCATTAATTTCGACATGAAAGCATCTTTCTCATGCATGCAGTAGACTCCAAGACCAGCGTCTTCAATGAGCTTGTAAGGATCATGCTCAAAATTATCGTTTCCCCATTCGTCTAGGAGCAGGTCAGCAACTCCTACAAGGGAAGATGATGGAGATTGGTCCACCTGGAGCTCTTCTTCAACAATGATTGCGCAGTTCACATTCGCCGCTTTGGGCGAGTATGGCTCCAAGTGATCCTTGTGGATGGGCTCTGACTCAATCTTCACTTTAGTTCCATACTTTGCCCTAAAAACCATGTAAGATCAATTCGCTGCCAAGTATCCACCTAATCTTGGATGTGAAATCCCTTGATAAGCAAAGAGCAAAGTAACGAGGAACATCTGCCACTACCACATCATGGGGAATTGAGAAGGTCGGACAGACATGGAGAGTCAGATTCAAGCCTCTTACCACTCTCAAGGTCTTAGCTGGTGATCCATCCAACTGTAGAACTCCTTTGGTCATTTGCTCATATTTGAGGCCTAGCTTATTAGCTATGCATTTGGACATAGCTAAGGTGCTTGCTCCACTATCAATGATGCAATTGTGAACCAAGAAATCACCGATAATCAGGGACAAATAGAAGGGAGGGACCTTGCCATCCTTCTTTGCTTGACCTCCCATGGGAGGAGCCCCATTTATTATCAACAAATTATCATTTCTTGCTGAGACAGCTTGCTCACCTAGCTTGTGCAATTCCTTTTGGAGTATATCCTTTTGTCCTAGCAATGCTAAAGAATCCCACAATGAGATGTTCATGTGCAACTTCTTCATTTGGTCCACTACGTTGATTGAAGGATTGCCCCCTTTGGAGATCTCCTTGGGGACATTTGTAACCTGTGGCGCAACCTGAGGAGTTGAAGCTGCAACCGGCGGTCTATAATTGGGGAACTTTTGATTTTCTTGTGGTGAAGGAGACGCTATAGGTGCTTGAGTGGTTGCTTGAGCTACATCCATAGCTCTCCTTTTGGACCTGGTGTTGACTGCAACACAATCATTCTGGTCACTTGTGCTCCCCACATAGTTGACTGCATAGAACTCTCCTTCCAAGTGATTCATAAGAGTGGAATCAAATTGAGCCTACCTGCTGTCCATCCCAAGCTGTGTTGATATCTCAAAATTTGAGAATTGAGCTATTTGATCACCTTGTGCGGTCATGCTTTGATTTGGTAGCTCATTGGCATAAGCAACATGTTCTTGGCCATGCCCCAAAGGTGGATAATTGGGCTGCTCCTGCGCCAAATTACTTTGAGTGGGGACAAGAGCCTTGGAAGATGAAGGGGCATTTAGATTATAGCTCTGATAAGGCTTGACTTGTGTAATTTGACCCTGCCCTTGATTGTAATTCTGGAAGGGAGGTCTATTTGTCTGCCCAAACTGTTGGTAGCTTTGATTTGGCCTATAACTCTGAGCTTGTTGCCTCTTGAAGGCAACTAACTCGTTGGTAACATTTTGCAGCAGGCTCTTAACTTCGTGGAGATCATTTGCAGGGGTAGCAGCTGACTTCTCTTGATTAGGCAGAGGAGCTAGAGTGGACACAACAAGCTGGACTGAGGGTTGTAAATCAGGAAAGAGTGGCATATGAGGTCTAAGAGCTATCTTTCCTACTTGAACAAGGCAATTTTCAGCAGCTATGGCTATCTCATAAGTACCAGGCAAAATATGTCCAACCATGAACTGTATCATGACAGCAATGTCACTATTCAAAGCCTTCAAGTAGTAAAGGAAAGCATAGCTTGGAGTTGACCTCACAAGAATTGGGATTCTGTCCCAAGTCTTTTGGAACCTATGTTAAAATCTTGCATAAATTCATGTGGGGCTCTCTTCATGGTGGTCAATTGCTCAACTAAAGACAAATGGTCACTTTTTCCCCAAACCTATTTGTCAAGAGGGTCCCTAACTCATTCCATGAGCCAACTGAGTTCATAGGCAAAGTCCCATACCAGTCCAAAATTTTCCCTTTGAAGGACAAGGCTAGCAATCTGATGGCTACATTTTTCTCAGTGATATTATGGATGTTGCAGAGGTTGGCTATGTTTTTGATATGCTCGACAGCAATGATTGGGCCCTCTCCACTAAAGGGAGGAACACTTTTGAGAGTTGTCCCTGGAATTGGGTCATACTGCTGAAGAGTCAAGGGACTCTGACCATTGAAGGCCACAAAAGAGAAAGCCATGGCTGTGAAAGGATTCAACCGGGGTCTCCTTGAGTAGGTGTGTTTTATGGCTGGTTTGGGAAAGTGGCTTGCTACGTAAGGGTGAGTATTTGCAAACCTCAACCTTTTTGTTGAGTTCAAAGGCAACTCAATAAATTTGAAAGGGACACCCCTAGAAGAAGATCTTGTAGTGACCTTTGGCATGGAATGTCAGGCTGATCATTAACCAAAAACTAAGTTCCTGAATGGAGTTGCCAGGTTTTGAATTATAGCTCCTTTTGGATTTTTAACACTATCAGGACCAGCACCAATCCTGAAACTTGTAGGACTCAAAAATTGGTCCCACCGAGCGTGCCAAAAACTTTTGACACTGTGGATTGCACCCTCAGAAGGGAGGCTTAGCTCTCTTCATCCATGTGGCACAATAGAGACATTCCTCTTGCTGTGGGTGGCAAACTTGAGGGATGAATCTCTAGATTAGGGGCTAGCTCCCCTTGATGCATCTTGAGGCCCTGGATTTCCTACTGCTAACAATGGGGGGGAGGTGAAAAGAGAGAGATACTGAAAAAAAAAACCTTACTAATGCAGTGATGCACCAAACTGGTTGGTCTACTCAGCCTTGACCTACACACCAGAGATAAGCAAACATACACTTCATTCAAATGAGAACCTTTCCTACATCAGTGTTTCAATAGGGGATCCTATGGAGATACAGGGAGGAAGAAACTACCAGAGGTGTTCTAAGACACACTATTGGACGGTCTATCACATACGCCTATACTCTAAGCTGGACACTTCTTGTTGACCTGCAGAGAAGAACTCACAATACACTAGATATGTTGGTATAAACTTATGAAAACATTAAAAAAAATGACTGAACATAAGATAAAACCATAGATATGCAAAAGTGCAAGCTCAAATGGAGGTAAAATGCTTCTTTTGATTCAAGGTAAATTTCTTCAAGACTTCACCATACAATGCTGAGAGATATCCTTCTCAAATGAGAAGTTACAAATATATATAGAAAGCTTGGAAAACAGATAATTGACCAGTCAAGAGATGAAACCCATGCTGTATTAAACACTTCTGCAGCAACCACAAGCCCATGTTGTTGCCGTCTTCTTGCAATTGCGTATGGGAGAGCCATGTTGTAGGTGTCCAAGTCGCTGCCCATGCTGTCTTGGGCTTGCAAAAGAATGGGATACTTCTTCTAGTAATTGACAAGTCCATCCCCAAGTTGTGTTGACTAGGCCATGCTCTCTTCAATGTTGAGCGCAACTGCCTGTTCATTAATGGCAAAACAAGAAAACATGGGCCACTCTCTTCTATAGTTTGAAAACCAATCCTTTTATTGATTTTCAGTGGAGACTATTTCACCTAAGTGCATTTACTCTTCCTGCTGACAACACCTATGCCACCTGCCTTGGTCTGGTTCATCTTTGGGTCTGTGCTTTGACTTGTTACGCCACCTAGAGCATTTTGATCTTTTGTTTTATGTGCACATGGTCGCGTTCTGGGTTACCGACCTTGCTTCCCTTTGCTATTTCCCTCTTGTCCTGGCAATTCGAGCTCTCAGCGCTTATTATTCTCTCTCGGGCTCCTTTCTTTGCTTGTTCACTCATTTGTTCTTCGGGCTCTCGGGCGTTGAATTCCTTCGGACAAAATGTCCGAAGGAATTCTTTCGGACATTTTGTCCGAAGGAATTCTTCCTTGGGCTTGTCACTTTTTGACTTTCCTTTGGCGGGCCTTCAGGCTTCCTTTTCTGAGTTCCTTCGAACAAAATGTCCGAAGGAATTCTCCTTTGATTTTTTCCAACGATTAGCTTACTTTCCTGAAATTGATGTTCACGAATCCGTCATTGAACATTTGAATCCCAATGGCTAGCTTATCGCCCTAAAATTAACGTTCACGGGCTTGTCACCTACTAGGACAATTCCTTCGACATTTTTGCAAACGAGCTTTTCCGAAGGAAAGTGACCCTTCGGAAAGATTGAAAAGGTCCTCTTTGGCATTCGAAAATGACCTTTGCCTTTAGAAAAATACCTTCAGAAAAGTTGTAATGGTCCACTTTCATAACCAAGTGCCCCCCGCAAAGACACCTACCCTTCGGACTTTTGATCTTTCAAATTTTTTCGGACTTTTTGTGATTTTCGAATTTCTTCGAACAAAATGTCTGAAGGAATTCTCTTTTGATTTTTTTTCCTTGGTTTTCCTTCAAACAAAAAGTCTGAAGGAATTCCTTTTTTGGGCTTGTCACTATTTCCCGAAGGGCAAGTTACTTTGCTTTTTGTCTTGCCCCTTTGCTCCAACCGGCTGCCCTCTGCAAGGGCAATTCAAGCCCAAAGTTACCCTTTGGACTTTTGAAAAGATCCACTTTGTTCATCGTTTGCCCCACAAGGGCTCCTTGGCCTCCAAAGTTGCCTTTTGGAAGAATTGTAAAGGTTTCGTTTGCCGCCTAAGTGCCCTCTACAAGGGTACATACCCTTCGAGAATCCTGCAAACGACCCTTCAGCTTTTCCACTTGGTCTATTTTGCCGACGAAAAGCCCTCCGAAGTAATTCACTTGTCTTTCAAAGCATCCAAGACCAAATCTAGGTTTGCAAGTGGCTTTATGAATTTTTTACAAGTAAAGTCACCTGTCAAACCCGAAATGAACTTGGCAAGCAAAAGAGGAAAACACTTGGTTTTTTCATGGGAAATGGTCTGACAGAGAAAATTTTGCACAAGACAGCTGAGGGATGAACTAGCCAAAACATGGATTGAATGACTCTTGCAATAAGAAAGGAGGGGGTGCCCAATTTTGGCCTGCAGGACCAAAAATTGGTCAATAGTTTCACCATGTGATATTTGTTGACGCTGTGGAATGCACCCTTGACAAAACGCTGAGCCTCTGTCCTCCACGTGGCACAATGGAGACTCATCTCTTGCCTGTGGATCTGGCAAAACTAAGGGGAGAATCTCTAGACAAGGGCTAGCTCCCTTTGATGCATCTTTGAGTTATTCCAATACTATTGCTAATTTATTAAAAAAAGGGGGGGTTGAAAAGAGAGAAGGATTACTGAAAACAGAACCTAGACTCATAGGTGATGCACCAAAAAAGTTTGATCTACTCATTTACTCACACTTCAAACCAGAAAAGGACATACATACACTTTATCTGATGAAAAGACCAGACTGTAGGAAGCTTAATAGGAAGGTTTAATGAAGACACAAAAAATGAACTTACCACAGGCGCTGTAGAAAAACACACTGTCTGGTAACCCTCTTCTATCTTTGCACTCCAAATACAGCTTTTCTTGTTACCTGCAGAAATGGTGATTTGTTTATACCAGGGATGTTGATGTCAAACTTGTGAAAGCATCATGCAAAATGACTGAATACAAGGTTAATACTCAGACACACTCAGAGATATATCCAAACAGATAGAGGTAAAAATGCATTCTATTGATTCAAGGTGAAAATTTGGCAAGGCTTCGCCTTACAAAATGAGAGATATCTCTTCTCAAATGAGAGTTTACAATATATATAGGAGAGAAAGCAATGGCGCCCTTTTCCACAAGCGGCCCATGCTGCATTGAATACATTGGGAAGAGAAAGTCGCTGAAGGAAGCCATGTTGCGGCAGTCCAAGTCTTGACTTTTGTTGATTAACCCATATTAAATGTTACTGCAAGGGCATGGGTCGCACCTTAATGAAGTTCACAAGACTGTCTGCTTATAAATGTGAAATGAGGAAAAACAGGCCATGCTTTTGAATGCTTGCGGTTTCCTTGGTGCCCATTTGGTAAAGACTATCTTAACCGCTTAGAAACTTCCTGCCGACACCTTTTGTGCCACTTGGACTATTCTGTCTGCTTCTGCACTTGGCTCTTCGTGCTCCTTTCTCGGCGGGTCGCTGAGTTTACTCTTGGCTTTTGTCTTTTCCCAGCTTTTGTCTCTTCCAGGCTCTTTCAGCCCTCGGGGCTATCTTTTGTCATTTCTGCTGGCAACTCGGGCTCCTTTATTAGCGGGTCGCTGAGTTTATGCCCCTTTGAATTCCGTCGTGCCTTTTGTAATTCCTTTGGAATTTTGGCGTTGAACCCTCCTGAAGGGAAGGTGTCCCTTCGGAGCTTTGTAAAGGGTCCCTTTTCTGGCAACCGAGAGTCCCCTGCAAGGGCACCTGCCCTTCGGGCTCCCTTGGTTCTCAATTCCTTCAAACAAACCTTCGAACATTTTGTCCGAAGGAAATCTTTCTTCAAAAGTCCCGGCCCTTTCTTTCTTTTAGGAAAATCCTCTTTCTTCAAAAGTCTCGGCCCTTTCTTTCTTTCAGGAAAATCCTCCAACAAATGCCTTCGGACAAAATGTCCAAAGGAATTCCTTCGGATTTCCTTGTCTTTTCCTTTGGACAAAATGTCCGAAGGACCTTTGTCCTTTGCCTCAGCTTCCTTTCCGAAGGGTAATTTTCTGTTTGGCTCCTTGCCTCGTAAATTCCTTCAGGCATTTTGTCTGAAGAAATTCACAAGGCAAGGAGCCAAACAGAAAATTACCCTTCAAAAAGGACGTTGAGGCAAAGGACAAAGGTCCTTCGGAGAAAATTCCTTCGAGCATTTTGTCCGAAGAAATTCACGAGGCAAGGAGCCATATAGAAAATTACCCTTCGGAAAGGAAGCTGAGGCAAAGGACAAAGGTCCTTCGGACATTTTGTCCAAAGGAATTCAACCTTTGTTTTCTCCTTGGATTTCCTTCAGACAAAATTCCGATGGAATTTTTTATCTTTTGCCTTGTCTTTCTCCGAAGGAAACTCTGCCCTCCGCAAAGGTACTTTGGGTCTTAAAAAGCCCCTTCGGAACTTCTGATTTGGTCCTGCCGCTGACCAAAGTGCCCTCCAAAGAAAATCTGTGGCCCCTTTTGCAAACTGTGTAGGCCATTTCGGGCTTTTTAGCTATGACTTTGAACCTTTTGATTGAACTTGAACTGTTTTTTGGAGTTCAACGGTTCAACGGTTCGATCGTTTCAATACTCTGTTTTGCAAAGAGTCGGGTTCACTCAGTCTCCTTATGAATTCAATGCATCGTTGAACCTATTGTTTGAACCTACCACTTAAACCTACATAGTGGAGTTCAATGGTTCAATGGTTCAATAGTTCAATACTCCAAAATGGATCAACCCGAGACGTCTACAAGACTCAAGTCATTTGGTTCTTTACAGAAACAGCCCTGTTCAAAAGGGGGAAAGCACAATTATAGAAAGGTGAAGACATTAAAGATTGGGACAGTAAGGAAAGAAAAGGGAGACCGATTTTTGGCCTGCAGGACCAAAAATGGTCAACAATATTAATAATGGAAGTTCCCAAAGATGTATGTGTTTCACCATTCCATATCAAGATAAATTTATAAATTCAAACCACGAATATTTATACATTTACATAGACTACTTGTGATCCTACTATTTAGGACCCAACCCTTATAACCACAAACCTATTTCACGTAAATGACAACCAATCATATTTACATGAACAACCTCCTAAGATAGGCTAACCCTTAACAACCACTAACTACTAACCACACTATGGTGAAATAATATTTTCTTAACATTCCCCCCTTATTACAACATGGTTTGAAGACTAGGAGAGAATACATGTATGTGAACTAGAACATATTCGCAGTTCGACATACATACAATTAGTAGTGGGAATGGCCTCACTACACCTCCTTAGCAAGACAAAACCTCATTGAACAATTCATATAAATGGGGAAATACTCTACCATTCATCAAGCACAGATGCAGGAATTGGCCTCACAACACTCATATGAATAGGGACACGCTCACTGCCCATAACAACACAATATGTGAATATGTAACACTCAAATATTCACCTCGAAATAGTAGTGAGACTAAGCTTCACTATAATTCCTCAATGGATTTGGCCTCACTAGACAAAAATAACATCAGTAGTGGGAACTAACCACACTACATTCTTAGGTGGGACAGAGCGTCACCTCAACTGCTCCTTAGGTGGGATTGGGCCTCACGAAACAATGCTGAACTCATCTTGTGTGCAGCAGGGGTATGATCTTCATCATCACCTTTGTTGGCAATCACCATCTTCATCTTTGTAGTCTTTTTTGCATTGAATGGCTACGAAAGCAATAAATCAGACTCCAAGCTAGTAGCGAGCTCAACACTCATCTTATCCTCCATCCTCATGTTGTCATACATCCTCCTCTTGAACTTGGCTCACTTAGCCAAGTCAATCTTGATGGTCCTGTTGACCACAAACGAATACATGAAGCGCTCTGACGGTTTTCACAGTGTTTTTTCTTGATACTTGTCATATTCGTAGGAATATAATTCCACTCTTAATGAAAAGACTCGTAAGGGTGTGGGGTACTACCAAAAATGCACCCCTATACCAAAAAATTCAACTTGGGAGTTTTGACAGACGACTTCTAATCCAATTATTGTGAAAAGACAATTATATTGTACAAGATACAAGGACGTAAGTAAAATCCTTGTCACAAGGTTTAGAATACAATTTTATACAAACTCACACATTTTTGTCAACAGAATCTGCCTCTCAAATAAAAAGATATAGAATTAATACTACCTTTCTAGGCCACTATGCACAGAAAATAAAATTATGCAATAAAACAATTAATTCTGAAAGCCTAGAGGAGCTGATAGAAACGCTTCCGAGTGATGTTTGATAATGATAATTGACGCAAACTGACAAATTTTTCGTGGAAATATATGATTAAGTGAATGACAAATTGAATTAATTCGATTCTAGGCGATTTTATAGAAAAACAATTAAATCAGAAAAATGGTAGGAGCTGAAGCGAAATCCTTTTGCATGATACTTGTGTTGACCATTTTGGCCCTACAGGGCAAAACCGATCTCCTTCTTCCCCTGCTGTTCTGAGCCAGTTCAAATTTGGTTTGCACAAGTCTTTCGACAAAAGGATGAACTAGTTCAATGGTTCGATGTCGGGGTTCAACGGCATGATCTTTCCAAGAACTTTGAACTTGAACTTTGAACCATTGTTGGTTCAATCAGTTGGTTCAATCGGTTGGTTCAGTCGGTTTGGTTCAAAGTGTTTGGTTCAAAGTAGTTGGTTCAAGCAATTGGTTCAAATCGGAAGGTTCAAAGAGGGTCTTCCAAAGCCCGAAGGACAAGTGCCCTTGCGGAGGGTAGTCAGGAACAAACTGGACCATTCCAACAGGCTGCGGAGGGCAGTGCCAGACCCAAAAGTGCCCTTGCAGAGGGCAGGTAACCCTTGCAAAGGAATCAAAAGACAAGGCAAAAGGGCGAGTTTTCCTTCGATCAAAAGACTAAGGCAATTCAAAGGATGAAATCCTTCGGACAGAATTCCTTCGGACTTTTTGTTTGAAGGTATTCATCAGAGGTTTTTTCCGAAAGAAAGAAAGGGGCCAAACAAGCAATTCTTTCGGAAGAAAATCCCACGGCAAAAGGACAAGGCAAATTCTTTCGGACAAAAAGTCCGAAGGAATTCCTTCGGACTTTTGCTCGAAAGGTTTCGCCTGAAACAAGGGCCAAACATTGAAGAGAACATTCCTTCGGACAAATGTCCGAAGGAATTATTTTGTCCGAAGGATTTAAAAACCAAGGCCGCCCGAAGTACCCCGAAGGGCAGGTACCCTTGCGGGGCGCTCTCGGCGACTATGAAAGGGACACCTTCCCTTCGGAAAGGTTAAGAGACAAAGGCCCAGGCAGAGAAGGAAAGGCCGAAGGAATTACCCAAGGGGTGACGGGCCCGAAGACGTCAAAATCCAGCATAGAGAACTAGCCGTTTAGGTTCAAACGTCTGGTGACGTCTCCGCAGACGTCAAATTCAGGACAAGGGAATAGTCGTTGGCTTTTAAATGGCGACGGGCGCGCGAACGTCAACTTTATGGCAATGAAATAGCCATTGATTTTTAAATGTTTGAGCGCGAACCCGAAGGAATTAAAAGGCCTTAGGGCCAAAAGGAAGAGCCCGCTGAGAAAAGAGCCTAAGGAACCAACCAAGGATTGATAGAAGATAGCCTTAGGGGGCTCAGATTGCCAGAAAGAGCCAAGAGATGACAAAAGACAAAACCAGGAAAAGACAAAGCTGGAAAAAGACAAGAATCAAGAATGAACTCAGTGACCCGCCAAGAAAGGAGCCCAAAGAGCCAAGCGCAGAAACAGACAAAACAGTCCAAGTGGCAAAAGAAGGTGTCGGCACAAGGAGTTATTCCAGCAGTTGAAACAGTCTCTGCCAAGTGGTCATCAAGGAGCACAAACAGTGAACGGCGCGACCTATTTTTTCTCATTTTGCATTAATGGTCAGACAACCGCGTGAATGTCTTGAAGGAGTCTTGTTTGCAGACAAACGGCACGGCCCATGTTTTCACACATGACGTTTAATATATTTTAAATGCCTAAAGTCAAAACTGGAGCCAACACAGCATTCTCTTTCAAGCGGCTTCCTCTTCCCAATGCTCTCAACGCAGCATGGGTCATTTATTTTCCAGAAAGCGCCAAAGTCTTTTCCAAAAGGCTATATATATTGTAAACTCTCATTTGGAGAGGATATCTCTCATTTTTGTATGGCGCAGCTCTACCAAATTTCACCTTGAATCAATAAAAAGTGTTTTACCTCTATCTGGTTGGATATATCTCTAAGTGTCCTTGAGTATTAACCTTGTGTCCAGTCATTATTCCATGATGCTTTCACAGGCTTGATACCAACACACCTAGTATAGACAAAGCGCCATTCTTGCAGATAGCAAAAAGAGTTGTATCTGGAGCGCAGAGATAGGAGAGGGTTATCAGACAGTGTGTCTTCCTACAGCACCTGTGGTAAGTTCATCTTCTGTGTGTCTTCATTAAGCCTTTCTGTTAAGTTCTCTGCAGTCTGATCCTTTTATCAGATAAAGTGTATGTATGTGTTCTTATGGTTTGAAGTGTGAGCAAATGAGTAGATCGAACTTTTTTGGTGCATCACCGTCTTAGCTTAGGTTCTGCGTCAGCAATCCTTCTCTCTTTTCAACCCCCCCCTCCTTTATATATATATATATATATATATATATATATATATTAGCCATAGTACTGGAATAACTCAGAGATGCATCAAAAGGAGCTAGCCCTTATCTAGATATTCTCCCTTCAGTTTTGCCAAACCCACAGGCAAGAAAGGAGTCTCCATTGTGCCGCGTGAATGAGAGAAGCCCAACCTTCTCTCAAGGGTGCAATCCACAGCGTCAACAGTTTGATAATGAATTTGGACACAGCTTAGCAAATTTTTGGCAAAAACTCCCTTTCCAATCAAAAGATATGGAATTTCAATTAATTCAATTTCAGGCTATCCTGGGAGAAATATCTAAATAAACTTTTAAAAAATGGAAGTGCCCTAAATTTTAATAAATCTCAACTATAGACTAAAGCTATTTTAGTGCACCATCACAAATCTGCACGAATGCCTCTTCTGTTTTTTTGGCTGTTACGGATCTGCAAAAAAACATTTTGTGCCTCCTTTGCCATTTGGAACGCCTCTCCAAACAGCCTTCAAATCTTTCCAAGCTTCTCCTTCTATTTGCTGCAGATTAACACGCTTCTCCAGCTTGGACACCTCCTTTCCTCAAGGCACCTTCTATTTGTCACATTCCCTTTGCAGACAGATTTTTTATGTTCCAAAAACATCACACTTGTATTGTTGGCAGTTTTTCAAGGCCCGAGTGCACTTATGCAATGGTGCCTCCTTCACTCAAGCTTTGAAATCAATTTATTTTCTGATTTTCTTAGTCTTACACAGCCATGCCTTACATCTCAGAATGTCTCTTTGATCTGCTTCTTCTTTTATTATTATTCACTCCTTTTCTATTTGATCTAGTTAAAAAAAATGTATTCTAAAATACAACACTCAAATTAAAACTAATTGCAAATTTTACATAGGAGGCTGTCTTAGTCAGAGCAGCCAAGAAACAGTAGTGTTGCCCTTTGATCAATCAAAACAACAATCCTCCTTCCTTCATAGACCCCCACCTGCTCTTACTCTCTAGAGTCTCACCTACTCTAATACCAAATATGAGCTTCAATATTCCGTATCACGATAATTTCATACATTCAAATCATGAATATTTATACATTAACCTAGACTTGTAATGATCCTACTATTTAGGACACAAGCCTTATCATCACAAACCTATTTCACGTAAATGACACAACCAATCCTATTTACATGAACAACCTCCTAAGATAGATTAACCCCTAACAACCACTAACAATTAGGATTAAATAATTATTATTTAATCCTATCCTACTAACCACACTATGGTGACAAAATATTTTTGTAACAAGATGTAATGAAAGTAAAATGTTGATGCATCAAACTGCATAATTGTGTGTACACTAGCACAAATTTTCAAAAGTTGGGCAAAAAATTTTGCAAGTCAATTATTGACACGTGGTGAAAAAAATGATACAACCACAAAAAGGGAAGTTGTAGGGATGGCATATGTTGTGTAAACATTTTGACACTGTTTATTAGCCAATTCCTTTGTCTTTTACATAGATCATCAACTACTTAAAATAATAAGCCTGTACTACAAGGACAAATTTCTAGATAGCTCATCTTACTCCAAGTGTATATATTTTCGATACTTGTAAGACTGGGTAAAACACATAATAGCAGGTCAATTATCAATGATTAAATTACAAGAACCAGTTTCCGGGATGACTTCCCAAATGTTCACTAATTTAAAGTGACCATATTGCCAAACTGGTATGAAGACATTAATTACTCCATTAAAGACAAATTTCTAGATAGCTCATCCTACTCCTAGTGTATACATTTTCGATTAGGATAAGACTGGGGAAGACACACGTAATAGCAGGTCAATTATCAATGATAAAATTAGGACAACCAATTTCAGGGATGACTTCGCAAATGTTCACATATTTAAAGCGACCATATTGCCAAACTGGTATGAAGACATTGATTATCATTTATCCAAATGCAAATTTCAAAATGACATGCCAATGAATGAATGCCAAAGGATAATTAAAAATATAGAAGGTTTCCACTTCATAACCAAGCTATTTTATAAATGGGGAAAGATAAAATTTTAATACAATGCTTAATGGATTAAGAAATTGACATCGTTTCAAAAGAAGCACGTCAAAGCCAAGTGGGAAGACACAAGCAACTGGATGCTACATGTAGAAGATGTTTATTTAAAGATTGTCATATATGGGTACATCAATGCAACACTTGCCATAAAATTGGTCATCCAGCAAGACATTGTATGCCCTTGAATCCTATACAGACGCAATAATTATTTAGAAGATAGAGATTAGATTTGTGGGACCATTTAAAAATCCTACTAGAAATAGAAGGCATCAATATATTTTGGTCTCTATAAAATATTTAATTAATGGTCAGAAATAAAGGCACCGCCCAACAATTCAACAGTTAGCAAGACAAAGTTAATTTATACACACACTGTTACCTGATTTGGATGCTTGTTGAACATTACAAGTGATCGAAATACCAATTTATGAAAAAAGTTAGTGAATAAATGTTGAAAGAATCAAAAACCAAGTATCATTAAAAGGTGCAAATTAGAGTAAAGAAAATGGTAAGATTGAAGCTACCGATAAGATATTGGCCACTATTATACATAGGTAAGACACTATGATGCCTATGTAATATTTGATCCCAAGCATAAGAGTGGTTGTAGACAATCGTCTAGGAAACTTAGAGAAAAAAGAATTATATTAATGTCCACAAATGACCAAAAGTAGGTCAATGGGACTCGAAAAGGAACGTCCTAAAAGAAAGATTAATTCAGTTGCCTAAGAAAGATGAAAAACGCCTAACAGCCCAGCTGACAACAGATTGCAATGATCGGTATATTTTGAAGATGAATTTGAGGCATGATATGCTAGTCCTTAAGTACTCTGAAAAGTTGGATAAAAAGGGTAGTGAGCCAAAAATGATGTGGGAAGACCCTTTTAAAGCTGCATGATTTGTGGATAATGGAGCTATATGTAAGCTAACTTGCACAAAACACCTCATAAAAAATTTATCAATGCATATAACATTAAAATTTATTATCAAGGATAAGGAGACTAATTGTGCTTTGTGGAGGGCATAGAGTTGCATTAATCGACACAAGGGTTATACTTATGGAGACCGTTTAAATCATCAGCAATTACATAAGTCGACCGAAGTGCTGTATCAACCAACACAGAGGGCATTTCACCACCGATCGACCAAAAAATGTGGGTGACAAACACATTGAACTTTCGCAAAAGGCAGGTGTCATGTGTTAACTGACATAGGTTTAAAGAGTGAGTCAGAAAACTGGGGAATGTTTGTAGACAATATTTTGAATGATAGGAATGATGAAAAGAGGAGATACAAGTATCGGTAAAAATAAGAAGCTGCTGACAGGGCCATTAGGGATGGCCTAAAAATGAATGTTTTTGATTAAGATGCACAATGCAAGTTTATTTGCAGTAAAATTGTAAGGTTAAAGGGGTAGAAACAAACTCAGTCTGAGACTAATGTTGAACAAGGCTACATTAGGAAAAATTAAGTCACCCCCAATACAAGGTGACTGGCTTTACGATATAAATATAAGATTGGCAAATCTGAGTCAAAGGGCCAAACAAATGGAACTAGAGCAGAAAGAGCAACTTAACAAAATACAAAAATTGTTAACCTGGAGGCACAGCATAAATAGTTACAGGCAGTGATACTGCAGCAACATGCCAATACAGCACAAACCAAAGTTTCTATTTTGTCCCATGAAAAAGTTTCGGAATAGCTGAAGAAAATGATCAAGCAAGAAAATAAGAGTGCTCAAGTCTCTGAAGTCATTGAACATTTAGTTGGGCATTGAAAGGACAAATGACTAATGAGGAAGCTGTTGACAATTCTTCCAGAGGACAGATTGTCTCTTGCCATTCGGAAAATTCACATCTCCATCCAAGGAAAGAAAGAATACATTGGGAAAGAATACATTGTTTTTTTTCTTTGGTAAGGGCCTTTGCTAGAAAAGGATGAATTCCTTCGGACTTTTGTCCGAAGGAATGGTTCATCAAAGAAGGCTTCTGCTAAGGACAATACTTTGGAGAATCCAAAAGTCCGCCCAAAAAGCAAGGAAAAGCCAAGTAAAATTTTCTTCGGACTTTTTGTCTGAAGGAATTCCTTCGGACAAAAGTCCAAAGAAATCCGAAGGAATAAGTCCGTGGAATTGCAAGGGCTTTGGAAGGCAGAAAAGGGAAAAACAAGAAACCCGAAGGGTAGATACCCTTCGGAAGGGTCATTTTCAACAATCCCGAAGTGCACCTGCCCTTCGAGAAGGTACACGTCAAATTCGGGACCCCTGCAAAAAAACCCGGGTGCTCTCCAATTTTTCCGACAAAGGCGCAAATGAGGGACAGAAGCCCTTGCGGAGGGCACTTGGTTGGTGCCTGGACCCTTGTAAAAAATCCGAAGGGCATTCTCAACAGAGTTAAAAAAGACGAGGATTAATTCCTTCGGGCTTTTTGTCTGAAGAAATTCGAAAAATTACAAAGAAGAAAAGTCTGAAGAAACAAGTGAAGGCAAAGACGAAGGATTAATTCCTTCGGGCTTTTTGTCCAAAGGAATTCCTTCGAACAAAAAGTCCAAAGAAATTCAGAGTAAGCCAAGGAAGACAAGCCCGTGGAGAAAAGTCGACGAGGCAGATAGGAAAAAACAAAGGAAACCTTTGGACAAAAAGTCCGAAGGAATTCCTTCAGACTTTTTGTCCGAAGGATTAATGCTGCAAAGAATCCCGAAGGAAATAAGGGAAAAGATGAAGCTAAGAAAGCCGCAAGAAAATCCAAGGAAATGAAAGGAGAAAACATAGAATTGCAGCCAGAAAAGCTGAGGGAAATAAAGCCAGGGCAAAACAAAAGTCTGCAGGAACAAATTCGGGATAATTGGCAAGCATAAAGCCAAAGGAAATCAAAGGTAAAGTCAATCGAAAATTCCGAAGGAAGTAAGAAGACTGAGGGGCCTGACAGAAAATAAGCCCGAGAAAATGCCAAAGGGTGACGTCCCGCGAGACGTCAAATTTTGACCGCGGGAACTAACACCATTGAAACAAAGGTAAAGCCAGAATTCTGAAAGAATTAAACCACGGGAAGTTGACCTCAGATTAAGCGACGGGAAGTTGAAAAAAGGCCAAACGGAGGAAATATAGACCAAATATAAACAAAATACATCCAAATATAGAATCCCGCCAGAAATAGACATGAACAGGTAGACCAGAATAGGATAAAATACATGCAAGCAAGGGCTATTTTCGATCGACCGGTCAAAGCTTCAGTTGACTGGTTGTTGAAGTCCTACTCATCTACGGATCAACTCATCTGAAGGTCCAACTCAGCTTCAACCGGAGTTCTAAATTCGAACGTCGAGTTGACTGTCCTAGATTTAGAGTTGACTAATTGTTAAATGCCACATCTACCAGGGGTTTCCCATGCAAAGGAGAATGATCTCTTCGTCCAACTCAACGTATCAAACGGTCAACTCAGCCTTTCAGACAATCATCTCAAACGTTCCAGCAGCTCAGTAGAGTTCTAAAATTGACATTGGCGTGGATTTCCATGCAAAGAGAGGTGGGCGGTTCAGAACAAAGACAAGTTCACTTCCTCAAGCGTAAGAAGCTTCATGCAAAGACAAAGGGAAAACATATTTTTATTGAAAGGCCAAGTCAGCCTTGAGTTAATCCGAGTTAATCCTTCTCTTCAATTTTTCAACGCCAATCTTTGACTTTTGTAATTCTCTATAAATTGGCTTTCAGCCTTGATTAAAATCATCCCTCTTGGCTAGACCAGACTCTGCCATTGATGAGTTGTGTAACCTCTTCAATCAATAGAAGGACTGTACTTTTAGATTTCAAGTGTTGGCATAGTGTATATTCATTCAACAATTTGCATATGTGGTAGATTTCTCTCCCTTCCCAAATTTTGATTCGCACCTAGTTGCTAGCTTATTATTATGCAGGTCATGTTAAGTGTTCTTTATGTCTTTTGCTGAAGCTGTAAGTGGATTTTAGGTGGCTGCAAAGTGTCTTGTATCAGACCTCTCTCCATCGTTTTCCCTCATGTTTTGGTCATTGGATCAAACCTTCTCACGAAATACTTATGCATAAATGATTGATTGAAATCAAAGGTCTTCATTTTCCCTTGTTTGTTCAGTGTTCAAGGTTTCAAGTTGAGTGGATCAATCTTCGGGTGTATCACCTTTATTACGTAGGATTTCCCCTTAAAGTTTCCTTCTCTCTTTTCCATGGTAGTCTGCAGCATAGAGTAGAGATCCTCATTGATACATCTTACAAGAACCAACCTTCTCTGGAGGTTCTTCTCACGATTGAGGCACCTACTCTCGTGAGAAGATCCCATTGTTTTAACTGGATAGAAGATTGGTCATTTCATGCACGTCTTCGATTCAGGGCGCAACTTCAAGTTGACAACAGTTTTTGGCACGCCCGGTGGGACCACAAAAAGAGTTCTTTACATAAATTCTTCGTAGCAGCGGAAAATATTCATTTACAACCAGTTGAAGAGTTTATAGCATCATTCAGGCAATCTGTTCATGCCAAAGGTTACCACAAGATCAGCAAGCAAAGGTATTCCTTTTGAATTTGTAACTTATAAAAGAGCAAGGTCTAGGAGGGCAAATCCATATCTTCAAAGGGAATATTTACCTCCCCCTCATCCTATTGTTCTAGACACTGCAATCCCCACCATTCAGATGGCCATTAGAAATCAAGTATTTGCTCCATTCAATACGGGAAGTCCACTAAATCTGGCACAGTTAGATGATATTCCTGTGTCTGCCCTCAAAAGTATTTCATTCTTCTCTAGAGAAAATCAAACAACTCCTATTGAGCATATCCAGGATGTGGCTAATCTTTGTTCAGCTCATAATGTAGTTGAGGATAATGTTGCTATCAGATTACTAGTTGCTTCTTTCAAAGGAAAAGCATTACAGTGGTATAGAACCCTCCCACTTAGATCCGTTTCCACCTGGGATGAATTGGGTGTTGCCTTGGTCAAACAGTTTGAAGACAAATTTGATCACTTATCTTTAGTTGAGCAATTAACTGCCATACAGAGAGCTCCACATGAGTTTATGTCTGATTTTAATCTCAAATTTTAGAAGACATGGCACAGGATACCGGTTGTGATTAGGCCAACACCTGAATATGCATTTCTATATTTTTTGAAAGCTCTCAATTCTGATATTAGTGTGATGATACAGTCAATGGTTAGTACTACTTTGCCAAATGCTTATGAAGTTGCAATAAGGGCAGAAAATAGTCTGATTCAAGCAGGTAAGCTTTCTCCAAGACCTCCAATGCCCATATTTCCAGAGATAAGTTCTGTACCAGCCCTTCAAGTTCCTCAAATTCCATCCTTGGCTCCAATTCCAACACGTCAACATCCTATTGCAGTGTCTACTAGTCAATCTAGTGAGATAGGAGAATTGAAAAGTTTGTTACAATCTTTTGGAAATGAAATGGTACAGCGCAAAAGGTAGCAATTTCAATTAAATAGGCCTTATCAACAGCAAAATCAAAACAACTATCATCCCTTCAAAGATCAAAGGTCTCCTTTCAAGGTTTCTGAGAAAATAGACCACTCTATCAAGCAAAAGGGGCCATAACTCTAACTAAGCCATATGTTGCTCTTGATCCAAATGCTCCTTCCACTTTTAAAGCCATTGTTCCAACCCCACCTCAGAACACTCTGGTGCAGGATTCAGGTTGGCAGCCTTCAAATCTCAATGATATTCAAAACCAGAACTTGGTATCATCAAACAACACCATGCCACAGATAACACAAGAGTTCTCTTTTCAAGAGGGTCAATATCAAGATACTGGATTGGCATCACAAGGAGCAACCCAAGGGCACCCTGATGCTATTAATGTAAATTGGTAGGTAGATGATCATGTTGTTTTTACTCGAAGATGTTAAAATTCATGTTTCAAATGATCAAGTTGCAGCTATAACCTATCAGAGAAATAAAAGAAGAGCTATTGAAGAAACCCAAGCAGTAGCAAATACTTCAAATACTCCTAGTATTATTGCTCAAGGTACGAAAGAACAGCTTGTTGCCCCCACAGCCCAAAAAAATCAGAATGTAGAGGTTGATAAAGTGCAGCAAATACCTCTAATTCGTGAGCAGCAAGTACCACAAAAGATACAATCAAAGGTTAGTCCATCTCAGTTCAATATTGTAGATCACATGAACAAGTCTAACGTCAACATTGGCATGTGGGATACTATTTCAATTCCAAGCCAAAAGGATAGACTCATTCAAGAACTTTCAACTCTTGAATTGTCTCCAAAATCAGTTGATAAAGAAAGTGTTGTCTTGACAAATTCGGATCAGCCAATTAAGCAACATGTACAGCAAGGAGATAGGATATCAAAGGTGGACAAAACTGAGGTAAAAACAAAGAAAACTCCCCCTTTTTATCTTTCTTTGATAGTGGGTGATACCTTAGTTCATAATTGTATGGTGGATAGTGGAGCCAGCAATATAGTGATGCCCAAACAGATTGCAGACAAGCTCGGCCTTGTTTATGAGCCAAATACTAAAGGGGTACTACAATTGGATGGTTCACACGCAAAAACAGTAGGGATTATCAAAGATTTGAAATTAACATTACATGTTTGTCTTAATGTGACTATTCAGCAGGACGTTGTAGTGGTGGACCTGCCTCCTTATTTCGCTATTGCCTTTCAAGAGATTTCACCTCAAAGATTGGGGGATATTTATCAGCTGATTGGACCTACTTGTTGTTTAGGACCAGATATGGCACAAAGGTAACAATTCATTCAGAACCTATTGCACGTTTTCACATGGAGCCTTATACGCCAAGTGTGGTCAATACAAATTGTATCATCTCAGATGCAATTAGTACAAACTAGTGATGTAAAAAAGGACTCACCTTTGGATGGAGTTCTAGATTTGTTTCTTGATGAGTGGGCTTTCCCCTTGCATGAACATGATCCCTACAAGCTGATTGAAGAAGGTCTTGGTGTGTATTGTCTTCATGAAAACGATGCACCAATTCCAGCCATGGTCAAAGAGGACAAATCTAATGAAGGCTTGTGGCAATTGTACTTTGATGGATCAAGAAATAAGCATGGGACTGAAGCTGGAATGATGTTAATTTCTCCTACAAAACAAAGGTATTTCTCCTCTATTAAATTTCAATTTCGCTGTTCAAACAATGTTGCTGAATATGAAGCACTAGTTCACGGTTTGCAGTGGGCTAGGAAGATGAAAGTAAATTGTTTACAAGTGTTTGGAAATAGTGAACTTGTAGTTCACCAAGTAGGAGGCTTGAATATATGCAAGAATATGTTGCTTAAATCTTATAGACATAGAGTATGGGATCTACTTGAAGATTTTCAGGGTTTTAATATTCAAGCAATATCAAGAGATAGGAATAAACATGCTGATAGGTTGGCTACTGTTAGGGCACAATTTGATATCCCAGCTGATGTAAAAATTGATATTTCTCAATCACATATAAAGATAGTTGTAAGGCCTTCTGTCCCAGATAACCAAGGAAATTGGCAGGTGTTTGAAAGTGAATCAAATTGTGAGATTTTTGCTGGAAGACGCTGAGTTTTCTTCATAAAATCAGTCAAAACGCTTACAGCAATATGGTGATCAAATTGTACAACTGAAAATTAATAAGCTACCCAAGGGATTGGTCACTCTTGAAAATATTTTCAATGAAGATGATGAACTAAGGAAAGAGAAACCAACCTTGTCAACAAAGCAAGAGCACTATGCCAATGTAGAGATTCCAATTGGTAAGATTTTGAAATTGGGCAAGGTATGCACTCCTCCACAAAAGAAAGCTTTCATTGAATTATGCACAAATTTTGCTGATATATTCGCATGGTAGTATAGTGATCTCAAAGGTTTTGATCCAAGTTTGGATCAACACACTATTGAGTTAGAAGACGAAACTAAACTAGTATGACAAAGACAAAGGCCAATCAATCCAAAGCTTGAGCCTTTGATGAAAGCTGAGCTTCACAAGCTCATAGAATCGGCTATCATATTTCCAATCAAGCACTCAACTTGGGTGGCGAACCTTGTTCCAATACGGAAAAAGAATGGTGAGATTCGTTTGTGTGTTGATTTCCGTGATTTAAACAAGGTTTCGCTTAAAGACCACTATCCATTGCCATCAATGGAACAAATTTTATAGTTGGTTTCAGGTTCAGAGAGGTTTTCCTTGTTAGATGGGTATAGTGGCTACAATCAGATTTTGGTCAAATAAGAGGACCAATTCAAGACAATTTTCACAACTAAGTGGGGAACAGTTGCATACAGAAAGATGCCATTCGGTTTGTCCAATGTTGGAGCAACTTTTCAGAGAGCCATGGATATGGCCTTACAAGGCCTTCTTAACAAATTTGTGTTTGTCTATTTGGATGATATAACAGTGTTTTCAAAAGATGCAGAAGATCATATGGTTCACCTCCAGCATGTTTTTGAAAGGTGTAGGTAATTTGGGATATCTCTAAATCCCAAAAAGTGTGTATTTTCAGTTCATGAAGGTAAGCTTCTTGGACATGTCGTTTCAAAGCACGGTTTAAACATAGATTCTGAAAGGATTCAATCCATTCTTGCACTCTCCTTGCCTAAGAGCAAAAAGGCTTTGCAAAGTTTCTTTGGAAAGATCAATTTTATAAGGAGATACATTTCAGATTTTGCTACTGTAGCTAAACCACTTACAGCCATGTTAAAGAAAAATCAGAACTTCAGCTGGTCCAAAGAGGGAATAACAGGGTTTGAAGATGTTAAGAAAGCCATAGCAAGTGCTCCTACGCTTTTAAATCCAGATTTCGTCAAAGACTTCATTCTGTATACGTATGCTAATGTGGACACCATTTCAGGCATTCTTATGCAGCAGAATCATGAAAATTTGGAGCAACCAATAGCTTTCTACAGCCAAGGCTTGTAGGAGTATGAGACAAGGTACTCTTTTGTTGAAAAACACATCCTTTCAATTATAAGATCTTTGAAGAAATTTAAGAACTTGTTGTCTAATAATAAAATACGTCTAATGGTTGTTCATCCAAGCATCAAAGAATTTCTTCTAAACAAAGAAATAAATGAGAAGAGGGCTGGTTGGATAACCAAAGTGATGGAATATGACATAGAAATTAAAATCACAAAGTTGGTTAGAGGGAAAGGACTTTGTGAGCATCTAGCTCAGGACTTACAAAAAAAACTAACGAAGCTGTTTTAGTGTCAAATGATGAAGAAATTGTTGTTGTTCACACTTCACCTTCCAACTAGTTTCGCGATCTGGTAAGCTATCTGCAAGAAGGTTGTTACCCTTCTCACCTAAGTGCTTCAAAAAGAAGGTATTTCAGATTGCAATCAATTCCATTCTTGCTCGTTGATGGTGTTTTGTTCAAAAATGATATCAATGGAATGTTACTAAGGTGTGTGGAGCCAAGCCAAACTCAAAGATTACTTGAAAAATTCCATGGACTTGGTGGAGGGCACTTTTTTGCAAAAACTACAGCACTTAAAATCATGAGAGGTGGGTACTATTGGCCTACTATATTTGGTGATTGCTATACATGGGTTAGGAAGTGCAAACAATGCGCTATGTTTGTAGGAAAAGTTAAACTTGCAGCCCTGCCCCTTCAGCGAATTACAGTGGATCAGCCATTTGTCCAGTAGGGATTGGACTTTATTGGTCTCATTAACCCTCCTTTCAGTTCAGGGCATAAGTGGATTCTAACAGCTACGGACTACTTCACACGTTGGACAGAAGCAATTGCATTGAAGTTAGCAAACGAAACTAACGTACTTGATTTCTATGAAGGTTTGATCACTAGGTTTGGAGTTCCTTCGACCATTATTTCTGACAATGCAATGGCTTTTGTGGGATCTAGGATCAGCCAATGGGCTGTCCAACATGGAGTTTATCTCAACACTTCATCAAATTATTATCCACAAGGAAATGGCCTCGCTGAGTCTCCAAACAAGAACCTCTTAAGGATCATACGAAGGACTATTGAAGACAATTAGAGATCATGGCATCTCAAGTTGAAGTCAGCACTATGCGCTGATAGGATCACCTACAAGAAGTCAATAGCCAACTCTCCCTACAAGCTAGTCTATGGTAAGGAAGCAAGGTTACCTATTTCTCTCAAGTTTCCAACTTTAGAACTAATGCATCAGCTTGAGTTGTTAGAGAATGAGCCTATGGAGATCAGGTATGAAGAGCTTATGGAGTTGGAAGAGACAAGAAATCAAGCCATGCTAGCCATGGAAAGTCATCAGGCACAGGTGAAAAGAACATTCGACAAAGGAGCTCCTCACGAAGCTTCAATGAAGGAGATTTGGTCCTCAAGTGGGATGAGGATCGGGCCAAACCAAGAAGGCACACAAAGTTTGATTCCCTTTGGAGTGGCCCATACACGATCTCCAGCTGCAAATCCCACAACGCCTTCCAACTTGTCAAGATGGATGGCCAGGAGCTTCCAATCCTAGTCAATGGGATACATCTGAAACATTGCTATTGAAGAGCAAAACTCTATGTACATATTTAGTTGTTTCTACTTTCCTCCAAGTGTTGTTGAAGCACAGTAGTTTGCTTAAGTTTTGTTCCAACAAGTGCTTGTTTGCACATTTGCTTCTTAGTTAGTTTTCTGCTTTCGTGTGTTTTCCTTCTTATTTTGAAAGAGGTTGCTTCAATCATGATCAAAGGAGATTTTCAGTCAGAAATCAGGTTCACCATTGGGGAATTCAAATAGCATCTATATATGGTCTGAGTTCTCAAGCATGGCAGGCATGCTGAGCCAGCTGAGTTGCCAGAAATGTTGACAATTCTTCCATAGGACAGATTGTCTCTTGCCATTCGAAAAATTCACATCTCCATCCAAGGAAAGAAAGAATACATTTGGAAAGAATACATTATTTTTTTCTTTGGTAAGGGCCTTTGCTACAGAAGGATGAATTCCTTCGGACTTTTGTCCGAAGGAATGGTTCATCAAAGAAGGCTTCTGCTAAGAACAATACTTCTGAGAATCCAAAAGTCCGCCCAAAAAGCAAGGAAAAGCCAAGTAAAAATTTCTTCGGACTTTTTGTCCAAAGGAATTCCTTCAGACAAAAGTCCAAAGAAATCCGAAGAAATAAGTCCATGGAATTGCAAGGGCTTTGGAAGGCAAAAGAGGGCAAAACAAGAAACCCGAAGGGTAGATATACTTCGGAAGGGTCATTTTCAACAATCTCGAAGGGCACCTACCCTTCCGAAAGGTACACGTCAAATTCGGGACCCCTGCAAAAAACCTAGGGTGCCCTACAATTTTTCCGACAAAGGCGCAGATGAGGGACAGAAGCCCTTGTGGAGGGCACTTGGTCGGTGCCTGGACCCTTGTAAAAAATCCGAAGGGCATTCTCAGCAGAGTTAAAAAAGACTGATTAATTCCTTTGGACTTTTCTTCTGAAGGAATTCCTTCGGACAAAAAGTCCAAAGAAATTCGAAAAAATTACAAAGAAGAAAAGTCCGAAGAAACAGGTGAAAAAGGCAAAGACGAAGGATTAATTCCTTCGGGCTTTTTGTCCGAAGGAATTCCTTCGGACAAAAAGTCCGAAGAAATTTGGAGTAAGCCAAGGAAGACAAGCCCATGGAGAAAAGCCGATGAGGCAGACAGGAAAAAACAAAGGAAACCTTCAGACAAAAAGTCCGAAGGAATTCTTTCGGACTTTTTGTTCGAAGGATTAATGTGGCAAAGAATCCCGAAGGAAATAAGGCAAAAGATGAAGCTAAGAAAGCCACAAGAAAATCCAAGGAAATGAAAGGAGAAAACATAGAATTGCAGCCAGAAAAGCCGAGAGAAATAAAGCCAGGGCAAAACAAAAGTCCGCAAGAACAAATTTGGGATAATTGGCAAGCATAAAGCCGAAGGAAATCAAAGGTAAAGTCAACAAAAAATTCCGAAGGAAATAAGAAGACTGAGGGGCCTGACAGAAAATAAGCCCGAGAAAATGCCAAAGGGTGACGTCCCGCGAGACGTCAAATTTTGACCGCGAGAACTAACCGTTGAAACAAAGGCAAAGCCAGAATTCCGAAAGAATTAAACCATGGGAAGTTGACCTCAAATTAAGCGATGGGAAGTTGAAAAAAGGCCAAACGGAGAAAATATAGACCAAATATAGACAAAATACATCCAAATA
Organism: Torreya grandis; assembly: GCA_037957365.1. Classification (NCBI taxonomy): domain Eukaryota; kingdom Viridiplantae; phylum Streptophyta; class Pinopsida; order Cupressales; family Taxaceae; genus Torreya; species Torreya grandis. The sequence continues at coordinate 986,390 of JARHVA010000247.1, read as the reverse complement.
TAGAATCCCGCCAAAAATAGACATGAACAGGTAGACCAGAATAGAATAAAATACATGCAAGCAAGGGCTATTTTTGATCGACCGGTCAAAGCTTCAGTTGACTGGTTGTTGAAGTCCTGCTCATCTGCAGATCAACTCATTCGAAGGTCCAACTCAGCTTCAACAGGAGTTCTAAATTCGAACGTCGAGTTGACTGTCCTAGATTTAGAGTTGACTAATTGTTAAACGCCACATCTACCAGGGGTTTCCCATGCAAAGGAGAATGATCTCTTCATCCAACTCAGCGTATCAAACGGTCAACTCAGCCTTTCAAACAATCATCTCAAACGTTCCAGCAACTCACGTAGAATTCTAAAATTGACATTGGCGTGGATTTCCATGCAAAGAGAGGTGGGCGGTTCATAACAAAGACAAGTTCACTTCCTCAAGCGCAAGAGGCTTCATGCAAAGACAAAGGGAAAAAATATTTTTATTGAAAGGCCAAGTCAGCCTTGAGTTAATCCAAGTTAATCCTTCTCTTCAATTTTTCAATGCCAATCTTTGGCTTTTGTAATTCTCTATAAATTGGCTTTCAGCGTTGATTAAAATCATCCCTCTTGGCTAGACTAGACTCTGTCATTGGTGAGTTGTGTAACCTCTTCAATCAATAGGACTGTGCTTTCAGATTTCAAGTGTTGGCATAGTGTATATTCATTCAGCAATTTGCATATGTGGTAGATTTCTCTCCCTTCCTAGATTTTAATTCGTACCTAGTTGCTAGCTTATTATTATGCAGGTCATGTTAAGTGTTCTTTATGTCTTTTGCTAAAGCTGTAAGTGGATTTTAGGTGGCTGCAAAGTGTCTTGTATCAGACCTCTCTCCATCGTTTTCCCTCATGTTTTGGTCATTGGATCGAACCTTCTCACGAAATACTTATGCATAAGTGATTGATTGAAATCAAAGGTCTTCCTTTTCCCTTGTTTGTTCAGTGTTCAAGGTTTCAAGTTGAGTGGATCAATCTTCAGGTGTATCACCTTTATTAAGTAGGATTTTCCCTTAAAGTTTCCTTCTCCCTTTTCCATGGTAGTCTGCAGCATAGAGTAGAGATTCTCATTGATACATCTTACAGGAACCAGCGTTCTCTGGAGGTTCTTCTCACCATTGAGGCACCCACCCTCGTGAGAAGATCCCATTGTTTCAACCGGATAGAGGATTGGCCATTTCATGCACGTCTTCGATTCAGGGCGCAGCTCCAAGTTGACAACAGAAGCTACTTCTGAATCAATCAATGTAACTTCAATGAAGATCCCCAATGACATGAAGATGCTTATGACAACCTGGATATTATTTCTACCCTGCAGAACATTTTTGTGGAGCAGATTGAACCAGTGCACCCTGCAACTCCAAAATGAGGAACCAATTCTTACCCCAGCACCTACAGAGACTCCACATGCTTAAACTACAAAAATCCTACCACCTGATGATTATCCAGTGCAGAATCAAGTGAGACAACCGATTGATTAGAGGGCCTACATGTAGGATGTATTTTTATAATCATGGGGTTGTGGGTAGTGTTGGGTGAATATTTTGTCGACCAGCTAATTGGTGAGCAAAATAGTTCCTATCACCACAGCATAGGGAGATTGGTCGTCCAGGTGTGTAGTTTTACTACATCAACAGGGGACAAATCTCTCCTCTCATCAAGGAGAGGTTCCCTATTAAATATACGGATGTTATATACTATATATATAAGCAGAAAGTAAAACACAGGGGTGGGATAAACCATCCATCTTTCTTTTTTCAGAAATGATGCTAACAAACAGAGGAGAAATCCTGGGTGATTGGTGAAGGTACTCTTCTTTCATAAGTAACATTCAGCCAAGAGCCAGATCCCTTCCTGGATAGTAGAAATCCTGGTGAAGCGACAGAAGGCACTTCTCTTCTTTCAGAAATGCTTGTTTTTGCAAACAACAGGCATCTTTTTGGTAGGATAAGTAACAGGGTGCCAACGGCGTAGTAACTAGCAATCTTAGATGTAGCACAAAGTCTCCACCTTGACTGCCCAAGAGTGAGATACGAAAGGCAATGAGGGCATAAATTCGTCCCAAGGTCTTTTACATAAAAACAAAAAATAAACACACACTAAAGACAACTATGGCCGCACAAAGTCTTCCCACAATTGGCTTCAGAACACCTTCCTTGTTACTTTCACTAATTCTGCTTGCCAAATTAAATAAACAAAAACACATTCAGAAGACAGACATAAGAATAATCTTCTAAAATGATACAAGCCAAAACAGCACAAAGTCTGCAAACAACTTGCTTTCTCATTCAGATAAAATGAAACGAAATACAATCTGAGCTCAAAGTCTCAGTATTCACCTTTCAATTGGGCAGAGTTTTGCTTCTGTATTGGGAAGATCTCCCTTGTAACAAATGAGAGATTACAATATATAGCCACCAAGCAAGGCTTGGCGCTCTCTCCCATGGGACGGCCCATGCTGCAGTCAACGCCTTCAATGCGCCTTTAGTTCTGTCTGAAGGGACCATGCTTGGAACAGTGCGTTGCCTTAACTACGGCATGTCTATTCATCTAATATGTCTTCTCCTGAGGCTGAATCATTTGGTCTGTTCCCTCTGACATCTGCACAGCTGTCCATTTTGTCTTTACTCCAAAGGAGACCAACAGGCCACGCCTTCAATGTTTGCAAGCTCAAATATCTACTTTGCGGACTGTTCCACCTACTAGAATAACATCTGTGCAGATATTTCGGGCTTTTCCCTCTTTCCACTTTTGTCCTTTCCAGCGTTCTCTTCCTGGAATTTAAGCTCCCGAGCTATCTTTTCAGCCAGTTGCTTGGTTCTTCCTTCAATTTTCGCGCTTTATTTGAATTTCAACGGATATTCCCTTACTTTAAATTTGACGTCTGCGGGGCCGTCAATGGTCGCTAGCCGCTTGAACCATGTTAACCTTAAACCTTTGAACCCGCTGAAAGTACATTGGTTCATTGGTTCATCGATTCATTCTGCCTCTTTTGTTCCATCGCTTCTTGGTTCAATCGCTTTCCCGCTCTTTGGTTGAACCATCCGTTGAACCACCTGTTTGCTGCTTCTTTCTTTCACTGAGGCCGCCTTTGAACCTTTGAACCCATGAACCATTGAACTTTGAACTCTTTCGGTTCAAGGTTCAATCGGTTCATTGGTTCATCCTTTGTCCGTCACTTCCTTGTTCTTTCTAAGCTCTTTGATCTTCATCGCACTGGTTGAACCTTTGAACTTGTGAACTCGTTGAACCCTTTGGTTCAAGGTTCAATGGTTCAATCAGTTCATTCTTTTTATTTGGCTAAGTCCTGATCTTTTTGAACCAACCGCGCGTTGAACCTTTGAACCATTGAACCCGTTGAACCTTTGAACCAAAATGGTTCAATGGTTCAACAGTTCAATGGTTCAAGCCTTCTTTTCTTTGATAAGTGTTTTGAAGCCGTTGAACCTTGAAGCGGTTGAACTTTGAACCTTGACAAATGCGCTTGACTCTTGGTGATGACGTTGAATCTTTGAACCCGTTGAACCAAAATGGTTCAATGTTCAACGGTTCAATGGTTCAATCCTTGCTTAGAAGCTTACCGATGAAGTCTTTTGGTTGAACCTTGTCGTTGAACCAACTTTGAAATCGCCTAAGTGTTAAGAGCTTGCTTCTTTCCTACAGAGTCCGTAGAAATCAACCTGTGAAGCCCGTAGAACTTGGCCTACAGAGTCCGTAGATTTTTTTCCTGCAGAGTCCGTAGATTTCTGAGAAGCTTGAAAAATGAGGAATTTGAATGCTCAGAACAAATTTCGAGAAGGGAAGAGATTATTTTGGTCTGTTAAACCAAAATAGTTCACATGTTGTCCCAAAAATGAGAAGTCTGTTTTTGGGGACAAGAAGTAGTAAAATGATGTTTTACAACTTTATCAAAGAGACGTAGCTTTTTGGCAAGAATTTTCTGTATAAGTAGCCCTTATAGACTTATATGTACTCGTCTATTATTAAAATTTTGTAAGTTTCCTTCCTACAATCTATGTGCATCATTTATACTGATAGGAACTGGATCTCCAAGATTAGATTTATATGTAGTTAGGTTGCACTAAGAATAACATTGCTCTCAAACTAGAACCCAATCTTTACACTGAACAACTCATCTAAAATACTTATTATATAATACCATTTGTGACCGTGTGATCACGTAAACTTCATCATTGAGACTTTGTGGTTATATATATTGTTATTACATATCCAGTGAGTACATGTTGGCGATTATATATTCCATGAATACATATCTGGCAACTACATATCTGCACAAAACAAGATGAACTACATATTGCTATTCTAAGTACAAAACTGACATTATTCTAACTCCAAAATACTAAAATGGGCTAAATACAAAGCAGTGAAGCTTAATTATGAAGGCTAACACCCACCATATATGATGTGGCTTAAAAAAATACAATTATGTTAGGTTTTTGGATCGGTATTGGATAAGCTTGTTGTCCCTCATTTTTTAAGAAAATTATTGGGTCTTGTGATGTTAAACTGTTAAGATTGTTTTAATTTTGTACGACAGTGGAAATATGACACAAGCAACTTCAAGCACCTAATGGACACAAATACCAAAGAATACGCCAGACAAATCAAAGAACCAGACAAGAGCTGCAAACAAAATTGATACGTTTCCCAGCAAATTGCTGGTTGCTTGCATTGGAAACATTGAATACACAATTATGAATATCAACAAAGGTTGGGATAGAAGTCCATGACAAAAAAACTTGCTGAAACCCATTAGCCGAAACCCATTAGTGTTAAGAACAGAAATTTAAATAAACAATCTTGAATCAATTTCAGGTGGGACCTAAAAGAACCAGTCTCATCTACCAAAAATTGATGGCACCACCAACAACTCCAAGCCCAATTTGAGAATGGAAGATCAAACTGAGAATCAAGAATCTAAACAACATACCATCCAAATTGTCTTTGCATCAACCCACTTACCAAAAAAATTGACAAAAAATCCATATTAAATATCATCCCCTCACCCTCGTGAACTAGAGAGCAGTTTCTAGTTCACTTTGAATGCATCTCTTATGTAAATATAATGGCTATGTCTCCTAGGTCATCTTTATTTGCTTCCAATCAAGGTTACTTACAACAATTTAGACCAGTTTTACTTATATTTGACAGAAAACGAATTACATATTATAGCACCTACCAAATTGTAACTAATTTGAATGTAAGGTATCAACCAGGAAAAAGATTTTTTGATTACATACCAAAGACAGTTCACAAATTGATGGATCTGGTGAGAACAGATGTTTTAAGAATCGTAAGACTATGATTTTGATTCTTGCTTGAACCTGAGCATGCAAAATCATAATCTGTCATTGAAGTATTTTCCTCCCAAAGGATAAAAATTTTATTAGGTATTTAAATATTGCAACTTATAATTGTATTTACCAAAATTAAAGGCATAAGTTATATAAAACGGCTTACTATAAATTCTATGCATGAATAAACAAATACAATTTCAGAAATGTAGAAAGAAAGAAATTATACTTGATGTCCATAGATGACCAAAAGTAGGTCAATGGGACTGAAGGATACAACCAATAGCAATAGAAAGTTCTAGGAAGTGAGAATCCTAGAGGTGAACCAAATAAATAAAGTATGAAAGACAAAATAGAACAGCAAGCCACTAACACAAGTGGCAAAGAAACCAATACAAATAGTAATGAGGGGCAAAACAAAAGCCCCAAAAACATGTGCTAATGAAGACTAGAGGCAAATCTCATCGAATGCCTCTGTCTATGCCTAAAGTGGAGAAGTCATCTAAGACAATATCGATCACTGTGAGAGATCTGATAATGTTGTATGATGAGTATACAGGGTTGGAGAAGCTAGGTTGGGGGATCCTAGGAAGAAGCAAGACACTTCCTCTAGAATCTCCCCTAACATCCAAGGCCAGTGTAACTCCCGTAGTAGAAAAGAAACTCGTAATATCAGTTTGCCCCTGTGATCTAGGGGGCAGCTGGCAAGTAGTAGATCCATGTTGTCGGAGAGGGGCAGAGCCACGCCAATAGGGCAAAGCAAAGCCACAATACCGAGAGATAACAAGTCTGGAGATTTGAGTAGTCTGAACAATAATGATGAGCTGAGAGAAATGCCACCTAATTAATCAATCAACTCTGATATGTGATGTATCGGTGTCCAAAGGATGCTTAGTGCTACCAACACCTGAATAGGTTGAAAGAAAGTGGTGATTAATATGGGAGCTCTAGAGCCTCTAGGTTCCTCCTGTCGAAATTTGTGTCGGAGGGTGACAACCTCGCAAAGATAAAGAACCAGGCATCGTTGGTCTATATATCTAAAGAAAGTGGCTAGAGTGTTGTCTGATATCTTCCCCAAATCTCATAACAAATGGGGCATCTAAAAATGAAGTGGTCCTCGGTCTCCACACCCTAGAGGGAGCAAAGATGACAAATCCGGTCCTGACGGAGAATGTGACGATTTGTTTCAACCCGTACTTGGTCAGAACAAACTCTCATCTGGCCAAGGGGAGACCTCAAGCCATGAGACCAATGGCACTAGAGATAGTGAGGGTGACGAATAATACTTCCTACCACCTTTAAGAAATGATCGGTGTAGAAAGCAAGCTTGACGTTGAGTGGCTCACGAGGGGAGATCCAGGTGATCTAAATATGTTGTATATAGATGTCCTCTCTGGCAGCCCTAGTGATGACGTCCTTTGTGGGAAGGAGCCCAGAGGGACATCTAAGGAATACATGAAAGGGGTAAGCCTATCAATAGAGATGCTAATAGAAAGAAGAAGCAACCTAGTCTCAAAATACTGACAATGCCGACTTTTGGTGGGGACTTGTAATGACCCTGCTCAAATCTGGTTGAAAACTTTTGATTTTTGGTCTTGGAAATTTTATCAAACACTTCACATACAAGGGTCATATGACTGATATAACATTTTAGTTTGCTTTAATGGCTCTTTCCTTTACTTAACATCAATAAGAATGCTTGCAAGAAGACTCTAGATTGTCTAAACAATGACCTAGCACGAATGTGCAACTAATTTTGGCAATATTCCATCCATATATATGATCTATGCTTGAGAAATGAACATCTACAGCGAACTGACATTTTTACAAACAGTTGGTATGCAAACTAACTAGCTGATAATAAATGATATCGAAATTCTCAAATGACACCAGCAATTATTCTCTTTAATTGCAATGAAATTTCTAATACAATGCTCATGAAATATGGCCAAGACTCAATGTTAACAATTTCAAAATGAACCTGATTGGAGACGCCTTCAAATGTTATGAATTTCTGAGTTGTCTTCAGACTGGTATACTTCAGATCAGACTTGCATATCTTCCAAATTCCACCTCCAAATGAATATATGTCAATGCCAAAGTGTTAGGAAATGTTGGGCGCCCCTTTTGGATGATATTTGATATTTTTTTGGACTCCTTTAATGCAAAATCGCCCCACTTCAAAGTTGCAGACCTGCCATGGATAAACCTTCAAATCTGAAATAATCTCCACAACCTTTGGATTCTTTGTCATAAACAAAACGTTCCTTGGACTTGGGCACTCCAAATGGCACTATGCTTGATGTTGAAAACCCTCTTAGGTAACCAAAACAAACTTGGAAGTGTGGCTGTCCTCAGAAATTACAGTCATATATTCCTCCTTATTTACAGCTGTAATGGCCTTCCAAAGGTCTCCAAACTAGTCACAAAAACTTCCCCAAGGAAGGGGAATCCCTTTGGTAACACTATCACTTGCAAACACTTCCTTAAATATTGAAATCGAACCATTCCAATGGGACTGAAACAAAATTACAGTCACCCCTAAATATGTGCATACTCACCAAAATAGACCTCCATTGTCTTGAGAATGTTCTCCCAGCTAAGGCGCTTCAATTGGATGTTCTTGTTGCTTCAACAAACACCTAGAATGAAAGATTAGAATTCATTGCCATAGCTGCCATGGAAGTCTTCAGATTATGCAATGTAAACCCTTGACCAAAGCTTGTCGATGATGCCCAAATGAAGAAGCTGAATGCTTCCTCCTCAAAGTGCAACCCTTCAGATGTTATTTCACACCCTCAGTTATGCTTCCAATGGAGGTTTTCGTCTCCAATGGCTATTCTGCAGAAACCCTCGGCTCCACAAGATGAATCAATCAAAATATTATTCATTCAACTGGATGCCGAGAATGAGCTCTTGCCTTTCCTTTTATTCTTTTTTTAAGAGAGCTCAATCACCTTCTTGGCCAATGTGGGATAAAAGATTTATTCCCACATTAAATTATTCACTTAATGCACTTTATTATGTTAAAGTGACTTTATTATTATAAAGTTACTTTATAACTTTATAATAATATTAAAATATTAAATAAATCACTTAAGTCACTTAAACTTTAATATCTCTCTCATCATTCATCCGATGCACGAGCCGTCTGAAGCTGTCGACTGAGGAAGTGATTCTGAACGCTATCAATCAATACTGCCAAAAATAGCAGGGGTCCCACGCTGAGTGCTGAATACTGCTAAAAATAGCAACTCAGGCTAGAAGTGTCCAAATGAGCCTGAACGAAAGCCAACTGATCAAGTACTGACAAACTGAAGCTGAGCCAAGCTCCATCAAGAGACCCTCTAACCATGCATATTAACCTACGAGGGCTAAGAATAGGCTAAATCCACCGAACTCTGATGCTCGCAAAAATGGGGACATTACAGGACTAGTGAAGCAATCCTCTCTAAAGAGCAAAGTGTTGAGTAGGGATACCTCTCACAGCTAGAAGTTGAGTCCCCCCTAGATCTGAGCCTATGGATGTAGAAAGTGACCCTGAATATAGTCTCAAGGCATAGCGGCTGGGTGAAAAATTCAGCTTGGATGATGCACTGAGAAACTATCTACTTGCAACAGATCATGCACTGCAACATAAGGGTCTGGACCCTCTCAATACAAGCCCAATCAACTGCCCCTAAGACAAGTGCCCAAATCTTTGAACCATACAAAGTTGTAGGTTTGATGATAGTATCAAACAAGCATAACTTGGAAGGGATGTCCTAGAAGTGGATCTAGAAGCACTGACGTTCCAAAATAGAAAGAGAGGGATACCCCTTGCAAAGGCATGGTTGAGAAACAAACTTCATGTTAAAGCATGGGCCAGAAAATTGGACCCCCAAATAAGTGTAGGCTGATGTGATCCCAAGAAGTCCCCCTTTGTAGAAAAATTAGAATCTAAAGAGAGGGCACTTGGAGATATTGAAGATCATGACCTTAGTTTTACTAAGGTTGACCACAAGTTGTTGGAGTTTGTTGGTGTAGGCCTTTTTTCCACTGAGTTTTGCTTACACGGTTGCATTAGCTTGCTTAGGGCTCTAGAGGTCATGTTAGTTTCTTGGAAAGATTAGTACCACATTCACTAGAATGTGTGGTATCTTTTCCACTCCAACCTATATATACACCGCTCTCTCTTTGTATTATTCATTCAACATGATATAGAGTATTTCATTTGCTCTTATTCCTTTTGCATTATTTTTCTTTGCCTGATTTCATTCATTAGCAACTTCATTGTGATATGCACTTGCTCAAGTCATGAGATCACTACATCATCTGCAATTCGTTGATCCGGTGATCTTGGCTGCAACTCTTTATGGTATTAGAACGCCAATCCGGTATTCAATTGTTTGGTTTTTTATTTTTGTTAAGTTTTCATTGAAATCTAGAGTTTATTTGCATATTTGTGAGGCAATATTTTAGAGGATTTACGAAATTTCAAGGTTGTTTTTTGAAAAAAATCTCAAAAACCTTGGGATACTTTTGTTTTTGGAGGGAGGATTGATTTTGTCTGTGGTAGACCAACAGATCTTGTTTGTTGTGTTGGATCTGAGTATTCAAGGAGATCTGCTATTTTCAGCTCCAACTATGGCATCTAGATCTATCTGGGCGTTCTTTTCTCTTTTTCCAGTAAGTGGTTTTTTGTTTTTGATCTACAGATAGGCATTGAGAGAAGTGGTGTTTGAAGATCTAATACTTGGGCATCAAACGTCTCTCATACTACGTTGAAATCTCAGATCCCGATTTCTTTTGTTGAAGGAAGGAGAGATATGTAAGTTGGCGTCACATTTAGCCAAATCTACAATGAAGAGTTGTTGCTATTGAGGCACTGAAAGAGGTCTCAAGGCTACGTGGAAGGTGGAAGAGCAACAACTACGTTGAAGAGATTCACTAGCTACTACGTTGGATCTGTTCTACACCTTGGTGTGGAAGGAGATTGGGTGGCGTTGGCATTTCCTTGCAGAGAGCCCCATCCCTGACTTCTGCGTTTTTCTTCTCCAAGATCTGGCTTGTAACTGCAGCAGGGCTGGCTATGGCGTGTCTTGAAGTTGGGCGATGTAGTGAACTTGAGATTTGGAGATCCAAAAACTGCCACTTTCTCTCCTCTCAGGCTCCTACATGGTATTCAAAACCACTTCCCAGCTACTCTATGTGCTATGGGAGAACCCACGCACCATCTCTTTGCCTTAAGCCTACTAAATGGCCCTAAGAAATCATCCTTGGCTCACCATTTTCATACACCCTGGTTCACCAACACTACAAAACCAACCTGCCAAGCTCAAAATGCCACTTCAAAACACGGCCTGCAAATAACAATACAATCCTCCAAACACCATTGAAGGGACTTCACACGACCTACTCCAAGAGTTTGGTGTCTAAATTGGTAATGAAATCATTTGTAGACCTGTGCATTTTTTTTTAAGTTTCAGGTTTGGTAGAGGACTGTGATGGCATTCCAACCTGTAATGGTGTATTAAATCGATCTGCAAAAACCTACATGTGGATTGTGGTGACTGAGGGTTCTTCTAAGTCTCTCCCATGGCAGCATCGTATGGTTTGAACCAACATGTTTTCTCCTTAGCATGATCAGATCTCCAATGCGGAGCTTCATCTCTCCAATGGTGGATTTGACCAAACCTTTACATGCTCATGGCAGCAAATTTGGTACTCTCCACTTGGCGGCGCATAAAGGTCTTCTCCTTGCTTTGATAAAGAAGCTAAACCTAATGTGGCATTTTTCTTTCTCCTTGCGAAAGTCAACCCTAAACCTAATTTTCCCTAAAAAAATTAAAAAGGAAAGCATGTTTTTAATTGTATTTAAATAGCTTTTTAATTTTTTAATTAAAACACCTTCTAAAAAGGCTTTTTTAGAAAAGCACACGTAGGGGTGATTGGGTTAGGTGTTTTTTGACTTTTGTTGATGCAAGGAGCTCCATGATTCAGTGCCAGTTCCAACAAGTGGTTGGAAGGCTAGATAACCCCTTAGCATCAGGCATATTTTAATCATTTAGTACAATTTTTATTAAAAATAGGCTATTGACGAGAATTTGTTTTGTTAATATCTTACAAATGGTAGCTCGAAATTGAGCGTCGTCTTTCGCAAGTGTGTATTTTTCAATTTCTTGCGTAGTTAACCCATTTGCATTGTAAAACACACTGAATTATAAAGTGTCAAAATTTGGGGAAAGGCTACCTGACTAGTTCACACATTTACTTCTCGTACGGATGCATTATCAGTAGAGTCTGACATCTTCCTGCTTGGTTTGTTTGTAGTTTTCATTTGTGCCAATTTAGTGGATATTACACTGATTGCTCACGTTTATGGACGCATTATCAGCTGAGTCTGACGTCCATTCGTTGGACACATTTTTTCACTCATGCACTAATTGCTCCTACTTGTGTGGACCCATTTCGGTTAATTTCGACGTCCATACTTAGAGCGTGCACTGGTACTCGATCATAAGGACAGATTGTTGATTCCTTGAGCGTGCTTTGTAATTGCAAACACAGGGGGGTCACTATTGATTGTCTCAAGGGGTTTGTTGTGGGCCCTACACTCTTTTTTTGCACACATTTAGTTTTTGTAACTGTTACTTGTGCCCATTTAGTGACTACTAGCACAAATTGCTCTTGTATTCCTAAAAGCATTATCAGCAGAACCTGATGTCCATTTGAGCATGCATTGTCACTTGTGCACTGATTGCTCTCATTTGACTGGACTCATTTTTTGGCATAGTTCAAAGTCCATCTCCAAAACGTGCACTATTACTCCAGATGAGGAGGTTGTTTTGTCTTCAGTGATCCTTCTTGGGAAGGAAAACTATGCTTCGTGGCGTGCTTATATGGAACACTTGCTCACACACAAGAATCGTATTCCATTCCTATATGGATAGATTCTTGCACCCACTAATCTTGTTCGGTTCAATAAGTGGGCTAATACATGTGCCAAGGTTTTTGTCACTCTGTTACTACATATTTCCATGGATCTTCATTGCCAGGTGGAACATATAGAGTGTCCATGCACTATTTGGAGTATATTACAATGTCTTTTCGGTGATCCCGTTGAGACCTACATCACACCTCCTCCTCCACTTCCTATCGTCTCTTCAGAGATAGTTGTACTCTCACCTCTTGCTTCTATTCCCTGTGATGACACATTCCAGATGGATAGTGCTCTTCCTTCTGTCAAGCCACCACTATAGGACGAGATTCTGCCACACCTTAGTTGTTTTATTGCAGATTCTACATCCATTCCTATGTAGATTGTTGCTCTTCCAGAGCCTTCACAGACTTGCATTTTGGAGGACTTTACTGATTTCAGTGAGATTGTACACATTGAGAGTATTGACGACTCATGTGTTCCTGTGGACATTCATCTTGTAGATCTGAGTGTTTCATTTGCAGACCAGTCTTCAGTTTCGATAGTTGTTGAGCCTTACTCTCCTATTCCCATGGACATTCTTTCAACGAATTTTCCATGTCTATCTTCTTCTTTGGCTTTTCTCTCCCCTTACATTGTATGCTTCTTCATTGCCATCTTCTACAGTTAGTCCTGTGATATCTGATCAGACTTTGGCATATTCGAGCATTAGCAGAGAGACATTTGAGCATTTTTCAGAGATCTACATCATGATTCCTATCTACATTCCACTTGAGTGGGAATTCAATAGTTTGACAGCTCGTGGTTTCTTTCTTCCAAAAGGAAGAGACAACATTTGTTTCAGAGGGACCTACTACAACATTCGCCATGCGACATTCTACATTCACATTCTCTCTTCTGTGTGGAGGCACACTTCATGTTTTGTAGGATATTGGAGATCATTGTTATGTACTTGGAGTGCTGATTATTTCAGCATCTTCTTCTGGGGAGTATTTTAGTCTCCTATTCTTATTTTCTCTCTTTTGAGGGGGAGTTTTTTCCTACGGGTTTTTTCATTTTCTCTACTTTATGAGAGATTGCATTGTACATGGCTACCTCATCAGGGCTTGTTTCCAGGACCCATTTTTTGTATCATCGCCTACCTAAGCTGTGCTTATGGGGGGTGTTGGTGTAGGCCTTTTTCCCACTGGGTTTTGCCTACACAGTTGCATTAGCTTGCTTAGGGCTCTAGAGGTCATGTTGGTTACTTGGAAAAATTAGTACCACATTCACTAGAATGTGTGGTATCTTTCCCACTCCAACCTATATATACACCTCTCTCCCTTTGTATTATTCAATCAGATGATATAGAGTATTTCATTTGCTCTTATTCCTTTTGCAGTATTTTTCTATCCCTGATTTCATTCATTAGCAACTTCATTGTGATATGCACTTGCTCGACTCGTGAGATCACTCCATCATCTGCAATTCATTGATCCGGTGATCCTGGCTGCAACTCTTTTAGAGTTCACAGAACCAAGCAAGGGCATCAAGTTGTCGCTATAGAGGACAACATCATCAGAAAAAAGGATGGCTATAAACACCTCATGCAAAAGACATCCATCATCCATATGGGTATATGTTGTCAAAGAAACTCCTCTAACTAATCGATATATATGCTTAAAAGTGTTGGTGAGAGAGGACATCCTTGCTTGACCCCAATGGTACTCTTCACAAAGTTAGACAAACCGTGAGAGGTACGAAGTTGCCCGATGACTATCTCATATAACCTCCAAGCTACGGTAATCAAAAAATTTGGGATGCCGAAATCTCTCAACTTTTGGAAAAGCGAGTGTCTCGGAACTGAGTCAAAGGCTTTATTGAAGCCAACAAAACAACAAAAAACTATGGAGGCCCTGTGACAAGCTTCTTCAATGATAGCCCGAAGTGTAAAGATGTGATCAATGGTTTGGTAATCCTTTTTGAAGCCAGCCTGCCCCTGAGCTCTAATATTATTCCTCTTCAAGTAATTTGACACCTACATGTCTAACATTGTGGTATAAAGTTTGGCAAATGTATGCTCAATCATAATGGCCTTGTAGTTGCTAGGGATAGAGGGATCCCCAAACTTATGAATAGGGTTGATGATGTGTTGGGACTAGTTGTAGGGCAGAATTGCACCCTTTGTGGGAGAGTTTCTCAGGTTCTCTCACTCCTAGCTACAAGCGTTGGGACAACCTCAGGCTGTGGGTATCCTATAGTGAGGTTGAACCTCCGGAGAAAGCTAGCTTCCTCTTGGTAGATCACTTAAAACTAAAGCTAAACTAATGCTCCACAGGGCAAAAGGTTAGAAAGAGGATAAGGGCTTCTAAGAAAGCTTAACCAAGCGATGCACCAAAATAAAATGGGAAACTCCCATAAGCTTGAACCCACACTAATTCTGCAAAGGACAATACTGACTTACACAACCTCAAGATCAAACTGGTTGCATTAATATTCCATGGAAGAGGTTCAAGAAGCAATGAATGCAAACAAAGAGGAGTTCCAAGACTCACTGAAAGCTCACATCAATGGCGGAAAAAGCACTCAGCTTGACCTACAAACAGCGTTGAAGAACTCCCTAAACAAGGTCAGAAAGGAGTACCATGGATGAAGAAGATTCTCCTTCACACAATGCCATAGTGCACAACTCAATAGACACAAATCCAAGGCAAGAGATAGGCAAAAAATATTCTTTATTGCATAAAGAGGTAGTTCTTACAAATGCTTGACAGGGTCGAGCCTAATCAAGCTCAGCATATTTTGCAATATCTCAAAGAGTGTCTCGTCTCCCAGAGAAAAAAAAGTCTAAAAACTGGAAACCCTTACCAAATGAAAAAAAAGGGGATATATAGAAGAGGGAAGAGAAAAAGAGAGAGAAAGGAGAGGGGCACGTTGTCCATGATCATTGAATGAGCTTCACCTTTCAAGGGACGCCCCACCACCCATTTGTCCAATCAGGACAAGTCCATCATCGACATTTTTTCTTCAATAGCTCCAGTTAGTTCTCAAGTCCTCATTGGCCTAGAAAAGTGCACTAGAGGACAAAAGTTTGTTTTATATGGTGAGTCGTGATCCTTTCAAGGAGAAAATATCTTTGAAGGTTTTGATCATTATTGAATGCTCCAACTGTCTCTCCAATCTCCCAAATTTGCTCCGTGAATCTCTTTTAGCCCCTCATGCATTCAAGTCCCTTCCTTTTGAACTGACAGAGCCATGTCGAGGGTAGTTGCATGTCTCCACCTGACGTGAATGAGTCGATCCTTGCATTTAAAACTTGGCATGCCCTTTTTGCCTTTGCATGTCCTACCTGAAAAAGGACGAAATGCCACTCTGAATCAAGACCTAGCCATGCTGCCTGTGATTGAGAGGCTGCTTGTCGAAGGTGAGAGCCACATCGAAGGACAAAGGCTTCTCCATTAATTCGCACCTGCCAGTCGCTTGGGCTTTCCTTTGTTTTGATTGGTCGTTAGAAACTGACTCGGATCCTTGATTCGCACCGTCAATC
The DNA here is from genome assembly GCA_037957365.1 of Torreya grandis. Lineage (NCBI taxonomy): Eukaryota > Viridiplantae > Streptophyta > Pinopsida > Cupressales > Taxaceae > Torreya > Torreya grandis. The sequence continues at coordinate 970,607 of JARHVA010000247.1, read as the reverse complement.
TGCCTAACATGGATGCCTGTGAGTCGTCGATCTCCTACCAGTTGAATGCGTCCTTAACCCCTGTCATGTACACTTTAGCCCTTGAGATTCACTGACTCCCTTTGATCTCTTTTGAATGCGAACGACTACTTGACGAGACCCATCTTTGACGTCTGTGAGAACGTCTCAGGATTTCAAATTCAAATGGCTATTTTTTCGGACTTTTTACTTTGAACAATTCCTTTGGACATTTTGTTTGAAGGAATTAGGTCTTCAGGGTTTTTGCAATGGACAATTCCTGCGAACAATTTGTCCAAAGGAATTTAAAGAAATGACCCTCCGACTTTGTTGAAAAGGACTTTCCGAGGGGAAATATACCCTTTGGACTTTTGAAAAGTGACCTTTCCAAAAGAAAAAATACCCTTCGGGAATTTTGAAATGGTCCTTTGAAGCTTTGAAATGAGCCTTCGGCAAAATTGCAACAGTCCATTTCCCTTTGAAAAATACCTTCAGAAAAGTTGCAATGGTCCACTTTGAAAAGAAAGTGACCCTTTGGCAAAGTTGAAATGGACCATTTCTTCAAAATAAAGATACCCTTTGGAATTCTTGTTTTGGTCCACTTCTCCAAAGAAAGTGCCCTTCGGAAATTTTGAAGTGGACCACTTTGTCGAGAAAAGTGCCCTCCGACTTTCCTGAAATGGTCCATTCGGAGAAGAAAATGATCTTTTGAAAAATACCTTCAGAAAAGTTGCAATGGTCCACTTTGAAAAGAAAGTGACCCTTCGGCAAAGTTGAAATGGACCATTTCTTCAAAAAAAAGATACCCTTTGGAATTCTTGTTTTGGTCCACTTCTCCAAAGAAAGTGCCCTTTGGAAATTTTGAAGTGGACCACTTTGCCGAGAAAAGTGACCTTCGGCTTTCTTGAAATGGTCCATTCGAAGAAGAAAATGACCCTTTGGAAAAGTTGCAATGGACCATTTCTTGCAGACAATTCTTCCGAAAGAATTCACTCGGACAATTTCCCTAAAAGACTTCATTCTTTGACCTTTGACTTGAATGGACCTTCGGATTTTTTGAAAAGTGCCCTTTTCTCCGAGAAGTGCCCTTCGGAAAAAATGAAATGGATCTTTCGAAAAAGATGAAAGAGTCGTTTTCCCTTTGAAAAATACCTTAGGAAAAGTTGCAATGGTCCACTTTGAAAAGAAAGTGACCCTTCAGCTTTTTTTTTGTATAGGACCAATTGGAAAATGAAGTACCCAAGTTGTTTCGGACAAAAAGTCCAAAACAATTCCTCCGAAAAGATATCTTTCAAGAATATTGCAAAGGACCCTTCGGAGCCTTTCCTTCGGACAAAAAGTCAAAAGAAATTCCAACGTTTTGGTGAAAAAGAGTCCCGAAAGAAAATAGACTTGTTCTTTCACTTCATTGGGTTTTCCTCTTCTTCTTACTTCAGGCTTCTTTAAAACTTGCCCCTTTCACTGCTTTGATCAACACAACACTTTCCTGCAAAGAACAAGACAAGTGAAAGAAGAGACCCTGAATCACCTAAACAACTTCACGACCTTTTAACCATGGATTCTCCAAGGACTTTTAAGGGACCAATAATTGACTCACAAGACAAACTGGCATGATATACAAAGTTTTGAATGGTAAGGGTGGCATTTTTGCCCTGTGGGGTCAAAAACTGCCAACGAGACCATGACTGAGGGAAACCCGAATGCACCATTTGATTAAAAAGCGTGGCAAGGAGAAAGGCAAGGGAATCCACACCGTACTTGATGAACTCAGGTTTGAGACCTTCACAATCAGCTACTGTATTGGTGCATAATTTCAAAATAGCTCTCTCGACGAAGGAAGTGGAGAAAACAAAGGATGGAGTGAGGGCAGTGGTAGTAGGATGGACTAGACATTATAGAGGGAACTAGCATAAGAGACCAAGCTTCAGGTGTGATGTCAAAAATGGTCGTTTTTCTCAACAAAAGAGTACGCCAAAAAGCCTTAGGAGAGTGGTGGAGATTAGCAAGGAGTGAAAGCCATCTAGATGTGAGAAACATTTGTTTCTTAGGTCGAAGAAGGCAACGGTACTCCCTACAAAGTGTGGGTATGGACGGAGGATCATGGGTTAGAGAAAACCAAAGTCTCTAATGAAGGGATTTACACTCATTATCACACCACCAGTTCATGGGGCAGGTTTTGTGATGGGTGGGGGATCTAGAATAATGTATAGTGTGGGGATAAGAATCAAGGGTAGCATCCAGAGGGTTTAACATAAAAACTCATACATGGAATCAGTGGTGGGATGAGGGTCGGAGTAAAACACAGACATAAGAAAGGAGAGACGAGCAACATAATCAATGGTGTAATCATCAACAAAATGGATTGTGGTGTGTCGAGTGTTGTGGGAGTGGTGGAATGGGGGGAAGGGGGAAGGTGGGGGCGGGGGTAGGGGTAGGGGGGTGAGAATCAGTATGGAGGGTGAATGTCAAGATGGCATGGTCAACAAGGGGGAGCTGAGGTGAAATAAGGAAGCCACAGATATGAGGGATGATGGATTTGTTGGTGAGAACATAGCCCATGACACTCATACCACTGTCGTGGGGTAAACAAGTGAATTTACTAGAGACGGAGAAGTGAGGAAGCCCGTTGAGGATGTGGGGACTCTGAAATTCACCCAACCGGAGGAGGTGTCTCCCATAGGCTATAATTGTAGAATCCCTATCAGCAAAATCTCTCTATAAACTGAACTCGTCAAGATCTAGCTCATGAAGGCATAACTCATCCTAAGCAAGGTGAGGTTCCCTGTAAGAGCATTAAAATCGCCTAAAAAAATGATATCACCAATAGTGGAGTATCGAGAGATCTCTAGATAGAGATAAAGGTATGGGTCCCCGTCAACATGAATAACTTATGGAGATGTGGTGAGGGGAAAGTAGTAAATACCTATGAAGACATCTCAAAATGATGGTGGATCTATCTGAATCTGAAGCCATATATATCTGAAGTGGACATCAGAAGCCACAAGTGCAAATCTAGACTTGAGGTTGTCCCAAATGAGGCAAGCCACACCACCTGAACCACAAACACCGCCTGATCTACGTGTCTCATGAAGAAAGGCCGAAACCCACGAGAACCCTGTGAATAGAGGGAGGGCCCATTCAGGGCTCTCGTGGGTCTCAATGAGGAAGATCAGATCTCAAGAAGAAATAACATCCTGAAAGGTACCTAGAGAAGACCATAAAGTGTTGTTGCAGTTCCAAGAAGCAATGGAGGCATATGCCATCACCACCCACCGAGACCCAAGATCGTCGTCATGCTATGGGACGCGACCACCCAGGAGGGGGAGAATAACAAATGACAAACCTACAATCTCTAATAACAGCCTACTTGTTCTCCTTTCTAGCAGCTACAACCTAAATACGAGCTTTTCAAAGCTCCTCTACCTGGAATCTTGTGAGATCTACGTCTACATAGATTTTCTGTCGGAGGGAAAAGAGTTTCTTTTTTACTTTAAGAGCTTGCAAATGTTCTTCTGCAGTTCAGAATTGGATAACAAAGGTGTTGTCCAACAAAGTCCAAGCTTTGTTGAGGGAGATATCTTTCAAGTCCAATGATTCATGCACAAACACGTGACCTCCCTGTAAGGGATTAGCTGGTTTAGGGAGGCCACAAACACGTAAGTAGAGTAATAAACAAATAGCAAGAACATTTTAGCTCAAAAGAATAGTTTGATCAAAATAAGATCCACAAAAAGAAACACAAATTAAAGATAACAAAGAATAGAGAAACGGAACTAAATCGTTCCCATAGTGTCTTTGGCATTCTATGAACACTTTCCACAAACATCAAGAAACAATTCCAACATAAAAGAAAGCACTATCAGCAAGAGCTAACACAAAAAATAATTCAAAAGATAATAATAGATACAACGGAGGCCTAATATTAGTAGTTTAGAAAGGACCCAGAACCAGGAAAAGGGGACAAACAAATATAAATGAAGGGTTGCTAATGATTAAAAAATGCAGCAAGTCAAAGCTGCCTATCAATATTTATTTGTTTAAATTTCATTCTAAATTTTTTGATTATTATATTTTGAAGTACGAGTTATTTGAAAGCAAAATGATAACATGGTTTCAATCATTTGAATAAAGGGAAGCATATTTGTTGATTGCAATACATATATCCCAAAATTAAATTTATAAATTTACAAGTTGGTGTTATAAATGCCACGGAAAATTATACCTACATTATATTTCGTCATTAATAAATGAAAAATGAACACTTAAATATAGTCCTCCTGCGTTATATACGTTAAAATCATATCTAGTTGGGTCAAATGATGTGCACTTTTTGAATAGAATGATGAAAAAGTGGTTTCCAAGCAGTTCGTAAAAAGCAAGACAATCAGCAATCTTCTTCATGTATAATGTGTGTCCGAAGACTTCCCTAAATTAAATCATGTTCGCAGAATAAGAGTGAAAAACACTCAGGAAAGATAGATACATATTTAATTAATATTCGATGCTGTCAGAATTGGCAGTCTTCAATTAATATGTTTGTTCAAAAACTTCCCTAACTTTATCGTATTCTCCTTGAAGATTGAGAATTGTAATCAAGAAATTAGTATACGAGGTTCTAAATAAAATCACTAATGGTTCATGGAAGAACTAATTCCAAAGGACTTTCTTTTAAATAAAAGGGAAAAAAGTGTAACACCAGTGTCTTCCAAAGAGGCAGTCAGCTACGCATTGAATCTTAAAACTCAAGATAGAACTTAAGTACAGCAAAGTCCCCCCTACCCCCAGTATAAATAAAAATGAGAAACCATCATACATTCAAGCATTTTAGAAGGACGGGTTGTGGATGATGTGACAACTAAAGATAGTTAAGACTATGGAATGCACATTTGAGACTAAGAAATGCAAGGTTTAGCACATCAAATGCTAGTTATTAAATATATTGATTTAATATGTTAATAAGACTTAACTAAGTTAAGACTATGGAGTGCACAATTGAGACTAAGAAATGCAAGGTTTAGCACATCAAATGCTAGTTATTAAATATATTGATTTAATATATTAATAAGACCTAACTAATACCATATAAGTTAGGACTATCTAATATAACTACCAACTACCCCAACTGTATATAACTTCTTTATTGCATAATAAATGAAGGATGCACATGCACTTCAAAGTGTGCCTTCTAGTTTCTCTTCATTCTTTCAACAATCATATTTGCTTACATTGGTATTAGAGCCACTATTCGAGGAAGCCCTTGGAGAGGGTACAAACAATCAGGGTAGTGTTAGCGACAACCCTAGTCGAGTACAACCTGCAGAGAATACAAATAAGAGGTGTTTGTGATTTGAGTAGCGAGTCATGAGGATTTTGCAAAACATCACACAGCAGAAGAAAAGCCATACATGGCAAAGGAAGCAAAGAACAAAATCATGATTTTGCTAGGGCAACACGAACCAGGAGTGAGTGTAGACAAAGAAGGTCGTGAAAACACAAACCAATAATGTAGGATGAATACCGCACAACAGAAGTAAACTCAAATACAATCACAGGAGATACAATCACAGTCAGAGGAAGATACAATCATGGAACAAACACAGATGCGAATAGTAATGCAAACAAAAAGTTGCAGACATGAAGAATAAATATAAAGTCATGTGCAGGGAAGGACATGCAACTTTCGAATCGTCTAGGGCACTGTAGTGGGGAGTACAAATCGTGAAGGGTTTTCCAACTGTGCCACGAGCAATCTGAAAACGCACGGGAAATCAAATAAAATACAAATTGAGCAATTGAAGGAGGCATTTAAGTAACTTGTACTTTCAGAGATTTCAAATTAGAAATTGTACTTGCAAAAATTTCAGACTAGTAATTGTATTTTAAGAACTGTTTATTTCCTTGGTTTTCATATCACAGGTCAGAAAGCTATAGTTTTTCCATTGCATTGATTTTCGAGTCAGTCAGACATTGTACATTTTCTATTGAATTATTTTCCGAGTCAGAAAACTATAGTTGCATTGATTTCCAACTCAGCCCTGTACTATACTTTTTTGGTTCAAAGTCAACAATTGCCAATATTCAAAATCTGGTTCTATCAAAAGTGCAGAAGTTAACTAACCAAAATTATAATGTCTGGAGAAAAGATTGTGACAAAATCATTCTCGACACTAAAGCAAGACCGGCTACAAACTTTGTTGATTATGACAAACGTAATAAGGAGGCCTTGTTATTGAAACTATTTGTATCGGATGACATGATTCCTAAGGTCCGGAATGCCACTCAGGGAGCTATGGGCCAATCTAAAGAACAAAGACCAAACTTCAGAGAAGAGCCGAGTCTTGTATCTGAAAAATATGCTTTTCTCTAGAAAGATGAATGGGGATGGGTCTTTGTCAAAACACTTGATTTGGATTAAAAATCTTCAAGACTAACTATTAGCCATCAACAAAAAGGTGGATGATGATGATATGGCGATATTAGTTTTGAAAAGTTTGAAAACCTCCTGTGAATCTTTCATGGAGGCTCTACTCCTGATGCCCGAAAGTAACACCTAGATGTTTGATCGGGTTAGTTCTTATTTGCTGCAAAAAGAATGTATGCAAACACAATTCAATGAGTCCAGTTCTGGCCAAATAGAAAGTGCACTTGTTGCTCAATGCAAGGGCAAATGGAAAAGGAATCCCCAAGCATCTACATCCACTTCCAAAAAATAAGGTGAAGTGTTATGACTATCATAAGGTTGGGCATGTCAAGAGAGATTGCCAAAAGCAACAATATGATCTTTCACATAACAAAAAGTCAAAGTGGCGACCAATGTGGCAGCAATTGGAGTTGAGTCTGAAGAAGAATATGCTCTCATGGCATCATGCACATATGGAAGTATTATCAATTGTTGGTTCTTTGATTCTAGCGCATCCAAAAATATGTTAACTTTCATGTAAAAACAAGTTTTTTTTATTCAGTTTCATTAGGTGATGGAAGATCACATGCTATGGAAGGGATAAGATATATATGCATTGTATTCAATAATGGTACAAAATTCATAGTAAAAAAGGTTACGTATGTCCCTAAAATGAATAAAAATCTCCTATCTATTAGTTACTTAACTAAAAATCTTCACATTTCAGTAAAGTTCTCGGGGAAGAAATGCATTGTGTCTAATGTAAAACTTGACAAACTAATAGGTCTAGGCATTGAGCAAAATGCCCTGTATCGGCTTGTTGATCATTCCACAATCAACTTACATGCATTAATTGTGGGGGATAATACCAGCATTGTGTGGCATGAGAGATTTGGATATCTCAACCTTCAATACTTAGACAAACTCAAAAGAACAAACATAGTTCTTGGTTTGCCTACTATTCAAGAAAAACAAGATATATGTGCAGGATGTTTGGCTAGCAAGCAGAAGCGGAAACCATTTCCCACTGAAGGTTCCTAGTGAGCCAAAGGGCTCTTAGATCTTGTTCATGCAGATCTTAGCAAGCCATCCTGGAAATCATCTAAAGTCCTCAAAGCAAGGTATTTTTGTTGTTGTTAGTGGATGACTTCTCCAGGAAGATGTGAATCTACTTCTTGAAAAAGAAATCTGATTGTTTTGATGCATTTGTGAAGTTCAAACCATTAGTGGAAAACCAGACAATCCAATAGCTGAACTCTTAAGATCTAATAATGGGGTTGAATTTACTTCCAAGTAGTTTCAGAACTACTATAGCAAGGAAGGAATTCATCAACAATTGAAAACCAATACAATCCACAGTAGAAGGGGATGGTTGAGAGGCATAATTGCACTATGATGGAGATGGCTCAGTCCATGATGCACAATAGGTGTGTGCAATACAAATACTTGGGAGATGCAGTGAATACGATAGTATATATCCCGAATAGAAGTCCCTGCAAAGCTTTGCAGATTGTCACACCTAAGGAAGCATGGTCCTGGATCAAACCTAAGGTAACAAATTTTCGTGTTTTAGGTTATGCTGCATATACTTTAGTCCCTGATAAAAATAGGAGCAAACAAGATTCCAAGAGTGCTAGATATTTTTTCGCTAGCTATAGTGACCAATCTATGGCCTATAGACTTATTAATGTTTCCACTAACAAGATCATTGTCAATATGATGTGAAGGAGACAAAATCCTTCTTTGAGTGTAACCAGCAAGCATTCCCTAAGGCACCTGAATGTAGTGCTATCATTCCTTTGAAAGATGAGCAATCGAGATCATTTAGTACTCTGTCACAAACTCCAATGCAGCAACCCATGGCTGATATTTCCAATATTTCACTAGTATATTAGTGACGCCAACTTGTGTTGGCTAACACCTAGGTTGATATTCAGCCAATACAAGGTTATTTAGTACGACGAAGGCCTAAGTGGATTTATTCCACCCTACAGGATGTGTATGAGGGTGAAAGATGTCAAACAAATGCACGACCTCTGAGGACAGGCAAGAAAGTTGTGGATTCAATTGAGGAACATGTTCATTTTGCTCTTGCTTCTAATCTTTTCATAATATCCAAACCATAACATTACTCTAAAGCACAACACAGCCCTAAATGGGAGACTGCCATGCAATCATAATATGATGCCTTGATGAATTGCAATACCTGGCAATTGGTGGAGTTACCTCCAAGTAAACAACCCATTGGCCCCATGGGTGTACCAAAGTAAAGTGTAAAGTTGATGGTACTTTAGATAAGTGCAAGGCCCATCTTGTTGTGAAAGGTTTTTCCCATTACGAAGGAATAGGCTATGAGGAGACTTTTGCTCCCACTACAAAGATGGTCACATTTCGGTTGTTTCTCTCCATAGTAACTTAGTTTGGATGGAAAATGTTTCAGATGGATGTCAAAAGTGCTTTCCTAAATGAAGATTTGGACGAGGAGGTCTATATGGTGGAACCTGAAGGATTTTGAGGACCTGGCAGTGATCATCTAATTTGCAAATTGATTAAGTCTTTATATGGGCTTAAGCAAGCTCCACGAGCTTGGTATATAAAAAATTGATCAGCATCTAAAAGATTTTGGATTTGGAAGGAGTCTCCTGATCCGAATCTTTATGTCAAAAGCGATGGTGATGACATTGCAATACTCATTGTCTATATGGATGATCTTGCCATCACAAGTAGTGGGACCACTACAATTCAGCGAGTGAAATCAGATTTGTGTGTTGCTTTTGACATGACTGATTTGGCCTCCTACACCATTGCTTAAGTGTAAAATGTTTTGTAACATGACCATCTCATTTCATAGCTCAGGTCATGTATGCCACAAATCTTTTGAAACAGTTTGGAATGATAAATTGTAATATTGCTTTTACACCTATGGAGGATGGGCTGAAGTTGTAAGCCCATGATGATTCATTACTAATCAATGAATCACTCTATAGACGGTGGGCAACCTAATATATCTTATGTCCACACGAACAAATCTACGTTTTGTTGTTAGCTATCTTTCTCGTTTTTTGTCTCAATCGAAGCTCATTTATTGGACAATAGCAAAACGTGTTTTGCAATATGTCAAAGGAACTCTTGAATTTGGCATCTTATATCAAAGGGTAGAAGATTTCAAACTGACAGGGTATACAAACTCTGATTGGGGAGGATCAATGGATACTTGGAGGTCTACCACTGGGTTTATCTTTTGCTTTGGTTCAAGAGTTGTTTCATGACAGAGCAAGCTTCAACATATTGTGGCTATATCTTCCACCAAAGCAGAATACAAGGCCGCAGTTAGTGCCAATTGTGAAGCAGGTTGTTTATGTTGGATTCTAGTTGATTTGCAACTTTCTCCATCTACACCTAATCCACTTTTTTGTGTAATCAAGGTATATTGAAATTGGTGAAGAATCGTGTGTTTCGAGCACACACCAAATGTAATGTCCCCTTTCTAGATACAGTGTTAGTCCATCATTGGTTTCCCGTGGACTAGCAATTTGGTTAGGGAACCATGGTGAGTTGGCCTTGGATGGGCCATTTGGATGTGTAGTTTTGGTTTGGATCCAGTTGGCATGATCAGTGGCAGTTTTAGGTGCTTTGTGAGGTACTTACTATTTTTAGTAAGTTCGGGTTCAGTGTCGGATCGAGATTTTCAGAGTGGGGTTAGATGCGTCTCGTCGAGACTTTTTCGACGAGCTAAAGATCAAGGCATTCCGACATCATCTTCATATTTATTTTAAAGTCCGAAGTTATATACTGTGTATTTGATGGGGCTTTAATAAAGTGATTTAAATAAAATAAAATAATATTCTAGAAGATTCTTGAAGGATGAAAAAAAAGAATAAATAGAGAGCTTGGCTAAGCTTCTAATCATCCAGTATTTGACATTTGCTTGATATGTTCATTTGTGGAGCCAAAGGTTTTTGCAGATTTCTACATTGGTCATTGGGAACAGAAACTCCCATTGATTTGCATAACTGAGGTGGTGAAATATCTTCCGAAGGGTTGCAGCTATTGGAGGAGATAATTCAGTCTCTTCATTGTGCTTCATTTGGTGGCTATAGGCCAGACTTGTTGAGGACGATTTGCATATTTTGTTAGGAGTTCATTGGTGACATCGCCATTGCATCATTTGGTAGCATAGAAGGCATATTAGAAGTACATTATGAGTCTGATATACATTTGCAAAGATCTGATCAAAAGTTACAGTCATATAGAGACACCATTGGAAACCACGATTTCACTCATGGAGGCCACGGTTGGCATCAATTCCTCCTAGCTTGAGCGCTCCACTCCTTGGGACTTGGCAATAATGTTTGAGGCTCGAGGGGAGACAAAGAGGCTGCACATTATTTTATTTTGGCATTTTATATTAGAACAGGGGTGGTTGGAGTAAAGCATTGGTTTGGCCAGGAGGAAGCATATTTGGGACTGTTTTTGTTGCTACATCATCTCCAGTTGTAATGTCCCCACTTTAGCAGTTGACCAAGTGTGTGTGCGCGTTAGGTTCTACATGGTCCCAAGGGCTAACGAAGGGCTTAAAGGGATCCTAGAGTGTTTTGGCCTAGTCATATCCAGTTTGGACCAAAACGGAGTTGATTTACTCAGTTTTAGGCATACTTACTATTTTTAGTAAGTTAGTAGGACACAGCAGAGGCCAATTTTAGTGATTGGATTTGATACTCCTCGGCGAAAGCTTTTCGGCGAACTATCACTTGCGCTATTCGGAGTCCGATTGCTATTATATTTTAATGCCTGAAGTGTTATTAAAGTAACATTTAACTTAATTGCAAAATATTAAAGTGTTACTTTAATATTTACTTTATGGGGATGGTACCCAAGGGAGACATAAGTAATATTTTAATATATAAAATGTTACACATCTTTTATCCCACATTGCTCATGAGAGTTGAGTCGCCCCTTGGAGAAAGAATAAAAGGAAGCGTTTGTGGCTTCATTTAGCATGTTGGATAAGAAGAAGAATTAATGTACTTGCAATTTGCAGGTTATTTTGGCATTTGGGAACGTCCTTCCCATCTGTAGCACTCTAGACATCGATCTTTGGGATTGGTCTTTGGAGTCCATGCTTTCAGCCTCATGCAGCCGTGTCACTGTAACCGCCGCGCCACTGTAACAGTTGCGTCACTATAGCAGCTGCGCCACTGTAGCAGATGCGTCACTGTAGCAGACGTGTCACAGTAGCAATCGTGCCACTGTAGCAGCCGCATCACTGTAGCAGTCGTGTCACTGTAGCAATCGCGTCACTGTAGTAGCCACATCACTGTAGCAGCGGCGTCACTGTAGCATCTTGTAGCCACTGACGAGTGTCGTCCATCTCCTCATTTAATCAATATTCAGTTAATGACTTATCAACTCGAGTTAGTGTCCAAAGCTATCTGCAATAAGAGTCGGGAGAAGCCTACAGAGTCCGTAGAAACAAGCCTGCAGAGTCCGTAGAAACAACCTTGCAGAGTCCGTAGAAACAAGCCTGCAGAGTCCGTAGTTCTGTTGGACGGAGAACAAAATGATCGTACTTTCGGTAGTCGCTGAGGATATTCGCTTGAAACAATGTTCATTCCATTGCTGGAGTATTTAGTGAGTTATCGCATAGCTGACATTGCACTTGTTTATTCATTTTGTAATCAATATAAATATAGTGTGTTGGTTATTTTAGCTATGTGTGTCTATGCTTTCAATTCTATATTTATGTTACATGCATAAGACTTTGCAAAACACAAAAAAAAAACAATACAAGCAAACCGTTCCAGAGTCATAAGGGGTTTCAGCTGGGTTAGTTTTGGGCGTAACAGAGGTGCCCATTACACCAGCCCTAGGTGCTTCTTTTCCAGGTTCTTTGCATTGTTTTACATCCAATTCTAAGTCATATTACAGTTAGTATCAGTGGCAGCCATTGTACTCAGAAATTAGGAACCCATGAAATTGTAAAGCCAAGAGTCTTGGCTATTCAATCTGCATTGTAATCAGTTATTTGAACTGAATATGAAGGTGGCATAAAGTTGCATTCACTTGCTTAGTAGATTGCTTTAATCTTAGGTTGCATGACAAGTGTTTGTTAAAATGCCTTATGGCTATAGGTGCACATTTTTTGCATGTCTAGATCCTATATATGCATTTGAAGGGACCAAAAGAATTGCATTTGCTCTCCAGTTCTTTGCTTAGACATCTTAGTAAACATTTGCAAGCATTTAGATCTCTTTTGACATTATTCCAAGCAAGTATAAACAAACTGAAACTCAGAACCAGCAAGCAAGAGGGTTACATGACAAATGTTTGACAATATTCCTTGGGAATTTAATTAAGCAACTTGGGGGCAGATTGAACAAGGGATACTACACCAAACATATTGAGATCCATCACACTACTTTCCACAGTTGGTTGATTCCAGTGATATTTTTCTTAACTTTTGTGCTTCTACAAAGCAGCCTGCAGATCTAATGACTAAACCTCTTGGTCCTATGTTGTTTGTAGTATTTCAAGGCAAACTTCATGTTGTTTCTAGTTTAGTCATTATGAGGGAGTATTTAATATATCGATTTAACATATTAATGAGGACTTAAACTAATACTATACTAGTTAAGACAATTAATGTAACTACCAACTACCCCACATGTATGTAACTTCTCTATTGCATAATAAATGAAGGATGCACACCAGTAATTCAATTTGTGCCTTCTAGTTTTTCTTCATTCTTTCAGTAATCATATTTGCTTACACCAGTAATAGGTAAAAACCTAAAAAATTGCCCCTAATACTTAATGTAAGTACTATGTCATTTATAAAGTGGAAGACCATTTGGCTGAGTACTCCAGAAGTTGTAGTTTGAAAAACCAAAAGAATGAGTTTATTTGGATTAAAATGATGCCCAAAATGTTAAGTGAATTAATAAAAAATATGCTTAAGTAACAACTTACAAGTGATGGTTACCAATATTTTCATTATTTTGCCTTAAGTTGAACGGAATTCACATTCCTGCCATCTATCGTGTGTAGGACAATTCTTGCCATTTATGATCTTTGGGCTTGCAATTTGCACAACAATTAAACATATTTGCTTGAACTTGATGTGCATTCTCTCATAGAGTGTTGCTAGGTGTGGTGGATGGCTAACATCAGATAGATGTTTTTGTACAACTAGATTTCATTAACTAAAGATGATATATAGGTGCAACACTATCTATTAATAAAGATGATATATAGGTGCACTATTGTTTAATTCAAAAAGAGGTATTGGATGGTATGGAAGGACACCCACGAGCACTTTGCATTGGGTACATGGACCCAAATCATGCTAAAACTGCAGAAAAAATAACAAAGATGCCAAATTTATGGAGCCCAAATCACAAAAAGCAATGACATTAAAGAGTCAAGCTACAACGACTACCATGCCAGCATTGGGAGTGGGATCATGATCATGATCGTGTATGCCCCAACATGTTAGTTCATTTCATAGGGATGGGACATCCCATACAGCATCTGCTAAATCCCCTGATTGCTTTTCCAACTCAAGTAAAGCAAGACAGCAAAGCCCAACCATTGTATATATTCGAGCACAGTGGTGAGCATTGACAAGTTGGAGACCAATAAGGCGATTGATGTCGGCTCTTGGATTGGCTGCAGGAGCCCTTAGATCTATCCCATATCTTCTCCTTACCCCTAAAAGGCAAAAGGTGGTATTGGGTAGAACAAGGCTCACTATCGAAGGGATATTGCCCTAGTGAACAATCGGATCCTGCAGGTGGTTGAGCATGATTGTCACCTTATTTGCTTGATACTGAATTTGCCAAAAATATTAGAGAGAACAGCAACTCTGCCATATTGTTTTTCTATAAACATGCTTAAAAAGAGCAGAATTTTTGTTTTACCTCAGCATATATGAAATTCACACTCTAAAAATTTGCTAGATTTGTGCTATTTATGCAATCTAGTTAATTGCATCCCCCATATAAAGTTACTTTTTTAATAACCAAATATTCAGTATACAGAAATAATGCTGAAATATAATCAAACTGCACAACACAAGATGTATGGTGGGCGAATGTGCCCTAATCTTCAATATACTTATGAATACTTACTATTACACCAAATAATATTTCTTACTTAACCACTCCAAGAGATCTCCCGCTATGAGAGCCAAACTAGTTAGACTTCTCTATCTTTACTAGTCAAAACATGTGATCCATAATCCAAGATCCTTTACCACAAAATGAGCCTCCCACATAAAGACACTCATCTAATAATTGTGGGAGAGGGTAAACCCTTAACCCACAAGTTACATGTTTGGCCGACCCATATAACATAATCAATAATTTACCTATTAGACCATATGATTAACCAAGGGTTATGTGCATCACAAGTCAGCTACTCCATAACCTCATATACATCATAATACCATGGCCATAAGAGTATAACTTTCCACCCCACCTTCTATCCTAACATTCCACTCCTCTAATATGTTTTGTCCCTAAAACGAGAAGTGATCAAATAGTAAAACTTTCATAAATCAATGTACACTTGAAGCCATGCTCAATCATCCATCCATTTATAAGTGATCTTGATAGGTTATGATCCTTGATGATGCCATGCTTCCTCTATGCTATTTTGATTGCACATTTATCCATAGTTGATGCTCCTTTTATGCAGTGCATGCATGTAGTTATTGCTTATTTGATTCCAAGTATAGCTTTAGTTGTTGCTTTTGCAATGGTCCATGCCATCTGTCCATGGTTGCCTCTCATGGCAATGTGGATGTAATGAAATTATGTAGAGACATAATGCAGAATAATGACAGTGGATCTCAATATCAATATCAAGAGCATAATAACACAAATAATTCACAATAATAAGGGTATAATAGAGCAAATCCACACAAGATGATTGCAAGCAAAGCTAAATTTTGGAAATATATGACTGAGCCACTTTGAGGGGGCAACCTCTATAGCCTTGCAATAAGAACAAAATGCATAATATGATGATCTAATATGAATGACTGCCTCCTATATATACCCTATTAAGGTTGTGGATACTCCATAGGCCCACACTATACCAATACGAAAATATATAAGTTATCATATGACTAAGTAAAAGGTTATGCTAGCCACAATTCGGCCACACGCCAATACATGCTAGCAGTTAAAGGCGTAGCACCTTCCTTCTATTGGCCAATGCTCTTTCCTTCGCCCTATGGGACATGATAATAGAATCATATAATAAGAGGATTAAACATGCATGCCTCATGTTTGATGTGATTTTGGAGTCCTCCAAGAAATAGGTCATTCAAGTTCTCATATGTGATCATCTCCACCTGCAAGGATAAATTTTGGAATTGCTAAATATAATACTTGCCTGATCCTGTTTGATGCAATTTTGCTAACTGGATTAAATTATTCTCTGTCAAACTATTGCAATAGCAGTCAACAATTCCTCAATAAAAACTGACCATGTAAAACTGAGAGCCTTCTTCTCCTTTTGAGCACACAAACATCAAGATCAAAGGAATTGTTCAAGTTCCAAATATAAGGATGCGTTTGTCCACATGGGATGTGATGTACATCAAAAAAAATCTCCATTCAGTTGATCCAGATGACCTGATCTTTTACATTGAACTATGCTTGTCCACTTTGAGCAACATGTTCCAAGTACCCAAATAGGAACCAGCCAAGGGCGGGGGCTACGTTGTATTTGGATTTGGAAAGGGCCAAGCAAAAGATCCATCCCAGTTGAGTTGTGCATTGGTGTGCTGAGACTAGTTTTGCAGATTTGTTACAAGGCAAATAGTTGATCGAATCTCTACCCGAACTCATCCAGTCGCTAATTGATTTTATCTAGTTAATGGCCATTTCAAACTATATGTTTTGCACACTATAATTAAATTGGCTCACTATGTGACCTATCGCAGAAAACCCTTGAATGGAAGACTATTTTTCTTAACTTTTGTGTTTCTACAAAGCAGCCTGCAGATCTAATGACTAAACCTCTTGGTCCTATGTTGTTTGTAATATTTCAGGACAAACTTAGTGTTGTTTCCGGTTTAGTCATTATAAGGGAGTATTTAATATATCGGTAATGTTCCTTAAAAAATTTGGTATAAAAAATTGGGTCAGATCGTTACATCCCCGAATTGAAAGCTATGAAGATTTTCCCCTTTTCTATCTATGTCGCAATAGTCTTGCAAATCTGGAACGTCAACTTTGTAAAGTCATAAAACCCTCAATACTAGGATTTTTTAATGTAATACCTTATTGGAAGACTCTTGAAATTTCCTTTCTAATGGTGCAAAGATCGCTTCAATTAGACATTTCTCCTAAAACAATGATGCTTAGCAAGCTAAGGTGTATTTTAAGGGGAAAAAACAGCAAGATATTTCCCAATCTACCAAAAAGACCTCCTCTCACTTTGCACAAAAAGCCATCATAATACCGATTGTTAAGATCCAAATATCCAGTATACAAAAATAATGTTCAACTATAACCAAAATGCACAAGACAAGATTTATGGTGAGCCAATGTGCTCTAATATTCAAAATACGCAAAAATAGGATACCCATGAAGTGGGGTTACAACATAGAAAACTCCTCAAGGAAGAGCCCACTCTAAGAGATTTATCACCAAAAGAAACAACCCCACTACACTACTCTTTTTACTACTCAATATTAGTGATCCATAATCCATGATCTTTTACCATGATATGATCCTCCTATTTATAGCCACTTGTCTAGTCATAGTGGGAGAGGGTAAACCCTTAATCCAAGAATTACGCATTTGGCTGACAATTAAAACTTAATCCAAAATCTACCCATTAAACCTAAATGATTAACCAAGGGTTCTGTGTGCCATAAGTGGGCTACTCCATAACTTCATATACATCATAATACCACGACCCTAAGGAATATAACATTCCACCCACATTACATCCTAACAAGCTATCCAAGAAATGAAGTATGGGTGAAAAGGATGTATTAACAGGGAAAAGTATACATTTTCAAGCACCCTTGGCCTTGAGACAAAACCAAAAGTTGTGTTTAAAAGATTTTGGTTTTAGAAAAGCCAAACTTTTGAAGCAAGGTTGTCCAAGATACTGTAACCTCAACCATAAAGACAAAGCCCTAATAAGCGATGAGGCAAAACAAGCTTTTTTTGGCTCAAGAGGAAATTCCCAAACTCCACATTTTCAATGGGGGAACAAAATTTGCACCACTCATTGAGCTTGTCTTGAATAGCTATTAAATCCATTAATAGGCTATACACGATTTGTAATGTTGAAAAAAAAAATATTGCATTTAAATTTTCAATATCTCCAACAACAGCTAGAAAATTCTAACTTGTGGAAGAGGTTGACTAGAAGGATCTCTTGAATTGCCCCATAAGTGTCGTGATAATGATTAGATAAATGAAAACATGTGTTCAACTGAAGCCAAGGGATAAAAAATACTTCAGCGCTAGTGACACCCATAAAGACTGGTCGCTAAAAGAAAGACCAATGTGAAATTGCCCTTCAACCCAATGAAGATGGGACTAGATAGTTTCACACGCTTTGCAAATACTTTGAACAACAAAAGTTCCCTAAATCTTAACAAAGATAGGAGTAGTAAAAAAGAGAGTAAATCCCAATCTCTGTCAACTCCTTTAATCATAAGGGGCTCCAAATTCTATGCATTGTCCAAGAAAAATCTTCCTTGAAAGACACAAATACTATAATCCTATGATGACATTTTCATATTGTGCAATACCACTATTCCTAGGATTCCATCTCCATTGTTCCTGCATTGGGTTGTTATGGTTTGTGATTAGTCCCTGGTATTGACACAAGGTCCATATGTCAGTGATATGTATCCCACTAACAAAACTTCTCACCCATAGCACGTTTTGTGCTCCTCTCCTGTCAACTCATCCCAATTTTCAAGAGGGAGTAATCCACGACATCACTACGGTTTTCATAAAAAGCCTCTGTGTATCTTATTACCACACCGCAACTATTCCAAGAAAGTCATCGTGCCAGCACAACATCTTCTTAATGGGTTGTGTAATGGATCTAACATCCAATTTCCGTGATTTGTGAATATTTGGCCTATATTTTTTAGGATATGCAACATGGTGTACCATCCCTCCTAACTTTAGGGTGACATATACAAGGAAAATTTGGAATCAATCTTTCACTACATGCTCACAATATTGTTCAATCTACTCATTATCACTGTGCACTACAAACTACTTTCAGCTACATCTGCAGAGCCTTTAGATCACACTCAACGATCATACTTAGGAGTCGCACCTTGCTATTGAATACCTCTCTCAACTGCTACATCATTTCTCCTTGCAACATTTTGATTGGCTCACCTATAAAGTTCGTTCGAGTAGCTACTAGTCATCCATTTAAGGTCATATGCACCTCCCCACCTCATACTACACCATGACCTTCAAAATTCCTATAAATTGGTTAATGGTTTATAGTACATTGATTCTAAGGGGGCCTACTTTATAGGGTAAATTTCCTAGTCATATTGCTTTATTGTTAGCTTTGCACCACTTGGGATTTGGGATCATTGATTGTGCCATCTCATGTCAAATTTGTATTAAGTTTCCATTTCATTATTGCATTAATATTGTTTGTTCATCCACAAATCGAGAAGTGGTGAATATTGCATTCTCTAACCCTACTCATTTACTCTCAGGAAATTGGAAAAAAGCAAAAATATTATATTAGTCGTAGATTAGAGCAATTAACATCTTTTGTTATATTGCATGTTTTTATTTTGATTTATTGTGGCACATAGCAATTCGTAAAATATATTGTACTTGGCGGAACATATACCCTTCCAAGCCCTAGGTCTACCCTTTTTTTTGTATTTTATGCATCCTCTTTTTTTGTTTTGGCACAACTAGATTTTTAGCAATCACACTAGTGAAAACCCTTGTTTGGTTTATTGTTTTTTTTAGCCCACCTTTTTAGCTGTATCCAATGATCTGGGTTTTCTCCATTGCAGATCCTCTGATTGGCATAGAGGACCGGGCCGTGTTTGTGAATGTCAGTAACATTTATGCCCCCTTTTCATAAGGAAGGCAGCGAGATTACCAACAAACTATGCAAAAACCTTTAGAGCCACTAGAGTTAGCTCAAAAAAAACTCTAAAAAACTATAAAGCTACTAGAGTTAACCCAAAGAAAGTCTTTGTAGAATTTAGCAAGTCTTGTATGCTATTGCAAATGTAGCCCAACATGAAGAATAATAAAAATTGTGGCCACCAAAACTCTAGTGCAGATTTAAAACTTAGGAGCTAATGAAATTAGCCTAATAATCCAATAGACCATATTTTTTGGCCTTTTATGATGTAATTCCAGAGCTTAGAAGAGAAGCTTTAAGGGATTCCAAAGAACTTTAAAAAAAAATCCCAATCTATCCATGACCTTCCATAACATAACTGCCATAAAGACCAAGCAAAATAGCTTTAAGGGTAACCATGTGTTCTCTTTTTTCTGAGTATTAGAACCAAAATTAGACAAAAGATGCTCCAACATCCCATAGTCATAGCTATAAAACATTCTTCCACTACAACAAGGAGGAATGAATTCCCTACAAACTGGTTGTTCAACAGTTGAGAAAAGGCATCCCCAAGGCAACTAAAACCCCTTAATTGAGTCTAGTAGTAGCTTTGGCAAGCCAAAAGATAGCTCACACCCAACAACTGAGCAACACAAAGGTGTGGTGCATTTTTATTTAAATTTCCGGTGTGCCAATAAAAAGTATGCCTAACTGTTAAGCACAGGATACACTGAGGGGGGGGTGAATCAGTGTATAATAAAAATTTAACTTTTAGAAATTAGTGTTCACAAAGAAAGCATTCACACAAGATCTAATAATTAAGCAAAACAAGATTTACATGGAAAACCCTCTCTCGGGAAAAACCACAAAGCAAAGCTGCTTGGATCTACCGTCTAAATCCAGATGTAAAATAATAATCCTTTACAAAATTTCGTAGGCACCAACCTACTTGGAGACACCAATCCCCACCGCCAAGCACCGACTTAGCAAGAGACACCAATCTCTTTGTTTTGAGGCACCAACCTCCATTGAAACAATCTTCCACCTTACTATTGTTGCTTCATCAACGAATGATGGCAAATTCAATCTCCTCTTCTTCTTCTCCACAAAAATCTACTTATGCTTGAATGATGAAAAGAATTATTTCACATATCTTTTCCAATCTTCTACCCGTCTTGTATAACCTCCAAAGGCTCTTCACAAAAGAGATGTCCCATCAAAGAGGCACCCTTTCATCAAAAGGTGTGTATTTAATTAAATTTTAATTAATTCACTAAGTGGGGCAATTTCCCCAAGGCAACCATATATCAAGTGGGTCGGCCCAACAATGATAGGCTTTAATACATGTCTTAAGAGGGACGACTTTAGCCTTAAACAATCTTCCTTGAGCACATATTTAAAACTTCTATAATGTTGGTCCTTTCATCATGAAGCGCTACTGTAAATTAAATATAATTCTGGTACATTAATGATACTTCCATTGGCAATTATGTTACATTAATTATAATGCCTTTGACATCAATAACAATATTCCAACAATCTCCCCCTTTGTCACTGATGGCAATCCTATAGAAAAATAGTACATGAACTCCCCCTTGTTGTAGTTCTCCTCCTTGCTTCCCCTTTCTTTAATTCTCCCCCTTTGATATCAATGGCAAAGAGACATACAACACAATCACAATGTATAGCACCAAAATATCCATGGAGTTGAATAATGCAAAGATTAGTTCCCCCTTAATCCATGTTTCTCTTGACGGATTAAATGACTAGAAGAATGGATCACTCCCAATTTCTGCCTTAGAAACTCAAAAGTTTCTTTTGGGAGGGGCTTCGTGAAGATATTTGCTATCTATTCCTTTGTGGCAGCGTACTCCATCTTTACTTGCTGATATACAACCTATTCTCTCAAGAAATGATACTTGATTGGAATGTGTTTTGTTCTAGAGTACATAACTGGATTCTTTGAAATGTTTATTGCACTAAAGTTATCACAGACTATTAAGATTAGATGTTCATATTCTATCTTAAAATCTTTCAACGTCTGCTTCATCCAAAGGACTTGTGTACAACAAGACACTATTGCTATGTATTCTGCTTCAGTCGTAGATAAAGAAACAGAAGGCTACTTTTTGCTTAGCCATGACACTAGATTTTTGCCAAGAAATAATGTTCCTCCATTGTACTCTTTCTTTCATCAACACTTCCTGCCCAATCTGCATCTGTATATGTTGTTAGTGCGAAATCTTCACCTCTTGGATACCACAAACCATAATCTAAAGTGCTTTTTAGATATTTGAATATCCTTTTGACCGCTTGCATATGTGTTTATTTTGGGGCTACTTGAAAACATGCTACCAAGCCTACAACTTGCATGATGTCTGGCCTTGATGTTGTGGTGTATAACAAGTTGCCAATCATGGATCTATAAAGCATCTGGTTCGCTTTAGGAGATTGATCATCTTTACTTAACTTGCGTCCTGTAACCATGGGTGTGCTAACAGGTGTGCAATCTTCCATTCTGAACTTCTTCAACATCTCCTTTATATACTTGGTTTGGGAGATAAATATTCCTTTGCTAGATTGAGAAATTTGTAAACCAAGGAAAAACGACAACCCACCCAACATGGACATTTCAAACTCCTTTTGCATATCTTTTGCAAATTCTTGGGACATTCGTGCACTATCTCTTCCAAAAATGATATCATCCACATATACAACAATCAATTGATTCTCACCTTCAATCTTGATATAGAGATTAATATCAACAACTCCCTTTTAAAGCCTTGTTCTTGTAGATATTTATCAATCCTTGAATACCAAGCTCTGGGGGATTGCCTTTTTGGATAGAAGGAAACCTTCTAGTTATTTAATATATACTTCTTCCTCGAACTTGCCATTTAGAAAAGCAGATTTCACATCCATTTCATAAACTTTGAAGTTCTTAAAACCAACATATGCCAAAAACATTCTAATGGCTTCTAATCTCGCAACAGGGGTAAAGGTTTCTTGATAGAAGGAAACCTTCTAGTTGTTTAATATATACTTCTTCCTCTAACTTGCCATTTAGAAAAGAAGATTTCACATCCATTCCATAAACTTTGAAGTTCTTAAAACCAACATATGCCAAAAATATTCTAATGGCTTCTAATCTCACAACAAGGGTAAAGGTTCTTCAAAATCAATACCTTCCACTTGAGCATACCCCTTGCAAACCAACCTTGCTTTATTTCTTGTTACTTGGCCATCTTCATTCAGTTTATTCTTGTACACCCACTTGGTACCAACTACATTCTTGTCTTTTGGTCTAGGAACGAGTTCCCATGTCTCATACTTTTCAATTTAATTCAACTCTTCTTCCATAGCATTGATCCAATGCTTGTCGTTGCTAGCTTTTGCAAGATTTTTGGGCTCTATTTTGGATAACAAGGAGAAGTTTCCTTGTTCAGGTGTACTCACAAATCTTCTTCTAGTTTATACCCTAGCATCAATATCACCAATAATTTGACTTTCGGCATGATGCTTTTGAACAAATTGAGATGGCACCTTTATATTTTCCTGCTCCATTTCTTCTTTTTTTTCTACTTCTTCTTCTTCTTTGAAGTCTGGTTCCTCTGAATGATCATTTATTTGTGCACTTACTTTCTGAGGCCTTGTTTCATCCATTTTACACTAGCACTTTCTACGATTATTTGCAGCCTTTTATTATAACATCTATAAGCTCTACTTTTTTAGGAATATCCAAGAAAAATACCTTGATCAGCTCGAGTCGAACTTTCCCAAGTCTTCTTCATCTCTCTTAATGAAGCATTTGCTCCCGAACACTTTGAAATATTTGATTGATGCTAGTCTACCCTTCCATAACTCATAAGGGGTTTTGCTATTGTTTACTCTGATTTGTCCTCTGTTCAAAATGTAGACTACGGTGTTAACCGCTTCTCTCCAAAACCTATCTGATAGATTAGATTCATTCAACATCGTTCTGGCCATTTTTTGAACAGTTTGATTCTTTCTTTCTACAACTCCATTTTGTTGTGGAGTCCTTGCAGCTGAGAAATGCCTTTATATTCCATGTTGCTCACAAAAATCATTAACTCATTTGTGATGAACTCATCTCCTCGATCTAATCTCAAGCACTTGATCTTTAAATTCGTTTCATTTTCAACCAAAGGTTTAAAAGCTTTAAACTTCTCGAACGCCTTAGATTTTTCTTTTAGAAAGGCAACCCATGTCATTCTGGAATAATCATCAATGAGCAACATAAAGTAGCTCTCACCTTGTATGCTTTGCATTCTTGTAAGCCTGAAGAGGTCTGTATGAATCAGTTCCAATGGCTTGGTGGTTGAGTACTCCTTTGACCTGAAACTCACTCTTGTATGTTTTCCATGCTGACACTGCTTGCAGAGAATGTTTGACAGTTTTGTAATCTTCGGCATATTTCTTACGGCTTGCCTAGTGCTGATTTTCACTAGATTATCGAAGTTCATATGGCCCATCCTTCTATGCCATAACCAGCTTTCATCAACTTGACTCATGTAGCATTTCTCTCCCTTAACTTCATTGAGTATGTACAGGTTGTTTGTTGCTTTGTTTGCATCTGCAACTAATTTTCATGTGTTTGTTTTCCTAATCTCACAACCTTGAGCATAAAACGTGAGAGTGTGTCCTTGATCACACATTTGACTGACACTTAGAAGGTTATGCTTCAAGCCTTCAACATACAATACATTTTTTGTTTTTGTTTTTCCATTATCAAGGTAAGGGTACCTTTTCCAGCTATTCTCGCCATGGCATTATCTCCAAATTTTACCGTGCCTTCACTCATTTCCTTCAAGGAGAGAAATTTGCTCATCCCCAATCATGTGACTTGAGCATCCACTGTCAATATACCATTGTTTCCCTTCGTTTTGTGCATGAAAATTTGTTTGCACAAGCATAGATTTCTCCTCGTCTTGATTAACTTCCTCTTGCTTCTGTTTCCAAATTTTTGTAGGTTCACTTTTCTTTACCACATGAGAATTCACTTTCTTGTTTTGTCTAGGGGGTTCTACAACAACACTTCTACAAAACCGTGCTATATGTCCATAGTTATTAGAATTATAACATACAATGTTATTCTCTTTATAATTTTATAACAAGGCAAATGAGTTATATTTTCTACTTGAAACTTCATAAGTACTTATGCCATTGTCCCATGCATACCTATTTCTTGCATGTGTCCTACACTCCATTGCTCTATGCCCAAAATGATTACATGAAAATCAATAACCAAAGAAAGAATGTGGGACCCTGGTCATGTGTGCCTACCTTGGAGGAAAGAACTTTCTGAATTTGTCCTTGTTATCTTTCGGAGGAGTGCTTGTTTTCTGTGGGACTTGATTCTCTTTCTTCTTGCTGATAGAACTTTTGAGAACATCTGCATAACTTTTTGTCTTTTCCTCGTTTACCTTCTTTGGTGGCTCTTTGTGATCTTCTTTGTTGTCCATCTGATTTTCTTTATATATGGTGACCCCTACCCATTTATGATATCATATAAGATCTCGGTACTCTTTTCAAATTTGAGGCTTCTGTTCAACTTGGTGGTTGTTTTCTCAAGTTCCTTCCTCAAAGAGGCAATCTCAAATTCTAACCTCACAATTTTCTTCCTTTTTGCTTAATTGGATTCGCACCTCCTCTTCAATCCTTTTTTCTTCTTCAAGTTGAATCTTGAAATTGATGATAATTGTTTCGGATTCCTCAAGGTCTTAGGACATTTTTGCTCTTGAATCACAATCCTCTTTTTCATATTTCTGCAACTGCAATTTTTGCTTCATATTTATTTTCTTACGCCGCTTCATCTCGCTTAAGGCACAGATGAGTTCTTCTTCAAGATCTGCCTCTCCTTCATCTTCGACATCTTCTTCCTCTTCCAAGGTGTCTTCACTTGTAGAGGCATCATTTTTTATTTCTATGGCCATGAACAGAGTTTCTTCTCTGTCACTGTCTGATATGTTCTCATTGCTCTCCTCAGCTAAGCTACTATCCTTTTTGGAATAGAGGCTTTTCTTGTGCTTACCAAACTTTTTCTTATATTCGTTTTGTTTGAAACTTTTCTTGTATTGAGGTTTGATTTCCTTCTTATTCCTTTCCTCGTTATGATTTTCCTCATCATCGCTATCATCTTTATGTGGACACTTAGCAGCAAAATGTCCTATTTGACCACAATTAAAACATTTAAAAGGTAGATTACCTTTGTATTTGCTTGATCTTTTCTTAATCTTTCTTACAAAAAGGGCCTCATTTTCATCTTGTTCATCACTGGTGTCATCCCCTGATTCAAGTTCTTTATTCTTCGCTTTCTTTGAAGCTTTAAAAGTTGTTTCCTTCTTAGATGACTTTTCTTTTTCAGTTCTCATTTCATACGTTATGAGAATCCCATGCAACTCATCTATTGTTAATGAGTCTAAGTCCTTTATTTCTTCAATATTCGGCACTTTTGCATCAAATCTCAAGGGAAGTGACCTTAGCACTTTTTGAACGACCATGGATTCTTCAACCTTTTTGTCGAGTCCTCTGATGGTGTTAACAATCTCATCCACACGAAGAAGATATGCCACAACATTCTCTTCATCTTTCATTTTCAAGATCTCGAATTGTCTTCTATGAGTTTGGAGTTTTGTCTTCTTCACTTTCTTGTCACCCTCATAGATGTTCTGAAGTTTGTCCCACATTTCCTTTGCTGAATCGCATTACATAATCTTGACAAACTCTGATTTTGTTAAGCCACACAAAATAGCGTTCATGGCTTTGGCATTATTCTCACTAGCCTTCTTTTTTATTGGATCTGTTGTTGGAGTTGTTGGCGTAACATATCCATTCACCAATGTTTGCCATATATCCAAACCAAGGGCCATTAAATAAGTACGCACCCTTATACTCCAGAATGCATAGTTTGTGTCCCTGAACAATGGAGCCTTGTTTGTGGAGAAACCTTCCTGTACATGATGACTAGCCATGTGTGCTATCGGGATCTACCTTCCAGCAGTAATACTGATTTTGAAGGAACCGCTCTGATATCAATTATTAAGCACACAATACACTAAGAGGGAGGGTGAATCAGTGTATAATAAAACTTTGACTTTTAGAAATTAATATTCAAAAAGAAAGCATTCCCACAAGATCTAATAATTAAACAACACAAGATTTACGTGGAAAACCCTCTCTCGAGAAAAACCACAAAGCAAAGTTGCTTGGATCTACCGTCCAAATCCAACCGTAAATTAATAATCCTTTTACAAAATTTCACATGCACCAACCTATTTGGAAAAAATAATCCCCACCGCCAAGCACCGACTTAGCAAGAGACATCAATCTCTTTGTTTTGAAGCATCGACCTCCACTGAAACAATCTTCCACCTTACTATTGTTGTTTCATCAATGAATGATGGCAAATTCAATCTCCTCTTCTTCTCTACAAAAATATGCTTATGCTTGAATGATGGAAAGAATTATTTCACATATCTTTTTCAATCTTTTATCCGCCTTATATAACCTCCAAAAGCTCTTCACAAAGGAGGCATACCATCAAAGAGGCACCCTTTCATCAAAAGGTGTGTATTTAATTAAATTTTAATTAATTCATTAAGTGGGGCGATTTCCCCAAGGCAGCCATATATTAAGTGGGTCGGCCCAACAATGATAAACTTTAATACATCTTAAGAGGGGCGATTTTAGCCTTAAACAATCTTCCTTGAGCGCATATTTAAAACTTCTTTAATGCTGGTCCCTTAATCATGAAGCACTGCTGCAAATTAAATATAATTCCGGTGCATTAATGACACTTCCATTGACAATTTTATTACATTAATTATAATGCCTTTGACATCAATGACAATATTCCAACACTAACCACATCTAGTATTGGCTTAAAGGAAATAGTTTGGCTTATATGAAGTGGAATTTTATTAGAGTTTATAGTGCAGCAACGAAGATATGTCCAACGTCATCTTCTATTTACTTAAAGGAATAGTGTTCAATAGATATTTTTTGGGAAACTCTCACTCGTGCACTCCTCTGTCTTGGGATCGAAAAGTAGGGAATTTGGATACGACATACACCGTGCCTGCCATTCTAGTAAGCAAACCAGCCACCATAAACCCTGGAGGGTTTCAATTAAAGATCCCACATGAATTAAAGAGAATGAAAATGATTTTGAATTTAATCAATTTTACAACTCTGAATTTCATTTCAATTTAAGTTTTCTCATGCAATTTCTGCCAAAAATGACAAGCAGTTGTCTAGCCATGACACTTTTGGATCTAATTAGAAATATTAAATCATTTTACAGTCAGAAAACAGCAAAATATAAATGTTTGTCTTCATACACAGCACATAACTTTGGCTTTTTCAGTTTTTTTTAACTTCTAACAACGAAACATTCTGCTTGGGGGAGATTCAGCCAAGAAAGAATTATCATTCACACAGAAAAGGATTTTTGAAAAAAGAGGTAAAAGGAATCATATTAATGTTACTCAAAGATATATACAGAGGGTGTGCGTCCTCTACAAACATCTTCGTAACAAGCTAAAAAAATTGTCATCGGAAATACCCCAGCTAAAAACAGTAAAATAAGCCAGGATGAAGGCAAATATTGTAAATGTAAAATTCCCCATTCATCTTCACACGTAAGAATAGTTAAATTACCTGCATCTGTAACAAAATCCGCTATCCTAGCCCCAAAACAGCTAGAAAAGCTAAATTTGAACCAAACTACTAAATCTACATACTAATTATCTATCCTTTCCTAAAAAATAATCATAAACCCTACATACAAAAAAAATGCGTCGCTAATTTCAAGAAAAAAAATAGCCGGTTTATCTTTCAACAAAACACAGACACAAGCTCAAATAAAACCGAAATCATTGATCTATATATTTAGTCTAAAATTTTAAAAAATAACAAAAATATGTGCACTCGTTTTACAGTTTCGGCTATATATTTCCTACTTCAACTGCTAACCAGATAAATTCTCTCGCAACAACTTCAGAAAAATGCTTTAAAAAAGATGATCTGAAATGGTAAAATTACATGCCTGAGTAGGCGTTAAAATATCTGCAGAACAAAGGTGTTGATCAGAATGGAAGAGCGTGGCTGCTTGCTCCTCCATTTGTCATCAGAGTCGCCTCCTTAAAAATGTCTTCAGGCTTTATCATGTACTCTGCAAGACTGTTCGGGCATGAGTTTGTGCAAATTCCGAAACAAAACTTGGGATTGCGGGGGAAACAAACCCTATTTAGGAGAGCCGTTGTTTGTCTTGTTACATTACAACGATGACAACAATAATTTGAAATAATATTTAATGAGACGGGTATGATTTTAAAGCTATTTTTTTTAAAGATTTGGAGCTTCCTAAGTGGTTTCATGGGAGGGGGCTCCTAAATTTTCTTCGAGGGTAGTGTCGAATAAATTTAGGAATATGTATAGCAAAAATGATTCCATAAAATTAAAATTCTCAATGTATGTTGCTATTTTATAGGAGAGAATATTTAAAATTATTATATTTCTATTTATAATTAAAGTTTATATAAATTTTGTCCACTGGTAGAATATCTTCTTACAAAATAGAAGCACATATGGGAAACTCTAACCCCCTTTTTTTCACCCCTTCAAACTTTCTCCCTAAAAAATAGCTAGCTCCTCACTTTTAGGAAAAGATTCAAAAATATCGTTTTACCATACCTTTCAATTTTCATGAGACCACCCACTCATTAAAAATAAGAGCAACAACCCCCTCCATGGGACCTCTGCCTTGGGTTGCTCCTATTTTTAATGTGAGGTTTGTTCAATGGACTTGAAACCATGCACTTAAAAAAAGAGCAAGGGCATTAAGTCCTTGCGAGAGTTAGCATGATATTAAAGATGAGAATTGAAGTTGAATATTGAGGAGAGTAGGAAAATCAAAAATATGTTAGTTATAAGAGTAATTACTACATTCATTTTGAGTTGGATTTCTAATTCAATTATTGATTATTTGAATAGACAATTAGTGGTAAATGTTGTGATGTATTATAGGATGGCGAATCTATTCATGTCTCAACTCAAGGCTTGCTAAATGTTATTGATGTCTTCCTCCTTGGTGTTAGATGAGGCTCAATATCATCATCATCATCTAGAATAAGGCATTTTCCAAGTAAATAATGTGAATTATGATAGAAAGATTAAATGCTTCAACAATATATAATAATGAAAACATATTTCAAAAAATAAATACAAAATAAGACATTTTCCTTCTTTCTAGAATCTGTGTGCAGTACCTTAGAAAGAGGCTTTGTAACATTAATCCTTGTGCATTTGTAATTCATGTCGTGTACAGAACTACATGAGTTGCATTTATGCCTAACTGCAATATCATTATCTTTGATACAAATGTCATGGGCTTGGCAACTTCCCTATTAGCAAGCCCCATTTCAGCGTATTTCTAAAAATAGCAAACATCTACCATGGTGCAGATCGTTGTTTTGAAAGGGACAAAGGTCTTTGGCATGTTGAGTATAAACTGAGACTTTGTTGCATATGTGAATGCCATAGAACTTGTGATAGTTACAAGACTACAAATGTAAATTTAGCATTTAGTCGAATTGTTTTCTTAAATTAAAAATGTAAATACTACCAAAATAATGACTATGAGGGAAAAAGAAAAGCAAATATACCAAAATAATAGTTGTTGCCTTTGTGATCTATGCACTTTAGAGTATACTCCAAAAATTTAAAATATAAGCAATTACGGCTTAAGTGATGAAGTGATCATTGCATTGGTTGCATAGAAGTCAAAAAAATATTGATGAAATGTTTGAATATTTTGTTAACAATGGCTTATAACTATTGAAGAAGAGCTTTACTTGGGTGGTTAAATTTGTATATAAAAAGGAAATGTCAGGCAGACATGGCTTGTTCTCTGCAATATATTTATTATTGTGAGTAGAAGTCGTGCATGATAAAAACACTATTGGCAGTAATCAACAACATTTGTGCAAACAATTTTTGTTATTTCAAAGGCTTTAATTTTTAGCATATGAATTAGACAAGGTCCATTAGCATTAGCTAGTTAGAATTAAATTCATACAAAGAACATTTACTTACCAAGTACTTGTTTGTTTGTGTTTTGGATACAATGGTTCATCGATAGATCTCAATTTTTACATGGATATTTTCTTCTAAAACCTATTGTGACATAGGGAAAAAGACCTCCAATAATTTTTGTAGTAGACTTGAAAACATCTACAAAATGGATCCCTCTTTTTTGGTATGACTAGACTCTGCCAAAATTTGTACTGTGACACCTTTTGATTTAATAAAGATTGAATTTTATCATTTTCCAAGCTAGATTGAAGTGTGTTCTATAAATTCATGTACTATGGTTAAGTGAATGTATGTTCCTTGCTTATGTTTGAGTTTTCTCACCTTCAAGAAGTGCTTAGTAGTTCTTACATGTCATTATAAGTGCAATTTATAGCTTATTGTCTAGCTTGAAAGTGGATATTTGCCCTCGCTAATTTGATAACTGATTAACTTTTTAAAGGAAACCCAACTAGAGTCTTTGGCAATAAGTTGAAGACTGTTGATTATTTGCACCCAATAACAATTCTACAAGGGAGGATACAAGATAACTAACATATGCAAATAATTTTGTTCAAATTATCTAATTACTCTTGCTTGATCCACTTTCAATTAGAACATAGGGAAATGAACAAGAAATTGATTTTTATATTTTTTGTTTAAGAAGAATAAACTTTGGCCACAGTTAAAACTGATCATTAGGATATGAGAACAATAAAACACTATTGTGGTGTTTGGATTACCTTGGTTTTAATATGACGTAATAATACAAAATGAATATGATGCTAAAATATAGTTTTATTATAGTTTTTGGTTACCGTGATTGCAATATGATGGTTACAATACAAAAATGAAAGGAAGTTACAACATAGTTTTTGGTTACCTTGAATGCATTTTGGATTTATAACACACAAAAAAATGATTATATCACTATAATACAATATGACATTATAAAAAAGTTTTACTATATTCTTTGGTTACCCTGAATGCATATCATGTTACAACACAAAAATTGAATGCAAAATTTCAAAATACAACACAATTTTATTGTAGTTTATAAAACACAAACGGTTCCTGTGGAGCAAAAATGAAGAGCATAAAATAGCAAATTATGCCCTTCTATTTGGAAATTTCAAAAAAGGCATTCCTTTAAACAAGATTTAGAAAAACTCATTTGACATGTAATGATTAATTTCCATCAAATTATAGACCACAAACAAATATGCAAAATGTTTCACAAAATGTATGAATAAGAAACATGCAAGTGTTTGACAAATTATCAGAATAAGTTTGGAACATAACAATCATTAAAGGGCAAAGCATCTGACAAAATGTATGAATGAGACTGGAACATAACCATGAAAATTGTGTATAATGATTAATAAAATGCTTAATGGATTGGAACGTAACAAATAGAAGCCTACAAAGTGTTAAACAAAATGTTTGAATGATATTGGAGCATAACAATAAGAAATGTGCAAAGTTTCAAACAAAATGTCTAAATAAGATTTAAAAATAACATATTAGATGAGAAACTTGAAAAGTGTTTGAAAAAATGCCTAAATGAGATTGAAACTTAAAAATAATAATCATGTAATGTGTTTACATCTTAGCATAAATAATTCTTGGCCTTCCAAATATTATCCCATTTAATGACTAAAAGCATTGCCATAATGAAAAAATAATTATATGAAACATCATTTCTAATCGCATTGACAAAATGTAGAAATGAGAAACATGCCAGTACTTTATGAGAAACATGCAAAATGTATGAAAAAATGCATGCATGAAAAACTTGTAAAGTGTTCAACAAAATTTATATATGAAAAACGTGAAAAGTGTTTGACAAAATGTTTGAATGCAAAACAAACATAACCAAAAAAAATCCCCACTTTCAAAGAGCTTGAACCATCTAAATCTTTCCCTGGTCTCAAAACCATTACCAATGTAAAACAATAACAATAATAAAAATAAACATCTTCTGCAATCCCATGACAAAGTAAAATCAATCCAAAAAAAATCCCTCAGTAGGATGTGTTAAGTACTACAACTTATACGTTCTTGAAGGTCTACAAGGGACACAAGTGTCATCTCCAGCTTGAAAACTTCATCACACTCTTGTTCCTCAAGATGGTGTCCTCAATTAAGGGCCTCATTTGAAGCCATTTGTTTTGTAATTTTCTCTAGTAAAAAACTCCAACCCTGATACTAAACAATCTGTGCAAACCCAATTTTTATTGTCATGAATTTTTGTGCTTAGTATCAAATCCCTGAGTGCTTGAACATAGCACAAACATGCATATAGCTACATGAGTTACATTTAAGCCCAACTGAAATAATTGTAGAGATCATTAACAACTACATAACAAAGATAAAAAAAATGTTCAACAATTATCAGTTTCATGAATAATCTCTTTAAAGTACCAAAGTTTTTATCAGTTTCATAAAAGGAATTATGATTTCTTCTTTGAAAATATTAGTGAAATGGATTTTCTCTTATTGATCTTGATTACTATGATGAAATCAAAACATGTTGAGAGGATATCAGAATAAAGCTAAAAAACAACTGGTATTCATAGACGAGGAACATAATAGTACCAATTTCATGATCATCTACAAAGGATTAAGGTGATCATCCCACCAATAACATATAAACTGAGTCTATAATCAAAATTTCTATCCACCTATCAAAAAGGAGACCGTTATAAAAAATTATAAAGGGGAGTTTATGAAGTAGTTTGGGCAAATGATAAGAATATATTCTAACAATCTAGTTGAGGCTCTAGCTATTAAACAAGGTCTCTCTTCTTGATAAATCTATCATCATGAATCACTTAATTTTCTCAAATTCTCTATTTACATGTAATAAACTTAAGTACAATTTTATGTCTATTATACTTGACTCAAAGAGCTAAAAAATTATTGTTTAACAAGTATAAAATGGTAACAATAAATGTGCTAAATCCTGACCTAAAAGGGTCAATGAATCATACAAAAGACTCACCACCAAGGTTTTAAACCCTCCCACCAATGTCAAAATATCCTCTAAGAAAAAATTCAAAATCAAAGCTAATACATTGAAGTGGTATAGCGGTTTGCCGAGTAGAAATCTGGAAAAGAGTCAAAAGGCATCACTTCACCCAAGAGTCTCAATGAAATACACACCAATTTAATCATTTAAGATTTTTACAATTTTCAAATATTTTGTAGTAGGATTAGCCTTGCAAATGATCTCACAACCAATAAAAGTTAAAGGTTCAACTATGCATGTCAGTGTAGTAGTGCAAACTGCATAAGGTATTTTTGCATAAGTTTGCCTCATCCCTAAAGTTCATTTGGAAGGAGAAATATTTCATCATCAGAATGTAGATCAATTTAAAAATACCATGAATACAATATAATGTAAAGTATTACCCATTGTAAATCATTGAATTCAATTCTAACCCAAAAATATTGCACATTTTTTATAGTGCTTATCGCCAATCTCCAATTCTGCAAGAGTCATATCTCCTTTCACCACCTCCGTCTACCTTTTTTCTCATGATGCTTGAATACATATGCATATTTTCCCTCACCTTTTTGGAAGCAAATGAAATCTCCAGGAGGAACGTGAAAAAAGATGAAAATAATCTTGGCACCACTCTCCAACATTAAACAGAGCTCATCTAAGCGCCACTAAAATTCAACATATCTACACAAGAAAATATGAATGTGAACTAAAGATGTGTGAATTGCATGGGTTATTGTATGATTTATAACTTACAAGTCTCTAAATCCCTTAAATTAAACAAAATACTCAATCCTTTCTCAATGAGCCATTAATGGATGAATCTAACAAGAGTATTTTTCATGTCTTTCTCGTGATAATTGATAAAAACTTGGTAAAGATTGATGGATGCATCAAACCTCTTCTAGTCAGTCATTGTGATAAGGCCTAAAGTAATAGATAGAAACGATGTACCCTCTTCCCACTATTTTAGGCCATGCCAAGTGCATTTAATTGATTGAAAAACAAATATTTATTTTTTCCACCATAGTCAAGCATTTTAGTCTCAATCCATGCATTGTAATTTACATCACAATTAAAACATTGACCAGTAAAATTAATAACTTCATAAATATTTAACCTTATTCTTGGTTGAATCTATTCCCTTGGCCCACTTCGAGATTGGTTAGTTCAAGAGGGATTTGGGGGCCCCCTCTCTATATATTGTGCTCAACCTATCCACTGTTGATTCCCTATCTATATATATTGAAAGAGCACCATCACATATAGATATATAGGGGTAATATAGATCATTCATTTTTATTATGAGGAATAGTTCCCTAATATGTATATATAGGGCTATGTTATCACTTTTTAACAAAACATCGGTCTAGAGGGTGCATCATTCATCATGCTTCACCTCTTATTTTTGAGATCCATAGGAGAGAGTATGCAAAATGACCTTTTCCATTGACTCATTGGGATGCCATCATCTGCCCCACCCCATAGATAGGTTATTAATTTATATGGTCACGTATATAATGGATTAGATGGCCCTAGAAATAATTAGGTATGGGGCTCAACCCCCTCTACTTTATAGATGGGAAGACAGGGTCGGGGCAAAGCTAGATATATTATAGAGACTCCCTTTTGTTCTACCATGGAAGGATTTGATGAGTACTTAGCTCATTGTGACAAATATAGAGATAGGGAAGTTCCCTACCCACACCCCCACCCCCAAGGAAGGGGGAGGGGGCCCAATACTATCATAGGTAGGCAAGCCATATAGATAAGATAATAGGGAGGGCCACCCCCAACCATATAGAGTTGAGTTTGATGGGCTTTGCCATATATATATATATATATATATATATATATATATATATATATATATATATATATATAGGGGTGCCACCCAACAATAACATGTAAACTTTTAAGCCAGTAAAATGTGATAAAATGGGTTTGTTTATATATTTTGTTAAGCAAAATTTTGTTCTCTAGGATTGGACATTAAAATTTTGAATGAATTAAAGTAAGAATAATTTTTTATTGGGTAAATTAGTTGTAATTAATCATTGGTTAAATGAAAATGAAGCCTTTAGTATACCCTTTGGGACTAGCAAGTGTAATGACAAATGAATGAATGAAAGATTTTAATAATGTGTATCAAATCAAGTAATTTATGAGTTAACATATTTATTTATCACAAGGGTTGTCTTAATATTACAAAAATTAAAACCCTTTTTATAATATATAATATTAATAATATATTCTATTATGTTAAATGTAATATATTCACATAATGAAGATTACTATGATTATATTAGTGTTTTAAAGTAAATATTGAATAAATGATCATCATAAAAAAATCAAGACAAGTAAGGTTGATCATCGAATTTAGGCCCTAGACACAAGTAAAATTATAGGACACATGCAATTTATGCTAGAAGGGATGTAAGTTTTTTTTTTGGTGAAGTGTGGTTTTTTAATGTGAATGAATATAAATTGGTGTAAATATATTCTACCCTATGAACATTTTACAAAATATTTGGAACATGTAATTGTATTCCCACAACCAATTAAAAGATAACATCTATTAATTTTTTAGGGAAAGGTCAATGGCTATGATAGTGCACACAACTGGGCTCTTAAGATCGAAGCATCTACCATGTCAAGAGCTACAATAAGATCCAAATCAAGTGTTATATTTGTTTAATATTCAAACAAATGTATGAGTAATTTTATAATAGTGAAATAGGAAAGATACAATGCATCCATCAGTGTGTCAATTTAAAATCTTATCAATATGGGATTCCTCGTCATGTTGGGTAAGCTTGTGTTCATTGCATGCACTTCCATGTGGTGTTATGTAGTTATTGTATTACCTAACACATGAAAGGCAATGTTGAATGGATAACCATCATCAAAAGTTTACATGACACGTAGCAAGATTGACCAACAAATTTTGAATGATTCTGTATTGTTGGCCTTTGAAAATATACTTGAACCTCGTGCCAAATTAATATTATAATTAAGGCACATGTATTTTTTAACAAAATGCCTAATAGAAGCATGTTATCATTGAATGGCATGATTATAGGATAAAAGGTGTTTAGACACAACTCTAATTATTTTGAAAGAAATGTCTCACTCTAATGTCATCTCAATAGATTTCCATAGGTACATGTTATGTACAAATAAGTAGTGTAGAGGCATATCTAGATGTCATGTAATATTTTAACTATTAATATTGATTTGAATGTTAAATTGGTCTATCAGTGTTCATCCATATGATTTATGTATTATCAAGCCCAAATTAAAACCATCCTTCATATTATACTATAAAGAGGCCTTCAAATTTGGTTATTGAGACCTATACTTTTTGGTCCCATTAAAATAGATGGATAAAAATAGATGTCATTGAAATCTCCAGTTGATTCATTAGTTGCATTAAAAAAGATAGCATAATGGATATCTTCAATTTCAAACTTAAAAATATGTTATCGTATTTTTTCAAGCGACATATTCCTCCTACCATTATTGTCATAAATAGATAGATATTTTAATAATATCCATGAGGCCAAAACAGTTTAGGGGAGTCCAAGAACAAAAAATTATAGCTAAAAATATTGTAAGCATACACAATTTTTCTAAAGGCATATTGTTATTTTCATTAAATATTTGTATTTAAGGGTTTTATTTTATTGATTTTTAATCACTTATTTAGAGATGGATAGGTGGAATGCAAAAATATGTGGGAAGGGATTATATCTCTTTTTTGCACATTGGGTATGGTGAAGATGAAATGATAATATGAGCTAGTTACATGAACAACCTAGATGAGATGTTTATTTGTACCCTATTCAAAGAAGAAAAATTGAAAAACATAGATAACGAACCTTCAAAATTAAATATTTTTATTTTTACATTAAGATAATTAACCTTTAGAATCATAACAATAGAAAATGTTTGAACTAAGAATTTGATTAAAAAAAGAATATTTTTGCAGTTGGGCCTTAGTTCAAATATTGTTTATTGTTATGCTTTAATGGTTGGGATAAATGTTATATAAGTTTTTGTTTGTTTGCATGTATGATTCGTGACACATGGATGGACTAGATCCCTCAAATAGTCTCCCCCATTTTGATCCTTATTAACCAACAAGTCAAATTACATAGCCAGTTATATCCATCCTTGTATGTGGTTGTATCTAATGGTGGGTTTGCATTATGAAATAATTTATATCCATCCCCATGTACAAATTTAGAGCTAATATTATTATATCATATTACATATATTATTATATATATATATAATACTATATATACAATAATTTATATATTATAATAATATGTATAGTTATAAATATATAATATAATTATCTATATGATATATGATATACTATATACTATTATACTATATTATATTTATAATTAAGATTATGGTACCAACTGAAGATGCACATTGGATGTGGACCTTTGTCGTAGTCAAATCAATTCTCATGATGTCTTCCCCCATTGTTGACAATATAAAACAATGAATTAGAGATGTCACCACGTATAAAGTTGTGGACCCCTTTTTAATGGGTACAAGTCATGTAAATCCACTATCTACCTCGAATTTGGGATCAATGTATAATATGGGACCTCTCATATCCGATATAACTTGAAATACCCTGTCATTTCCCTTCACCATCACCACGCAACTCACCTTTAAATATTTCACTGCTTCACCATTTCTCAAGCTCACTATGAAACAAAATGTCTCCTCCTTGCACAACTATTTCCACATCATATAAAGAAACATACAATTTCATTTTATAGTAGCCTCCACCAAAAAATATAAAACTATTCTTGCTTAACATTTCATGCATAAAATGTGAGATGTGGTCATCAATCATGGGTTATGAGTGAGTTACAAGTGGATATTTACACTCTTTCACTTTTCAAAAACATATTTTACAAAAATTGAAAATTACAGCCTTTCAGGGGTAACTTTCACCTCTAGGATAACTGCTAGTAATAATGTCTATCGAATCAAGTAGTCTATGGGACCAATCATTGTAAAAAAAAATTATGAGTTAGCATATTTTCTTGCCACAAAGGTTGCCTTATTAATCTTATAAAATTTCAAAACTCTTTTTGATGTTGGATCTTTAACTATGAATCTTGAAAATAAAAGAACTTGTTGTTTTATCTACCCTCTCATCCTCAAGGAAGTTGGTTAGGTTGTCAACCCTCATATTATATTTTATATGGATGTCACTTTAGGCTACACGCTCCATGATGTAGTGTCATTATGTATCCACCATCCCCTATCATAAAATAGGCATGTTATCATTTCCCACTCCTCCTTAGGTGTTGTACACCAACCATTCTCACACCTAAGATGATGTGAGCTAGTCCTTAATTGGGCCATTAACATTTCACCTTCCACTTAATTTATACTCGTGTGTAAGCATTTTTGTCATGGTCTCATTTGGGATTAAACTCTTTGATATAATATGCTTTCTTCTATCCCAGTTTCTCTCTCCACATGGCTATCTTGACTTTCTCTCTCACATACTTTTTTATTTAGAACTTCA
Organism: Torreya grandis; assembly: GCA_037957365.1. NCBI lineage: Eukaryota > Viridiplantae > Streptophyta > Pinopsida > Cupressales > Taxaceae > Torreya > Torreya grandis. Next base: position 931,455 of record JARHVA010000247.1, on the reverse strand, counting down.
TTAGTGTTTGGACACTCTTGCATGTTAATGCCCCATTTACTCATCCACTTGTTGCTTTGTGTCATCCACGTGTGTTTCCTTATTATTTTATCTTCCTTTGTCATTATTTTGGTCTATCAATGAGTCTATACTTGTGTCTTTTTTAAATAACTTAATGTATAAGTCATTGTCAATGCCTCCATCGTGAAGTACATGTATTGGCTAGTAGAATCTCATACAAAATTGATGCCTTGATTTTGAGGGTATGTGTGATTAATTATTTTTGGATTCTCTATATTTGTTTCCATTTTAGGTCAGAAACATTGTTGACCTAAATTTCACATATGTATAGGACCATTAGAATGATAAGCATGTTGAACAAGGTTCTCTTGGTTTTCCAATCCCATAATTATGCATTATTGTATATATTTTAAAGTGAGTATAAAGCCTTCCATCCCCTTTGTATTCTTTTTTCCCTTTATGTCTCCTAACTAAGCTTATTGTGAAATATAAACCCCAAATACTTTTATTATTTTTTCCCTATATGTCTCCCAACTAATCTTCTTGTGATTTAAGTCAAGCCCCAAATACGTGTAATCTTCCACTACTTCCAGCAGGCTTCCTTCAAAAGGAAGATAATTTGAGTTTTTTTTGTATAGTGAAAATATCATGACTTTGGTTTTGTTTGTATTCATTTGCATTCCAACCTCTTGGTAGAAGAGTTTTGAAGCCCTTAATTTTTCTCTCAAACTATGTGTTGTTTTTAAAAATAGAAAAAGATCATATGCATCTAAAAGTAACTTTGTTACATACTTAGTAAGGTAAACTCCCCTTTGCCAACTTTATTTATCCACTCCTCTAACTTATAAAAAAAGTGGGGGATAGAAAACATATTTTTTTGACACCGATGTTGTTCCCAAAGCATTCTAACATTCCTTCACCCCTTCTAAGTTTTGTTCTTACTTGCTCATAAAGTTTATGAATTATTGCTATATACTCATATAAAACACCAAGTTCCTCCATCCTGCTCCAAATTTTGCCTCTAGATAACATGTAAAATGTTTTTTGGAAGTCAATAAAGTAATAAAAAGCTTTTTTACTTAGTTATCCTATAGTTTTTTGACTAAGTGTCTACGAGTGACATAGTGATCAATAATGGAATGCTTCAGCCTAAAACCCACGTCTTTTTTTTCCCTTTATTTCTACCCAATTGATAATTATTCACTCTACCAGGATACCAAATAACTTTTTAAGGAGGGGATTAACCATGTTAGTATGATAGTTAAATGTATTATTGATATCCCACTTTTATAGAGAGGGATAATGACACTAGTCATCCAATTTGTCAAGATGTCTTCATGGTTGATACCATTGAATATGATTTTGATATGCAATATGATGACTCATAAACACCATTTTAAATGCTCTGCTTGTATCCCATCTTTGTCTCATACTTTACCCCATACTAGTCTCTTTATGCCTTGAGTGATATCCTTCACACATAAGAGCTCAATTGTTGTGTTAATCATGGGAGCAGTGTCTTTATCCTAAAATCATTTATAGAGTAACTATGAATATTATAAAAATTGGGTGTATGTGATATTAATCTTTATTTATTCTCTTTTTTCATAGTTCCCTTAAAAACTATTTGGGGTTCTTTCATTATTGTGTTCATATAACTTTCCTTTTTAGATCATATGATTCTTGCATAAGCCTTCTTATTTTCTTTGTCCGTCCCAAGTTTTCTCAAAGTCCTTTTTACTAACTTTCACTCTTCATCATACCAAAAATTTGTTATAAAGATATGTACATTTCCTCTCTTAGGTCTACTTCTTTTACATGTGCTTAGTGCTCTATGAATTACAGGAATCAACATATTGTTGTTTACTAGGCAAGTTCCCATATATGTTGTGTTTTTATTTGCTTCCTAAAAGTGTTTTTCAAGGGTTTCTTTGAAGAGTTATGTATTATCATGTGTAATGAGGATTTTACCCTGAAGAGGTGTCCTATTTTTTTTTGGTGGGCTTGTTTTCCATGTTGATTATTTATGTTATCAAAATTTACACATATTGCATTATGGTATGATTTTAGCTCAAAAGTGCAGTCTCTAACTTATATCTCCATCAATATCAAGATATATCTCTATGATAAAATAAAAAATTACACCACACTCTAGCCATTGTAATTTTTTCAGGTATTTTTTCTTGAATTTGGCCATGTTCTCATGTCATTGCATATAACCATGTCATACAAACAACATAGGCCCAATAATTATGTGTCATAGTGTGTAGCTCCTCCATTTACATCTTGTGATGTCATTTCCCAAAGATGGTCTTCTTCTTCTAGCCATAATGGATTGCTTTTCACTCTACCCTTGTTTCTCACATTAAGGGTTTGGTTGTTCAGCATTTGTGTATTGAAGTTCCATATTATCAAGACTTCTCCCTAGGTGCTAAAAATTGAAATGTCACTTTTTAATGATGCACAAACATCTTCATAATCAAAATTCCCCTTTTTATATGTTTTCAAGCCTATCAGTGCAAAGTAGTAGGCAATGAGCCTAGTCCTTTTTTATTATTTTCAGCCATGTGTATTGTTTATTTGGGTCTTTTCTCTCTACTTTTATGATTCCATGCCACATTTCTCTAATTACCATCACAACTCCTCCATGTCCCTTTCCAATTATAGTCTTTTTACTCTAAACTAATATTGTATTATATCCTTCAAAAACTAGAACTTTCCAACCTTCATGATCATGGTTTTTGGTAAGGATGTTAAAGTCTTTTACCTCTGCTATAGGCCCCAATCCATGACCTCTCCTCCAAGGGTAATCTCTATAATACCAACTTACCACGATCAAGTGCTACTAGGAAGGCCTAAATATTATGTGTCATTCGGTGGTTGATTTGGGATTTTTAATTTTGTAACCATTCTTATTTTCCTGCATCTCTTACTTCCTTCACTTTCTCCCACTCTTTCCTTCTCTCTTCTTGTTATACAGGGGTTAAGTATTCATCTAGATAAATGTGTGTACCTCTAAGAAACCTTTTGTTCCTTAATATCATTTTATTTTCTCTTATGTTTTTCATGATTTTTTCCTTTTTACTTTCCATCATTTTTCTAATCCCATTTTCATGATTAATATGCTTGTCCATCGCAATTGGTCTACAAGGAAGTCTCTTGTTAATTTGTTGGTATTTTCCTCATCATCATAATTTTTAAGTCCTTTAATAATATGTTTTGTATCCCTATCATGTCTATTATTATTCTCTTATTTGCATCCTGTCATGTTTCTCTATGAGCTCTCGTTGTTTCTCTAACAATCCTCTTACTACTCGTGCCCAAGACTTACCCCGCTCAATTTGGGCTTTCAAGTTATTTTATTTTAATTACATGTTTGAAATTATAGATTGGGTCTATTTTATTTACGGTATGTTCCTTCCTATGACCATTTTTATTTTATTTCCCATTGTTATTTAAAAAATTTCTAGGACTTATTTTATCATGATGAACTCTGGTTGCCTCTTTTCGATGGTGTTTTGTAAGTTATTTACTTGCTCCTTGAGTAGTTTATTCTTTATTATTAGTTTCTAATTGGATTATGTGATTTATTACATTTTTTTTCTCTCATATTATTCCCTTAATTATATGTCTTAAAACCTTATTTTCATGTTCATTAGCTAATTGACATATAGTTTTAGTGACCATATTAGTGGTGTTGATGAGGGGCTATATAATTCCTTACTTTCTTGGCTTTCCTCATCCCTTTCTCTTTTTTATCAAGTATTTTTCATTCTATATTTTTTTTGTTATAGTTACTCACAAATCTCTTTTTGACATTCTTCTTGTCCTCCAAAACCCACCCATGTTTCTATTGTGTGTTGTTGCTCTCATGTCCTTTATGGTGGGTGAGTTGAGGGTATTGTTTCATGGCTTGATTTGTTTCTAATTCATCTTAAATTAATGTTCCCAATTTTTCCTCACTCCTTTCTTATCCTTGTGTTTTTTGACTTTTTAGATACTCAAATTTAGTCAGGAATACTTGATAATGTCAATTTTGACCCACTTTTACTTTAATTAATTTGAACACTTGATCTGGCCCTATTTCACTACCTCACTCTATCTTAAGTACTTGTAGGGACCTATCCCTTTATATATTGTTTTTTTATGCTTAAAAAAATGTTCTTAATAAATAAAAAACCTATTTAAGCATATGTACAAATATGTCAAATCCTAATAGTCAAGTGTAACCCTTTTAGGACAAAATTGACCAGAATGGGATAATATTGGTAGTCATTTCTGACCCATATGGGTCGATCCTATCGGTCACTTAGTAACGAATATTTTTCAAATTTATCCCCTCCCTTATAGGTTGGTTCACATTTTTAAGATATGAAGTGTGAGGTTTTCCCCTTTTGGATTACTATAAAGGCATGCCTAAGTCACCTATTCTATCACTTGGTAATTTCAATATTGAGGCATATTTACACTATTGCACATTGAGTAAAACCTCCCTATTATTAAAAAATTCAATTACATTCACATGAATCATCCTTTAACTAAGTCAAAAGCCGATTTTATGCAATTTAAACAAAGCATTATCAAGTATTCAATCCATGTCTAGTTGTATACGCGTAGTAAAAGGAACACAATCTCACTAAGCACTTTATGTTAGAGAACTATGTGGGATTCATTTCTCCCTTAAAATTATTAAAAATATAAGAAATGATAAATCATCATGGGGTTGATTGAAGTTAGATTTTAACATTACACTCCCACCTTTCTCTTTGTAGGTTTTTAGTTATTACAAAACCTTATTAGGGTTTCAACTTTGAAGAAGTCATTTGTATACAACTGAAGGTCAAATTTACACATAAACATATTTCAATTAGGTGAAGGTTAATGTTCCCTAATTTTTTTAATTTTTGATAGAGAACAAGATTAACCCATAAAGTATAGTAGTGGCAGTCAATCTTGTCCCATTCTGGTCGAATCTTGACCCTAATTAGTTTTAGTTATAGTTTTTTTTTTCATGCACATAATAATATTTGATTGATCAATTCCAATCATCTTTTAGTTACACACAATTGACTTACAAACAAAAAACATCAAAGTCTTCTTGTGTGTTATTCACAATTAGATTATTTCATCTATTTGTGCTTTGCTCTTTTAGTACTTTACTTTCATAATTCTAGTTGCAAGTTATTTTATAGCATTTTATACCTTTCTATTCATTTTATATTTATTATAATTAATATGCCAATTAATTTTAAATTATAATAAAATTACATTGGTGAACCCGCATATTTTATTTGAGCATTGCTACAAAAAAAATCATCTTAGGGTTCAGATAAATTCATAAGCATTTGACACTTAAAGAAATTTAATTTGACCTTGAATCTAATATCTAACACTAAAAGGATTTCTTTTCAACCTCTAATTTAATAGCTAACACTAAAAGGATTTCTTTTCAACCTCTAATTTAATAGCTAACACTGAAAGCACATTCTTTTGAACTTGGATATGATATCTGACACTAAAAATGCTTTCTTTTGACCTTGAATTTTAGGGGAGTTTACTAATCTTTATACACAAAAAACTCCTTTTTTACTAGGATCTAGATTTTAGTTTTCTATTATTTATTTACTTTAATTTGAAAATAATATATGGCTATATAGGATGAGCATTTTTTGCTTCAAAATTTTTTAGTTTGCATTACATGTTATCTTCCCCCAATAAAGAATATCACTAACACTCAAGTAATAAAATGAAACAAATCACATTCTAAGACACAAACATCTTTAATGCATAATTTTATAAAGTCAAGTATGATAGGGAAATAAGAACAATTATACATTCAAGATGTTATATGGTTTACTATACACCCTCTTTATGGGTTTATTATGACCATGGAAAATGACAAGGCCTACAAATATAACTATGATAAGAAAAACATTTTTGATCTCGTTGATGCCAAAAAAATTGGTGAATAATTTAATGCCTACCTAGAGGAAATTGACTCTTTGTTATTTGAAGCTAGACAATAATAAAAGAAACATGTTCATGTTAGAACATCTGAAGAACAAAAATATTTTATTGGTAATATTGATCAACCTCTTGTGAAGCCTACCATAAGTGTTTCTACCTTTATTGTTGATATTGTTATTACATCTACACTTTTGGATTTGGGGGCAACACAAGGCTTCCAATAGATATTTATGTCCATGCCTAACCAAATGAATCATTCAAGACCTTTGATAGTTATGCATACTACATCACCTACCTTGACTACAACATAATCCATTATGTAAACTATTTTAATTTTGCATACTAAGGTGTTGCATTTAGAGCAAAGTATACCAAAATCTAGCCAATCAATAGATTCACAAGACTTTATTCATAATATGGTAGCACCTGATATTGCACTATAAACTTTACCTATAGTAACTATAGCTACTAAAACTCCATTATATGAAGGTAAAGGATATTTAGAACAACACCTTCGATATTTTCATGAAACATGTGTGTATTATGATTTCAATGACAAGTTGATAACTAAGTTGTTTCCAAGAAGCCTAAAAGATTATGCCATGCATTGGTTTTACTATTTACCTATCCAATCAATCAAAACATTCAATCCATCAAAAAATCAAATTCTCAAACATTTTGCTATCAACATTGATGAAAATCTTTCTTATGCATAAATTGCTAAACTTAAGCAAGTAACCAGTGAACCTATTAGTGACTATGAACTTTGTTATAATACTACACTTGTCAAAATTACTAATACCTTGGAAGATAATGAATTAAAATATATAATAAAAAAAAATTACTCATACCTTTGCATGAGTCAATCATTTTCAAAAAAGTTAGATCATTTGAGGAACTTTGTCATCCAATAAGAGAAAGAGAAGTCAGACATATCACTTTAAACAAGCTTAACCATGTGTCTACATCTACCTTAACTTCCACAACAAAGTTTCAAAGCTAAGCCAACGTATATTAAAATTGATGCAAAGATCACAATCAATGTTATGTATCAACCTATTAACAAGCTTATTTTATGAGATTAACCAAGGAGGCAATTTTCTATATAACCAAAAACATCTCATAAATTGCTACAAAACTTACTTGACTACAATCTTATTACTCTACCTCCACCACTAGAGGTTGACATGAGTATAGCTCAAAGTAAATAATTTGATAACAATGCATATTGTGATTACCATAAACGTAATGGACATTCTACTAATAGAATTTTCAAGTTCAAACACATTATTGAAGTTCTTATCGATAATAATTTCATTAAGCTAGGCACTCTTGTAGAATTAAATAAGCCTCAACAAAGTGAAAATGCTAAGTTGAAGATTTTTCAATCAACCATTTCCAAATCATGAGACAAATAAAGATAAATCAATAGTGCATCATACATGTAATGTATACCCCCTCCTAAATCATATGATCATCCATTATATGGAATTATGATATAATTGTTCAAACTTTACAACCACTTCCTATGATCACCTTTGATGATAATGAGATAATTGATGGCGACTCTAATTTTCATGCTTTGTTTATACAAGCATACATTGATCTACGACCCATTCACAATGTAATAGTTGACAATGGATCAAGTGAGAATGTATATACAATGACAATACTTCATTCATTGGGTTACGCACATCATGGCATACAAGCAACATCTAAAAGTATTAATACAGTCAATGGGAAACAACAAACTACTTTGGGGCACATTATGTTGCCTCTTTTGGTGGTTCTTGCTATATTATTGATTCATTTTCTATTTCTACCATATAATGAGGTATTTGACCTGATATTAAGATGCGTTTGGTTATAGAAGCTTCATGTTTTACTTTCTATAGTACATATATGCCTAAATTACATTCACTACAACTAAGTGGTCATAATTTCAAGTATAAAAAATAAGTACCCTCTACAATTTATGGTACCTCCTCCACCCCATCCACCATTGAAATTCATTGATACATCTATTCAAGAACAAACCATATTTAAAATTATTGCACCTATGCAAAAGCTTTATATGCACATAAATAAGAAAAAAGTGTAAAATTATCAAAAATAACCAATTGTAGATGATATTTATGAACTATATAACACCTCAGTATTGTACACTTGACAAAACTTAACACTTGGATGTTCCTCTCAATTCTAGACATTTTTTGCTTATATAATTATTGCATTTACTCTCTCTTGTGACCTTTGGCCTATCTCTTGTGATCTTATGCCTCTTTGCAAATTCTGAGCTTGTGCCTATTTTCCTGCTACCTGTACACTTGCATCCTAGGCAAACATCTACATTGACGTAGGTGTTATGTTCCAATGCAAGTGTCCATTCACCTAAAGTCATCTAATTTTAAAATGAAATGTATCCTAATGGATAGTCTAAGTGCTAATATGTGAGATATTCTCCAAAGGGATTGGTATAAATATAATATCAAACCCCATTCATTCCTCACCTAACATAGACCAAGGAAACTTATCAAAAGCATTATATTAAACATTCAAGTGAGCAAAGCTTCCTTATTTTCTCCTATTTCCATAACTATCATAGGGACAACACATCTATAAGGCTAAAGTATTGAAGGAGGAACCCAAGAGCTACATTTTTAAAGTTACAGACTAGGTCATTATTTTATTTATTTATCACATATTGCATGATCTACACACAAGCCAACACATAGCGTAGAACTATATAAGTTTGAATTTATCTTCAGAGTATTGGCTATGTATGTAACAACCTTCCCAACTGTATTAAAACAAAAAGATGTAATTTTTTTAAAAACTTACTTCCTCAACAAGTAATTATATTTAAAATTATAGAACTACAAATTATATATAACAAATAAACATCAAATTTTCAACACTAATTTCCAATGCAATATAGAGGGTTACAACTTCATGAAAGGAAATATGTAATGACATAGCTATGACTGGTCTCACTATATAACAATGACTGTTTAAGTAAATAATATTACATTTATAATTTCAATAGGTATTTAGCCTTAGAAAAGATAACTAACTCTATAAAGCTCGAGTTGCACCAAGTCGTGTATCTCTGATAACCTCAAGTGTTGTCTCCAAGAATGTATTATAGTGGGGGAGGGAGAGCATCATCCTAGCGCTTTACCATTCCAACCATGGACTAACAATCCCCTGCATAATCCCTTATCAGGGAATGGCCCTCCCTACATGGATAGGTAGATATAATGGTGCGAGAATCAAGAATGAGACATGCTAGTACACCCATGTGCTGTAAGATTCTATTACATGATGTGTATCATAAAGAAAAGTACATTTCTACTATGATATCACATAACATACAAATCATACATATGAATTGACAATGTTAATTTAACATTACTTTGGCTAAAGTTTTAAATAACATATGATCATTCAGATCAGTCAAATTCATAACACATCACTTGATCAGGTTATCCATACCCAACATTGGTGATACTAGCCAAGATTGAGAAATCGTCTCACTACTTGGGTAGTATCATCAATGAGGGCTCCATAATAAACATAACAGATATATAATCCAAAGCATAGGCTTACCAAATGGGTAAACTAATCTAAGGATCATTAACACATGCATGTAATATCTGATGTAAATAAGCATACATTGACATAACCATGCTAACTAAATATGACAAACAAAAGTCTATATTAACTTATCTACCACATATAATTAAAGCAAAAATCAATTATTGGTATAGAGGAAGTATATTTAAGAAAACAAATATATTTTTGACATTTCTTGGAATGTTTAAGTTTGACTTCCCCTAAAATCAATAAAATTTACGGAAGGCGCTACTTATCCATTTCACGTAATTTTAAGCTAATACAAAAATATGTATTGCCAATCATTTTCAAACATTTTTTGATAGTTTAATCATAAGCTTTATACTATTTTCATTGTAAGGAAAAACCTCAAATATTAATAAATAATATAATTTTCCCCTACCTCTAGATAATTTACTTATGGGGTTTAAAATAATGTCGACAATCAACTTGCATGTTTCTAGAGCATATTCAGCTAATAAATTCCATAATATGATATGGTTTTAAAAGGAAAAAAAATTGTTATTAATTTCATATGCTAATCACAATTTATGAGTTAAAACTCCTAATCATTTACAATTATCGATATAATATTTAATATTATATAAATTATATTATCTAAATACTTTTGACTTCTTTAAATATCTAGTCATATTTATTATATATATTTAAATATATAATATTAAAACTCTATTGATTACAGATATTCATGCATATAACATTTAACAATTAAATTACTAAATATTTGTACAAATAAAGTTTAATAACTAAAAATTTCACTTGACTCCTTTTCATAATTTCTCAATAAATTAAAATCATAAAGTCTCAGTCAACAAAAGAAAATTCATGATAGAATGGAGGAAAAGATTACCATGTTAATATTGATAAACATAGGTATCAAAGTGAGGTGACTTACACCCAAATGGAATCCTGACTTCAACACCTATTCATAATAAATAAATAAATTGGTAAATCGGTCCAGACATTAAGATAAATGCATATACTAGTTACTGAAAGTGCAGAGAGGGTTTGAGGAATTTGCCAAATTCTTTGACTAGAATGGGATGCAGTTTTGTTAAGTTTAGATGGTAGGAAAAATAAAAATAAAAATAACATTTACAAAGTATACATTATGGGTCGACAGTGTCACTCAGGGGCTGAGTTAAAGAAAATAAAAGAACTGAACTTGATATGGCATCACATTAATGTTATAAGACCAAATAAAATAGAGGTTTTTTTTTTAAGATTCCATTGGAATCATTTACGGAGATGGGACATGACTTTGCTAAGTTGAAAAAACTAAGATCAAAGAATGGTGGCCATTTTGCTCTTGGACTGAATTAAGGAAAAGAAAAGAATAGAACTTGAAATGGCATCAAAATTGAGGCTAGAAAGGCAGTGGTTTAATAAATTTGTTGAAAACCTAGACTCCTTGGCTAGTATAGATAGGCACTTTGCTAAATTGACATGATAGAGACAAGAAAGAATATAATAATAATAATAATAATAATAATAATAATAATAATAATAATAATAATAATAATAAAGGAGAGTGTGGTAACTTTGCATAAATTCTGCCCTTGGGCTGAGTTAAAACAAAAAAAGTGGCACTACCCTTCGGGGATTAAAGAAAAGAGAATAACATGATTTGATATCACTGTGTTTGAAAAACTACATATTATAATAAATTAATTCCATTCATTACTTTTAAGACTATATATATATATAAGAAGCAGGAAGTTGGAAGAAGAGAGAAAGCTTTGGAGGCAAGAAGGGAAATTTCACCATCAACAAAAAAAAAGTGTACTAGGTAGGTACTATAATTATTTTAATAGTGTATTTTTATATTGATATAATTATGGGTTATAGTGTATATCAAAATTAGGGGAAACACGATGGAATCCGTAGAAAACTTCAGGGAAATAAATTTTGAGTAATCCTTTAAAAACTGGGAATCTATCCGTAATAACCCAAATTTTATTAACCCAAATTGTTGGAGCCAAAAGTTAAATTTAGAAAAATATTAATAAATAACAAAGTTGGAATTAGTGGGTGAGGCTTCTCATAATGAAGACAATTTAAATGATATATATATATATATATATATATATATATATATATATATATATATATATATATATATATATATATATAAACTGGGAATCTATCCGTAATAACCCAAATTTTATTAGCCCAAATTGTTGGAGCCAAAAGTTAAATTTAGAAAAATATTAATAAATAACAAAGTTGGAATTAGTGGGTGAGGCTTATCATAATGAAGACAATTTAAATGATATATATATATTAGATTTGAGTTATAAACTATAGTCTTATGAATAAAATTAAATAAAGCATAATATGTACCAAATTCATTCATCTTATAAAAACCATTTAAATTTTTATCCAACCAAAATTGAAGAATCTGTGATCGTTCAGAAAGTCCTGAGATCCCTGCCATTTAGATTTGATGCGAAGGTCTCTGCCATTGAAGAAATGAAGGATTTAGACACGATGAAAATGGACGAGCTCCATGGAATTCATTAGTTAGTTATACTCACATATATGTGTTGCACTTCAATTATATATGGATGTGGCTGAGCTAACCCTAGAAGATGTCTTGTCGACTGAGTGCTGCCTACATAGCCTCTTGTTTGAAGGGCCTTAGGCCAATGTAGTTCACAATTCAGGTTGAACATAGACCTCTTCATGCAGGTTTGGGTTATACTAGTGTGCAGGTGGATAATGGAGAGGGGTCTAAAATACCTTCTTTTTCTCTGTAATATTTATTTTGTTTGCTTCCTCTCTTCACACCAAATAGGCCTAAAACTGCCTTATATTTATACATGTCTTTCCCATGGAGTGACCCATTCGATGCATTTAATGCCTTAGATGCTTTCTTGGTCTTATCAGGAAGGGCCATGCTGGAGTAGGGTGGCTGCCTTGACTGTGGTGTGTCGATATGTTTCACCTTTTTATACTTTGACATTTTTATAAAAATTAGTATTTTATAAAAGAGAATCAGAATGATAAAATTTAATGTAGCCATGAGTATTACTTGTAGAAATGAAATTATTTATTAATGCTTCAAATTTTGCAAGCAACTACAACATTTTCCAAATGCTAAATTGTTAGGCAGTGGGGGCATGAATCAGATTAGCATGACGTTGACATTTGTCACACTTATTTACATATGTAGTGGCATCTACGCCTATTTTGGGCCAATAATAACCAATACAAAAGAGATTTTTATGTGAAATTAATTTGAAAATCATCTTGAACAGAACATCTAAGAGTTCATAGATCTTGAACAGGACACCAGTGAGCTGAAAATTGATATGACCAGATTTAATATGTTTTAAAGGTTTCATGTAGGGTTTTATAGTCATAAAATGCAAAATTTAGGCTACCGGCGTCGGTCAGGACAACCGACATCGGTAGGGTACAGATAGAAGGAAACCAATGTCGGTCAGAGATCGGTCAGCGTCGGCACCCCCCAGGGTAACAGGGACCTCATATTTGTTAGAGGTATAATCACTAAGAAGGTGGTAAATAAGTGATTCTATATAATCCAATTCAATTCCTAGCTATTAAAAATTCAACATACATCAACTTTGCCAGACCATTACCTTGAGGGTAATAGTTAGATGAAGTTTTCAGATATATTCCATGTTTTAAGGCAAAGTCAGATACTTTAGACCCCAAGAATGTTTTAGCATTATCTAAAATTATGGTGTGAGGAGGAGGGGATTCTTCCACACTTGCATTGGGCTCAGATAATTTGCAAGAATACAAAATTGGTTTTCAGAAGGATTTATTCCATTAGTATATGAGCTTCTAGGATCAACCTCATCAAATTATACTTCATCTAGGCATTTTACTTGGGCCTCTATGACATCTTTAGTGACCTCATATTGCTTATCAATTAGTACTAGTTCGTAAATCTCTTTGTGAATCTAATTTGGGGCTTTAGGAAATGCTGAGACCCTGTTTAGATCTAAATGCTTGTTCATGAAAAATAAATAGAATCAGATAGCTCTATATGATTGATAATGAGCAAAAAGGTATCTCAAAGGGTTTCAAGAGCATTCAAGAAGGACTTATGGATGGGGTCTCACAAGCCACACTCAAACTATCAATTTGGACATTTTATATGACTACAAGGAGCATTATCAAAATTAGGTAAAAGGGTCAAAAAGTGTGGCCTAGGATATGAGTTAGACCTATAAGCCATGACATAGGTTAATAACTCATTTTGGGTGGTCAATAAGTCTTTAAAAGGGTATTTGGAAGCAATAAAATGGTTTAATAATTCTAAATTTAACTTTTGGCTCCAACAATTTGGGTTAATAAAATTTGGGTTATTACGGATAGATTCCCAGTTTTTAAAGGATTACTCAAAATTTATTTCCCTGAAGTTTTATACGGATTCCACCGTGTTTCCCCTAATTTTGATATACACTATAACCCATAATTATATCAATATAAAAATACACTATTAAAATAATTATAGTACCTACCTAGTACACTTTTTTTTTGTTGATGGTGACATTTCCCTTCTTGCCTCCAAAGCTTTCTCTCTTCTTCCAACTTCCTGCTTCTTATATATATATATATATATATATATATTCTATGTGCTTTTTTTTTTAATCCACTTAATACCATTTTTTTCCTCTATGCATGCCATTTGAAACCAAAGTTGTAGGCTTTGTTCCCCATAATTAACTAGGAGTTCCACAATTAATCATCGGATCAATTTTCAATTTATCTCCCTTGATTCAAAGAATGAAAGTCTTTTACAAAGTTTTAAAGATGAAGTGCCCTTGCGGAGGGCAAAGCTTTCCTTCGGAAAAATGACAAGACAGAAGGCCAAAAGGTAAGTTTTCCATCGAAAAAGATCCATGAAAAAAGACAAATGATTTCCTTAAGACATTTTGTCTGAGGGAAATCCAAGGCAAAAGGTAAAGGAGTCCTTCGAATTTTCCTTTGAAGGAAATCCAAAGAAAAGACAAGGGATTTCCTTTGGACATTTTGTTCGAGGGAAATTTGAAGGAAAGGAGCAAAGGATTTCTTCAGACTTTTGGTCCGAAGAAAATCCATGTAAAACCAAGGGTGAATTCCTTCGAACAAAGTTTCCAAAGGAATTCCTTCAAACATTTTATCCAAAGAAATTCACAAAGAAGAAGACCAAAACTTGAAGGCACATTTCCTTCAGATAAAATGTCTGAAGGAATTCCTTCGAACATTTTGTTCGAAGGAATTTGAAAGGATTAGGAACCCGAAGAAAGGTCGAGATGGGAAACAAGATTTCCTTCAGGCAAAATGTCCAAAGGAATTTCTTCAGACATTTTGTCCGAAGGAATTGAGAAGATAAGTGAGCCCGAAGGATCCCGAAGGGCAAGTGCCCTTACGAAAGGACTATCAATGACCAAAAAGGGACCTTTTCCATTTTCTCAAAGGGACACCTTCCCTTCAGGAAGGTTCATTTGCAAAGGGTTGAAGAAATAACTGAAGGGATGATGGGCCCAAGCACGTCAATTTTAACATAGTAAACTAGCCATTGGTGTTCAAATATCCAGTGATGGGTGCGCGAACTTCAAAATTAGGACAATGAGATAGCCATTGATCTTCAAATGATTAAAGATGGGCCCACACGTGGAAATGGGTTAACAATCAAGGAAGAGCCTGAAAGAGCTCTTGAACATAGGCTTGAAGGAAGTCAAAGGGGGCTTGAAGACCTGAGGATAAACTCAGTGACCTGCCCATAAGATAACTCGAGGGCCAAAGAACCAGGAAAAGATAAAAGCCAAGCACAGAAGAAGACATAATAGTCTAGGTGGCACAAGAAGTGTCGATAGAGGAGTTATTACTGTGGGTGAAACAATTCTTATGAAATGGTCATCAAAGAGCACAAATAGTGAGAGCGTGTTTTATTTTCTTCAATTTTACATTAGTGAGTAGACAATGTCATGAACTTTATTTAAGAAGTGGCCTTGTCATTCAAACAAAAAAAAGTGACCCATGCTCTTGTAGTAACAGTTAATACAAGTTGAGTGCCAAAGCCAAGACTTGCAGCATTTACAACATGGTTATCTCAGGGCTTTCTAGAAGGATGACACCAACATGATCAAATTCCTCTCCCTTAGGTGTTCAACATAGCATGGGCTAGTTATTATGGAAAGCACCAAAGTCTTTTCCAGTAGGCTATATATATTGTAACCTCTCAAGAGAGGAGGATATATCTCTCATTTTATAAGGTGAAGCCCTGCCAAAATTCACCTTTGATGAATAAGAATGTGTTTTACCTCTATCTGACTGGTTATGCTTTTTAGTGTGTCTGTGTATCAATTCTATGTTTAGTCATTTTAGCTTGATGCTTTCACAAATTGACACCAACACACCTAGTGTAGACAGAGCACCATTTCTACAGCTTAACAGGAAGTGCTGCATCTAGAGTGCAGAGACAAAAAAGGGTTATCAGATAGTGTGTTTTCTATAATGTCTATGGTAAGTTCATTTTCTATGTGTCTTTATTAAGCCCATTGTTAAATCTCCCTATAGTCTAGTCTTTTTATCAGATAAAGTGTATGTCCACCCTCTTCTGGTCTAAAGTGTGAATAACTGAGTAGATCAAAAGCGTTTGGTGCATCACCACTTAGATTAGTTTCTATTTTTGTTGTATCCTTCTCCTTTTTCACCACCCATTGTTAACAGTAGTAACAAAAGACTTCAAAGATGCATCAAAGGGAGCTAGCCCTTACCTAGAGATTCTCCCCTTATTTTTACCAAACCCACATCAAGAGGGGAGTCTCTATTATGCCGTGTGGAAGAGAGAAGCCCAGCATTCTTTCAAGGGTACAATCCATAGCGTCAATAGTTTTTGGCACACCTAGTTAGACCCATTTTAATACTCAAGAAAATTATAGGATTGGTGTTGGTCCTATTACAGCAAGAATGAACCACTAATCAACATCTGGTGACTCCATTTTCAAGAATATCAGTCTCTGGTCAGATATCAGTCTGACATCCCATGCCTAAGGTCACCACAAGATCTTCTGCCAAGGGTGTCCCTTTTGAATTCATTAAAATACCATTAAACTCAGTAAGGTGACTGAGATTTACACAGAACTATCCCTATATAGCAAGTCATTTTCCCAAACTTGCTATAAAATATACTTACACAAGAAGATCCTAGCAGAACCCAATTGTCACCATGGCTTTACCTTTCATATCCTTTCATGGTCAAAACTTGTTAAATCTTCTACATTATGACCCAATCCCAAGGATGGCTCTCAAGAGTGTTCCTCCTTTTAATGGGGAGGGACCTATTATTGCCATTAAGTACATTAGAAATATTGCTAACCTCTGTAATATTCACAATGTTACTGAAGAGAACATTGCTATCAGGTTGCTAGTATTGTCTTTTAAGGGTAAGGTTTTAGACTGGTATGGGACGTTGCCTATGAATTCAATTAGCACGTAGAAGGAATTAGGCACTCTCTTAATGAATAGATTCAAGGAGAAGAGTGATCACCTCTCTCTTGTTGAGCAACTAACCACCATGAAGAGAGCTCCACACGAATTCATGTAGGATTTCAATACCCGATTTCAAAAGACATGGGACAAAATCCCCATTTTGGTAAAGTTGACCCCAAGCTATGCCTTCCTCTATTATTTAATAGCTTTAAATAGTGACATTTCTATCATGATACAGTCCATGGGAGGAAAAGTGATGTTAGCTACCTATGAAATAACCATAGCAGCTAAAAATTGCCTGGTGTAAGCGAGAAAGGTAGTCCTTAGACCTCATATGCCACTCTTCCCTAAATTACCACCTCAAGTCCAGACTACTGCACCCACCTTAGCTCTTCTACTTGGCATAGAAAAGCTGACTGCTACTTCACCCAATGACCTTCATGAAGTTAAGAGCTTGCTACAAAGAGTGACTAATGAATTAGTGCCTCTCAAAAGGCAACAAGTTTAAAACTATCAGCCAAATTAGGGATATCAACAGTTCATACAAGCAATTAAACTCTCTTTTCAGAATTATAATCAAGGATAGGGTCAGTTTACACAAGCCAGACCTTATCAAAGGTATAATATAGGCATTCCTTCATCTTCCAAGGCTCTTATGCCTGCTCAAAATAATTTGGTATAGGAACAACCAAATTGCTCACCCTTGGGATATGGTCAAGATCAGGCTACTTATATAAATGAGACACCAAGTCAATATATGAATGCACAAGACAATCAAGTAGCCACCCAACTCCTTAGCTTTGAGGCATCAGTACAACCTAACATGGATAATAGGTAGGCTCAGTCTGATTCCACTCTCATGAATCACCTAGAAAGTGAATTTTGTGCAGTCAACTACGTGGGCAGTATGAACAACCAAGGTGATTATGTTGTAGCCAACACAAGGTCCAAAATGAGAGCTATAGAGGAAGCTCAAGAAGCTGCCCAAACATCTGTAGCATCTTTGTCATCACAAGAGAACCAAAAAATTTAAAATTATAGGCCACTGGTTGCACCCTCAACTCCTTGGAGTGTGCCTCAAGCTGCAAGCAACCCCAAAGCAAATTTGAAAGGGAGCAACACTCAAATCAATGTGGTAGACCAGATAAAAAAGCTACACATGAATATCTCCTTGTGGGATTCCTTGGCAATGCTGGGACAGAAGGACATGCTCCAAAAGGAATTACATGAGCTAAATGAACAAGCTATCCCAACAAAAGCTGATAATATTTTGATCATGAATGGACCCCCTTCCATAGCAGGCCAAGTAAAGAAAGAAGAAAAGGTTCCCCCTTTCTATCTATATTTAGTCATAGGAGATTTCCTAGTGCACAATTGCATTATCCATAGTGGGGCAAGCACCTCAATAATGCCAAAATGTATGGCAGATAAATTAGGGATCAAATATGAAGAAATGACTAAGGGAATCTTGTAGTTAGATGGATCACTAGCCAAGACACTAGGGGTAGTGCAAGGCTTGAATATAACAGTGCACACCTATCACACTTTCTCAGTTCCCCATGGCATGGTAGTGGTGGATGTTCCTCCCTACTTTGTTATCTACTTGTTCAGGGATTTCACATCCAAAATAGGCAGGTACCTAGCAACAAACTGGTCTTACATGGTTTTTAGAACCAAATATGGGACTAAGGTCGAGATTAAGTAAGAGCCAATCCATAAAGATCATCTGGAGCCATACTCACTCAAAGCGGTGAATGTTAACTACACCATTATTGATAAAGAAAAATTTCAAGTGGATCAATCTCTGCTTTCTACCCTTGAAAGAGTTGCTGACCTGCTCTTAGACGAGGGATATGACAACTTTAAACATGACCCATACAATTTCATAGAAGAGGTAGGCCTTGGGATTTATTACATGCATAAAGAGGGTAATTTTGTACCAAATTTGATGAAGGTGAAGCAAGAAAGCTTGGGTTTATGGCAACTCTTCTTTGATGGCTCAAGAAGCAAACTAGGAGCTGGTGGTGGAGTAGTGCTAATTTCCCCCTCTAAGGAGAAATACTGCTCGACCTTCAAGTTCTAGTTCTCATGCACATGCAATGTTGCAAAATATGAGTTCCTCATTGATGGTTTAGAGTGGGCAAGGAAAAGAGGAATTAAAAAGCTATAAGTTTTTGGGGACTATAAGTTGATCATAAATCAGGTAAGAGGTCGAAATCTGACCGAGAATTCCTTCCTAAAGTCTTACAAGCACAGAGTATGGGACTTAGTGGAGAGTTTCCTTTCTTTCAATGTTATTTCCATACCAAAAGAGTAGAATAAGCAAGCAGATAAACTAGCAGCAGTTGGTATTCAGTTTGACATCCCTGAGGAGATAGGCCAAGACAACAGTCCACACTATTTAAAAGTGGTAATCATACCTTCCATGCCTGATAACATCACCAACTGGTAGGTTTTTGACAATGATCAGTAGATAACATTCTTTTTGCAAGAGGAGGCTGAGTTTATCTCTAGAAATCAAGCCAAGCTACAATAGGAATATGGCAGCCAGATTGTTCAGCTGAAGAATAATAAACTTCCCAAAGGCTTGGTCACTCTTGAAAGTATCTTCAACGAGGATGACCAATTGAAAAATGAAAAAGCAAGCATCACAACAAAGAAATATAACTATGAAAAGGTTGAGATACTCAAGAATAGGTTGTTTGCACTTGGGAAGGTATGTACAGATCATGAAAGGCAGGCTTTCATCTTGTTGTGCCAGGAATTTACCGATGTCTTCACTTGGGAGTATAGTGACTTGAAGGGTTTGACCCATGTTTGGCCCAACAAACCATTGAGCTCGAAGATGTCACCAAGCCCATCAAATAGAAACAAAGGCCTATCAACCCGAAGATTGAGCCTCTCATGCAGAAGGAACTCACCAAGTTGATTGAGTCCATAATCATATTTTTGATCAAACACTCTACTTAACTGGCCAACCTTGTCCCTGTCCAGAAAAAGAATGGGGAGATCAGATTATGTGTATATTTTAGAGACCTAAATAGAGTCTCGTTGAAAGACCACTATCCATTCCCAAGTATGGAGTAGATCCTCCAAATGGTGACAGGTAGCGAACATTTCTCCCTCCTAGATGGGTATTTCGGGTATAATCAAATTTTAGTGCAAGACTGTGATCAATACAAGACAACCTTCACTACCAATTGGGGAATGTTTGCTTATTGAAAAATTCCATTTGGACTATCCAATGCTAGAGCCACTTTTCAAGGAGCCATGGACATGGCTTTTAAGGGCCTGATAAATAATGTCGTACTAGTTTATCTTGATGATGTGATAGTATTTTCTAAGGAAGTAGGCCAACATCTGAAATACCTTAGGCAAATCTTTGAGAGGTGTAGAGAGTTTGGTATCTCTCTCAACCCAAAGAAATGTGTGTTCGCTATCCATGAAGGTAAACTCCTTGACTATGTTGTTTCGACAGAGGTCTTAACCATTGATCTAGAAAGAGTTTGTGCCATCCTAGTGCTATCCTTGCCTAAGCATAAGAAGGGCCTGCAAAGATTCTTTGGTAAAATAAATTTCATCAAGTGATTTATCCCTAATTTTGCCAAGATAGTCAAACCACTAACCTCCATGCTGAAAAAAGATGAGAAATTCATGTGGACAACACAAAGGAAGGATAGTTTTGAAGGGATCAAGTAGGTTATCACCCAGGCTCCTCCCTTGATTAGTCCTGACTTCACCAAGGATTTCAACCTCGACACCTTAAAAAATGAAGAGGTAATCTTCGCTATGCTTACCCAATCAAATGGCGAGAACCTTGAACAGTTGCTTGCATTTTTTAGCCAAGGTCTAGAAGGTTTTGAGATCAGGTATGCATGTGGAGAAGTAAGCCTTTATGGTCATACAAAGCCTGAAAAAATTTAGACATATGTTGTCCAAAAGCAAGGTTCATCTCATGGTGCCACATCCCAGCATCAAATATTTCTTGATCAGCCACGATCTAAATGAAAAGAGAGCGGGATGGATCACCAAAGTAATGGAACATGACATGGACATCAAAACCACCAAGCTGATAAGGGGAAAAGGCCTGTGTGAACACCTTACTACAAAATTTAGACAGTAGAAAGAGGACATTTTGCTAATCCATGATGAAGCTACAGTAGAAGAACCAACAATCATGAAGGATTGGGCATCAGATATGAAACATTTCCTTCTCATTGGTGAGTGCCTGTAGGGCCTTGATAGGACCGAGAGGAGATATTTCAGACTCCAATCTCTCCCTTATGTCTTGATTGATGGGATGCTATTCAAAAGGGATTTTTAGGAGTACTCTTGAGGTGTATAGACCCAAGTCAGGTCGATAGGGTGCTATTCAAGTTCCATGATGAGCCAGCTGGTGGTCACTTTGTTCCTAAGCCTACAACTATAAGGATTATGAGAGCTAGTTACTTCTGGCCCACTTTATTCAAAGACATCCATGCTTGAGTACAAAAGTGCTAGAAGTGTGCTCTCTTTGATGGGAAATGGTGGCTAGCTGTAATGCCTGTACAACCTATTCAAGTAGAACAACCCTTCATGCAATGGGGATTAGACTTCATAGGGATGATCAACCCTCCTTCCAGTGCTGGCTACAAATGGGTCTTGACTACTACAGACTACTTTATAAGATGGGTAGAAGCTGTTGTTTTGAAGGAGGCCAATGAAAGTGCAGTCTTGGACTTTTATGAAGGCATGCTGACAAGGTTTGGAGTCCCATCTACCATCATCTTAGATAATGCATTAGCTTTCTTGGGAACCAAAACAAGTGAGTGGGCATTGGGATACGACATATACCTTAGCACTTCTTTCAACTAATACCCATAAGGGAATGGGCTAGCTGAGTCAACCAACAAGAATTTGATCAGAATTATTAGAAGGACAATGGAGGAGAATCAGATAACTTGGCATGCCAAGTTGAAAACATCCCTGTCAGAAGACAAGATTACTCCAAAGAGGGCAGTTGGCAATTCACCGTACACGCTTGTGTATGGAAGTGAATCTAGACTTCCTATTTCACTTGAATTTCTAGTTTTGGATCTTGCTCACCATCTCTAATTAGAAGAAGGCAATATCATGGAGGTCAGGCTATGTGAATTGATGGAACTTTAGGAGACAAAGGACCAAGCCATGGTTTCTATGACTAGCCATCAGCAGAAAATGAAGAATCATTTTGATAAGAAATCCTCATCAAAAGGATTTTTAGAAGGTGAAATTATTTTAAAATAGGATGAGGATTGAGTTAATCTTGGAAACCACATGAAGTTTGATGCCCTATGGAGTGGTCCGTATATCATCACTCACTACAAACAACACAATGCTTTCTAACTCTCCAGGTTGGATGGTGAGGAACTACATATCCCAGTTAATGGGATATATCTAAAGCACTATCACTGAGCCTTCCCTCATTATGTACATATTTTCCTTATTTTTTTTCCTATTTTCCCTAAGTGATTTTGCACATGTTCATATTTTTTTAGCCTTATGTGTGTTTTTTTTGTCTTTTGGGGTAAAAAACTTCATGATTGATTCTTGGATCCCTCAAGTTTAATATCAACCTTTCAAGCTATGTTTTGACTCCGTGCCCAATGGATTTGTAAGCCACTAGTTTTCTTAAGCATAACAGGCATGCTTCCCTTGGGAATCACCAAATTTATTAACCATTTTTTGGTCTTACAGGCCAAAAATCAGTCTCTCTTCCTCCCCTACTATCTTGAGCAGTCAATCTTTTATTTATCGACCCTTCTGCAAATTATGCTTTTTCCCTTTTGTAATAAGCCTGTCTCTGTAAAGAATCAAATGACTTGAGTCTTCTAGACATCTCGGGCTAATCCATAGGCTTATCTTATTTTGGGTAGTTAGTTTGCACAAGCCTTTTGGCAAGGGAATGGGTCAGTTTAAAGAATGAAAGTCTTTTACAAAGTTCTAAAGCGAAGTGCCCTTGCGGAGGGTAGAGTTTTCCTTCGAAAAAATGACAACATAGAAAGCCAAAAGGTAAGTTTTCCTTTGGAAAGGATCCATGCAAAAGACAAGCGATTTGCTTCAGACATTTTGTCCGAGGGAAATCCAAGGTAAAAGGGTAAAGGATTCCTTTGTATTTTCCTCTGAAGGAAATCCAAATAAAATATAAGGGATTTCCTTCAGACATGTCTGAGGGAAATATGAAGGAAAGGAGCAAAGGATTTCTTCAGACTTTTGGTCTGAAGAAAATCCATGTAAAACCAAGGGTGAATTCCTTCAGACAAAGTGCCCGAAAGAATTCCTTCAGAAATTTTGTCCGAAGAAATTCATAAAGAAGAAGACCAAAACTTGAAGACACATTTCCTTCAGACAAAATGTCTAAAGGAATTTGAAAGGATTGGGAACCTAAAGAAAGGCCGAGATGAGAAACAAGATTTCCTTTGGGCAAAATGTTTGAAGGAATTCATTCAGACATTTTTTTGAAGGAATTGAGAAGATAAGTTAGCTTGAAGGATCTCGAAGGGCAAGTGCCCTTACGAGAGGACTATCAACGACCAAAAAGGGACCTTTTCCATTTTCCTAAAGGGACACCTTCCCTTCAAGAAGGTTCATTTGCAAAGCACTGAAGAAATGACTGAAGGGATGATGGCCCCAAGCACGTCAATTTTAACACAATGAATTAGCTGTTAGAGTTCAAACATCTGGTGATGGGCGTGCAAATGTCAAAATTAGGATAATGAGATAGCCATTGATCTTCAAATGCGTAAAGATGGGCCTGCATGTGGAAATGGGTTAACAGTCAAGGAAGAGCTCGAAAGAGATCTTGAGCATAGGCCTGAAGGAAGTCAAAAGGGGCTTGAAGACTAGAGGATAAACTCAATGACCCACCCAGAAGATTGCTCGAGGGCCAAAGAGCTAGGAAAAGAGAAAATCCAAATGCACAAGAAGATGAAATAGTCTAGGTGGCACATGTAGCATCGATAGAGGAGTTATTACCCTATATACACCAAAAACTTAATTTGATTTTAACCCTAATCAAATTATGACCTAGTAATTTGACACTTTTAGCCTATTAAACTATTAATTCATAACATTTAAAATAATTTCCAAAAGTTAAAAATCATTAAGTAAGACTAATTACACTATAAATTTTAATTAACTTGCCTGAACAAAAATCCCAAATCAAATTAGTGAATTTCATTTACCAAAAAGGAATTTTTAGCCCTATATGATGTCAAAGATAAAATGAGCTAATAAAATGATTTATTAATTTCTAAATATTCTAAAAAATATAGTCACAACTTCACAAATATCTAAAGTGAGTTATCATAACTCATAAATATCTAAAACTGAGGTGCCAAGATTTCATGAGTGCTTTGACCCAATCTAGGGTTAGCTTGACTCAACCTATTAGCCCCAAATTTTGGATAAGTATTTTTTCCATTTTGGCACAAAACCAACATGATACAAAAAAGACCATAGTGTGGAAAGTCTATGGTGTAGAACTTGATGGGCATAGAAGCACCATGACACAGAACCTACCGGTCATGAGAGGACAAAGGTATGAAAGCACTAGTGTGAGAGGACCCAATCAAAGGAGAATTAGTCATAAAGAACTTGAGATCATAGGAATCGAAATGATAGTAGAAGACTTGGGGAATGCATGAGAAGTGGGAAAAGTTAAAGAATAATTCTTAAGGGTCACCCAAACCTTATTCATTGGATGTTTTACACCAGCCCATAAAAAGAAAAACACATGGCAACAAGGATCCAACATAGCACAAGTATATAGGGGTCACAAGTATAAATACCCCTACTATAAAGTACTATAGAGAGGGATTTTTGCTTATTTTTTATGCTTTTGCTTAATATATGAATTAAAGATATGATATAACTTCTTGTGTTCATGATTAAGGGTTGTGTTGTGTTGAGTCCATCATAGTGATTGGAACTTAGTATGGAATCTAACCTATCTTTCATTTTCTAAAGTAACAACTCTAAACTTAAATGACATTAGTATGCATAATCATAGTGGTTGAGCTTAGTAGTCCTAAAATCAAAATAGTTTATCTATGATTTTATATAGTATATATTTAAGTACATAAAGAAAGGAAGAATATGACTAAGTTAACATTATTGTGCAACAAAACTTATGGTAACTAGTCTTTAACTATGTGCTTCAGGTGAGCATGTAAGACTACAGTCTTGAATGAAAGGGCCATCATGTTATCCCATTGGGCTAGACTTCAATGGCAAAGCTATAGTAATAATATAAACCCCAATATTTTGGTTCTATTGTTAGGACACATAGTATTTACTACATAGTCATAAAAGATGTTTGAGTGTATCACTCTTGAGAATATAAAATAGTGGATTACTAGAGTTGAAGGTAATTTTACGGTTCCTTAACTTGAACCAAGAGTTTATACATGGTAATGAGGAGAGCATAATATATATAGTGCATTGTATGAATTTTTTTTGTTAAAAACTTTGTTTATTTACAGACCTGGCTATCTGTGTACACTTAAAGATGATCATGAAACCTTAGGAGAAGATAGTCTTAGACATTAGAAAGATAAAGAGCTTTAGCACAACTCAGAGCTCCATGGACATGAGCTATCAATATTTGGTAGAGAGGAGTTTTGAACAACTATATTCTAGAGTATGTTGTAAATACTTATTCATGTCCTAAACAAGCCAAGTTCTAGTTCTTTAAAGAACCACTTAGCTGTTACATTTGACATTTTCCATTAGAAATCAAGTTGTTATTTATTGAATATGGATTTGAAACTATGCTGATGGAGAGATAAATCCCTTTTTGCATGAGCTACACATTTGGATGTGGAGCGAAGAGTTGGTAAAAGATTGTAGGTTCATAATGGTAGCTAGTTAATGGGCATTATGAAAGTAGAAGTATGATGAAGCTCAATAGAGGATTATAGGAGCAAGTGGTGTAGGAAGGGACTAAGAAAACTCAAGAAGTGTTGTTAGGATCTGTAAGGAAGTGAAAACACACAAAGAAGACCCCATCACTTTTGAACCATACCCTATACCACTGATATCATATAAAGGAGAAACTAGTTGGATGATAGGAACCTAAGAACCAAGTCTAAACTAACTAGGCTCCCCAACCATAGTGCATGCTCATGCTCTTAAATCAGACAAAGTATACATACATAGTTGGGATACAGACAATGTGGAATCAAAGACTAAGCCATTAAGGGATACTAAAACTAAGCCATTTGACACACATACAGATTTAACACTTTCCTTCCCTCTTCAAGGGAATTTCATAGCACAATTTGGGATGCCTGGAGGACCTAGCCTTCAAATTGGATAGAGTAAAATTCCTAATTTGGTTAATCATCCAGCTACCATGCCCTATATCATGAGCATTTTTATTGAAGGCACTATAGGTGGACTAGGTGGTGGCATAAGAGGAGGTAGTGGACTTCCCCCTCAAGGGATAGGGGCTAGAGGTTCTCAAAAACCACCATTTCAAGTACCTCAATCAATAATAGTACATTATGAAATGATGCTTCACTTTCCAAAATATCAAGGTGTGGAGAATGCAATTGAACATGTCCAAAAATGTGAACTTGTTTAGAGGGTGTGAGGCATCACCTCCTTTGAGCGTGAAGCCACACAGTTAACAAATACCCTTTTAGAGTGTGCGTATAAATGGTATTTAAAGTTTGACCCTTAAAAATATGTGTTTTACTATGATCAAATTAAAATGGCATTCCTTCAATATTTTGACATTCTTGAATTTGAACAACAAAGCATAGTCATGTTGAAGGACATAAAATAAGAACTTACTAGAATTGTGTGAAAATATGATGCAAGGTTTAAAGTTCTCTTTTTAAAGTTGTCCTTTGAAATCAATGATGCCCAACATGTAAAATGTTTTTTTGGGAGGTTTGTTACTACCCTTTTGATGAATGTCATCTTAGAAGATTTTCACTAGCCTGCGTAAAGCTTTAGAAGCTACCCTTCATGTTGAAGTAGTTAGAAGTATTGATACAAAGATCAATGCTTTCATGGAAGATTAGATAGCTTCAATGGAATTATATATTGAAAAATTAACTATAAATAATGCACATGATACTCTTAGTGGTCTCTAGTGCACTAATTATGAATCTGAAGGTCATACTCAAAGTAACTGCCCATGTAAGAACAATCATGTTGAACTGAAGCAGTCATTTGAAGTATATCATGAAGAACATGATGTACGATCTTTCCCTCTTTTGTAGTGAGAAAAAAAATCAAATGTGTTTGACTATTGTAAAATATGTGATGACTATACTCTTGACACTAATGACTATCAACTGATTAGTGACATCTATGAATCATGCGTATGTGGTACACACAAGACTTCTATAGCCAACAATCAAGATAATGGTGGATATCAAGGTTGAGGTAGAGGATGAGGATGAGGATGAGGAGGTGGTCCTTTCCCACCTAGGACATGTTATAAATGTGGATCCACATACCACTACCAAAGAGATTGTCTAGACTACCCTACATGTGTTTTTTAAAGAAAAACCACCAATTGGAAGAGTGTCCTGAATTGTATGCAACTATCACTAAGGAGAAAATGAAAAGGTTGATGGCATGATATGTGTTGAGAAACCAAATTAGCATACATGTTTTGGAACCCCAACTATTAAATTAATGAATATTACCATGTGCAATGGATAGTCTCAATCTACCTCCAATCTTATTGAGAAAGTTTAGTGTGAAGAACCACAAGCAAGAAAGTATCTTGATGCCCAGTAACAGAAAGACGTGATCTAGGAAAAATTTATGTTGGTGTGATAAATCTAAGGAGAGAACCAATTTCTCAAAGATATAAACATAACATAGCATGCTGATATGTAGAAAGCAAATGAATTTCAATATGTGGCTCATGATGACTTTTAGGAGCTATGCAAGCATATGCTAAAGGAGGACATTGTTCCATAGCTAAGTGATTGGATTAAGAATCATACACAAACAATAAATGATGCTCAACATCAATTTAATTCAATAAACTAAGGATCATCACCTGAATCATTATCGATGGTAAGACACTCCTATTCTCCTTACCCTGCAAAAGATAAAGAGATACTAGTCAATGTTGCCATCAATAGATGGGTCATCTGAGACATACTAGTTGACATTGGCATATAAGTGAATGTCCTCACCAAGGATGCCTAATAAAAAATGGCTAGTCTAGTACTACATCCATCACCTCTCATGTTGTTCATGGTTAAAAAGACTCGTGCTTTGCCAATTGGTGTCCTCAAGAATGCCACGATTGATATACTTGGAGTACCCTTCAATGTAGATTTTGAGGTTCTTGAAATAGCTGAGGTAGATGACTTCCTAACTCTATTGGGATGACCCTAGTGCTATGAAAATAATGCAGACCTGAGTCTCAAGAAGTGGTACATTAGTTTTGAGAACATAGACCAACACGTTGTTACTCCCTTGGATCAAACACAGGGCCCCCATTATATAGAACTTGTCAATGTGGAAGAAGACATTAACCATATCTATAATTTCATTTCTAGAGATTATGAGAAACATTATCCTTCTCCTAATGGTATCCTCTGATGCATGGACACTCAGTCCCTCTCTAACACTACAAATAATGTTTGTACTTGTTGGGCACATAACAATTATGACCTTACTGGAAGAGTGTGAAGTGCCATTGGAAGTCAGGAGACCATTCCATGCCAGTTTTGTAAATGTCACAAGTTCATTTATTTTATTACTAAAAAATTCATGAGGGGACCGATATTAGATGCACCTTTAGAAATACTTGATGAGGTTCCATTCTTCCATGGAGAAATGGAAGTCTGTGATTTTGTCCAATGCCTTGAGGGATTTTATCACACTAACATTGATCATATTTGATCTTTGGTTCATCTCTTATATGGTACAATAGTAAGATGGTGGTGAACCCATCATGAGTGACTCTTTTAGTGGGACCAATTACACTATCATTACAACAATGTCAGGGGAGCAATCAACTATAGCAGAGTATTAACACCTAAACCCCATATAGAAGCTTGTGAGAAAATGTGAAGAAATGAAGAGTCATACCTACCAAAGTATTTATAGGTGCATAAATTCTATGGAACTTTACGTACTTGGGCATGGGCATGGTATGTTCATGAAGAAAGACACATGGGAGCCTGATTTTGGTATCTCTTGAAGGAGAACATGAAATATACCCTATCTTATTCTTCTCCAAGGATAGATTTATGCCTCACCCTCCAAGCCATATGTGAATCAATTGTTGGTGACCTGAGTCCCATTGAAGATCTTCTAAGAAATATATATCATATTCTTAAACAACCTATACATCTCTTCAATGAACCATCAACATAAGTTGTTTCCACACTAGAACCAATCCTTGATTAAGACCAGCATGAAGAGATACATCTAGGAAAATAGAAGGTAGTGTTTCACGTGGAAGAAGATGAAGGATCCAATCCACTTGACCCTTTGAAAAAACCATTTGGATGTCCCTATAAACTATGGTACATGAGTTGTTCGTGATATGGGTACCAATATAGATAAACCTTATAATGGGTCCTTCAGACTATTCAATACAACATCAGCATGGAGCAAGAACCAAAGATGGCTATGGTAAATTACTAGACTGACATTGAAATTTCAAAAATATTTGAGTTATTAAAGGAATTTCAGGATGTCTTTCCAAGAAACTATATTGAAATGAAGGGGGTCCATCCATCCTTAGAAAAAATGTAAATCAAGCTCATTTACGATGTTTAACCAGTCAAAAAGCAGCCATATAAAATCAATCCCAATCTACGAGCACACATCAAAGAGGAAATTGATAGTATGATGCGTGTTAGAGTAATCAACCCATTGATAAATCTAAATGGGTTAGTCCCATGGTGATTAGTATCAAGAAATATTAATGCATTCATATTTGTGTGGACTATCGAGTACTAAATGCATTATGTGTTATTGATCCCTTCCCAATGCTTTTCACAGAGGAAATCCTTGAAGGTGTTGCTAAATGTGAGATATTTACCTTCATAGATGGATTCTCAAGATACCATTAGGGATAATTGAAGATGAACAATCAAAGATAACATTTGCCACTGAATGAGGATCTTTTATGTATACTATCATGCCCTTCAGGCTAAAGAATGCCCCAAATATGTTCTCATGAATAGTTTATGAAGCCTTTAAGTATTTCATCCATAAGTCTCTTCAAGTCTACTTGGATGATTAGATAGTATATGGCTTAGTCAAGGACCATTGCTCTAAGCTAAGGCTTATGCTTGAGTGCTATCAGGCCTTAAAAATATCATTAAACTTTAATAAGTGCTTATTTGCTACACCTTTTGGTGTCCTACTAGGACACATTATCTGTAAATATGGACTTCTCATAGACCTAAAAAAGGTATCCATTATTCTTCAACTCCCAGTTCCCAAGTCTCAGTATGAGGTCCATGCCTTCTTTGGACTTACATGTTATTATAGAAAATTCATCCATGAATATGGAAAGATTATTGCACCCTTGGAGGATCTTCTAAATCATAACATGTAATTTATATGGACTTGATCTTATCAAAAACCCTTTAAAACTTTAAAGGATAAGCTAGTGATCACTCAAATTCTCTAGTTTCCAAATTGGATAAAACCATTTCACATCCATGTTGATGCATCTGGAATGGTAGTTGGTGAAATCCTTACACAACCAGGAGAAATTCACCTCAATCATCCAATCTATTTTACTAGTAAAAAACTCACTCTAGCTAGGAGAAATTACACCACCATAGAGTGTGAATCATTATCCATGGTCTATGATCTACACAAAATTTAATAGTATTTGTTAGTAACACCCTTTATATTTTATATAGATAATGAGGCCTTAATGTACTTAGTAAACAAACCTATCCTACATAGATGAATCTAATTTTGGATAGTATTATTCTAAGAATTCTAATTTTCTATCATGGTCAAATTTGGAAGAGCTAATTATGGACCCAACCATCTGTCTCGAGTTGAGTTCAGAGAACCACCACACACTATCAAAGATAACTTACCCGATGTTCAAATTTTCCATGTTACTCATGTACCTGAGGAACTCAAAGATATTGCCACCTTTTTAACCACTAGCTTAGTGATCGATTATCTCACTCCTTAGGCCAAGAAATAACTCATGATCTTTGCTACACCTTTTCAACTCATAGGAGGGGATCTTTACAAATTTATCTATGATGATATTATTTGATATTGTGTTATGTAACATGAGCATCCCAAGGTACTTCAAGAAGTTATAGAAGGTATTATCGAGGGACACTATGTTGGAGATGCTACCATATCTAAAGTTTTACTAGCTAGATTATGGTGGCCTACTCTTTTCCAAGATTCTAAGATGTATGTTAGACAGTGTGATATATGTCAACATGTAGGAAAACTTAATATATGAGATGCCATGCCTCTACAACCAATTCCTTCTTAGGAACCATTTGAGAATTGGGTCATTGATTTTTTTGGCCCCATCACTCCATTTGAATGAAGAATGGGTTATCGATATATCATAATAGAAATTGACTACCTCATACTCTAGGCTAAAGCTACACTTACAAAATATTTTACTATTACCACTACTACGTATTTCATTTTGGAGCATATTATAACTCAGTTTGGATGCCCACTAGGTTTTACTAGTGATCAAGGTGCCCATTTCTTGAATGAAACAATTCATGTCCTATTGAATGAGTTCATGATTTTACACCATAAAAAGATGTCATACCATCGATAAGCTAATGTCACTGCTAAGGCCTTCAATAATATCCTAGGCACCAACCTGAAAAATATTTACAATATTAACCGAATGGACTGGGATGATAGGGTATATGTGGTCTTGTGGGATTATCTAATGACTTAAAAGTGCTTAAACAAGAACACCCCATTCAATTTGGTATACAGTAAATAAATATTCCTTCCATTTGAGTTTTTAGTACCATCTCTCTGTATAACATGCATAAGATAATTATATGAGGAGTCATCCTTGAAAGCATGCCTAGATAATTTGTTACAACTTGATAAATCAAGTTTCCTTGTTCATTGGAGTTAGGATGTGGAAAAGCGCAAATAAAAAGCATGGAATGATCACCACATAAAACACAAAACATTTACTCTAGGCGTGAAAGTATTACTATACAACTCTAAATTCACGCACCATCCTGGAAAAGTTTAGATTCACTAGGATGGTCCTTTCATCATTCATAGTATTCGACCTACCAGAGCATGTCAGTTAGAAAGGTTGGATGGCTAGTTCTTTCCTGGGCATTACAATGGAATCTGGTTCTAGTCATATTTCACTTTTGAATAGCTAAAGTATTGTAATCAATAAGGCTTTTTTCCATTAGTTTAGGATTTTTTGTTTTCAATAAAAGTGTTGCTTTTGTTGTATGCAAACACTTCTTATTATGTTTGTCTTTTGTATTTATTTTTTTCATGGAGGACCATGACTCTATTTTAGTGTTGGGTAAGAGATCTAACCCTTAATTAAAATATAGGGGTACAAGTTACTGAGGTGCATGAATTAGATAGGTACATAAGGAACCTAGGTGCACAAGGTGTGTAAGGCACACAAGCTATTTAAGGCACACAAACTACATAGCCTTAGGATAGAGTGTTCCTACCATAAGTTTGAAATTTTGAAAAAAATAACTGTCTCCCACTCCAAGAAAAGTATGGGACACAACTATCCTCCACCTCAAGGAAGGCACAAGATGGGATGTGCTATTAATGCATAAAAGAATAATATTGGCAAGAATTATGCCAATGACATGATGTGATAATATTGTTAAATGTATTAATTTCTAAAAGTGATGATTAGAGAATGGTGGTCGTAAAAGAATGCATTTATGATTAGAAGTGATGGGTGAAGGGAAAGGAATAGTAATTGTGGTGAACCCTCTTGAGCCTATAAATAGAGAAGTAAGCTCATTTTTACAATTTACCTAAGCATTTATTTACTAATTACAAGATTTGAGATCAAAGAGAATACCTAAGCCATGAGCGAAGAGTGAATGATTGAATCCAAAGCTAGAATATGAAAAAATCATGGGTTGAGATAGGTATTGAGGAAAGAATCAATCCACTCCAGCAAGTGAAAACATGGGACTTTGGGACATGGTCACGATAGAGAGAGCTTATAGGTTATAGGTTGCAGAAGTTCATCATTAGAGGGCATTCAAGCTTGAAAAGCTAAAGTCTCATATTGTAATCATGTATCCATTTGGAAATATTAGATGGTTGTGCATCAAACTTCGGGTTCCTTAGAGAGTGATGTGGCCTATGAAAATGGCCCTAAGAGCTGATCCATTACTTGTAATATCGAAGGAAGATAAGGTACTTAGAGGAAAACTAGTCTTTATTATAGAGGAGACACTAGAAGAGCAAGCTCAACATGTAGAAAGGGAGGAAACAAGTATGGTGTGTCAAGCTAAGAAAACTCAATCATCCCCGTCATCACCTCTATTTATTGAGGAAATGTAGTATCCAATATCGGTGTTTCACATAGAGAACTAGGTCTCCAAGATGCCCTCCTGGACAATATTTGACTATAACCATTGTCAACCTGGGAATGAGGTTGAACTACAAAATGATTATAGGGTTGAGTGCCAAAACACAAAGAACTAAATGGTGTATGACCTAAATATATTCAATGCACTAGATTCTAATAGGTTATTTTAACTCTTCAACTTGCCTTATTTTTGAAAACCCATGGAGACAATCAAGTTCCTTCTTTCATGCATCCATAAGGACTATATCTACTTTGTCAAACGTAGTATGAAAGTCATGCCTGAGAGAATAAGTAAGTTATCGGGACTACAATGCTCAGTGTTTGATGTGGCCAATAATGTGGTAGACACTAAGGAGGTCCAAAATACCACCATGACATTGATGTACCAAAAGCAAGGCCATGCCATGCATATAAAGAACTTGTAGGATACTACCCTTTGGGTCACAATTCAGATCATCATGACCAAGATTGGTGGGATAAATCATTGGAAGGAGGTTGACATGGTGCACCTATATATTTACCACTAAGTCAATCAGGGTTTGAAATATAATTGGGCTATGTATTTTAGCCTAAATATTGTAGAGGATGCTAAAAAAACCCATCAGATACCCAACCATAGGTTTATATGGGGTGTGTTCCTTCTGTTGATGGTTTTTTATGAGATCGATGTACCAAACTACACCTCAAGAGTGTTAAAATGGGAATACCCACTTGAGCACAAGTCCCCTACCTAACACTTTTAGGAATTCACATGCCCAGGCCATATAACCCCCTCCTATGAAATAACAATGAAATATTGGTTTGATGGCATGAAGGAGGCATTTAGAAATGAATGGCACATCCTGAAGGATCTACCCCCTTTGGTTGTGAGAAATCATAGTTTATAGTGAAGTATCACTTCTCCCTTGCATGCATTAGGATGATCCCTTCTATAGATATCTCTACATGGCTGAAGTTACCATATGCCTTCTTGGTGTGGTACTTTGTCAACTCCCTAAATCAGATGTTTGACGTATAGCCCATTGCCTTGGAAGTTGAGAAGATTGATTTGGAGATTCATACCCTCAACAAAATATTTGTCTATTCAGGTAAGAAGGCCTATCAAAAGAAGAGGGATATGGACTTAATAGACATAAAGGTCAAGCAAATAATGGTGGGAGAATAAGTACACAATATGTTCTATATATTGTGCCCCTGAAAGGATCCAAAGGGTGAAGGCCCTAAGGAAAATCACCCATTATCATTGCTATTGAAGAAGAAGAAGAGGGTTGACCATCTCCTTTGCTCCCATCTCCTTTGTACCCATCTCCACCTCGCTCTTCCGCACCTCGTCCTTCTCTACTATGCCCTTATTCATCATACCCTTCTCTACCATTCCCATATCCATTGTGCCCTTCACCTCCTCGACTATCTCCACCTAAATCACCAAAATTGTAAGTCCTTCCACCTCTACCCTCTCTTCCACATATTCCTCCAACTCTACCCTCACCCCCTAAAACAACTCCATCTCCCCTAAAAGTGTCTACTTTAGTAGCTACATAGAAGTGTGCCATAAAACAAGTTTCTGAACAAGAAGCCATTGTAGTATAGGTGGAAGCATTGGATTCTTACTATAAAAAGACCCCCTCCCTAATGTGGAAGGAGGAGGCCACCTCTAACAAATCGCTGCTTGGTGTTAAGCTACTTTATGGCA
Source organism: Torreya grandis (assembly GCA_037957365.1). Taxonomy (NCBI): domain Eukaryota; kingdom Viridiplantae; phylum Streptophyta; class Pinopsida; order Cupressales; family Taxaceae; genus Torreya; species Torreya grandis. The sequence continues at coordinate 896,143 of JARHVA010000247.1, read as the reverse complement.
AAGAGGGGGATGGTGAGGAAGAATAAATGAGTGAAATGTTCATTAGTAGCACTTCTATGGCTACGAACATAGATGTCAAACTAGAATATGACCTTAATAAAGGGAAGGAACCAAGTAGGTCCATGAAAGAGCCCAACATTGATGCCTCTACCAATCCACATGATCATTATCGGTTTGGTGTCCTTGAAAGGATGTTATATTTATGGCCATACTTCATTCCCCATGCTGCAACCTTGGATACAAGGAAACATGTATCCTTTTTGTTGGACATGTATAATGAAGAGCATGAATTTGAGCTCTTTAAAAATAGCCTTTCTTTGGGACCTAATGTTACCATGTTCCCTAGGAAACTATGGGTAGATCCCCAAAAGATCCCCCCTCTTCAAGCCAACATAACATTTTTGAAGATGGACGTGGAGGCCATGTGAGAGAACATTTTATTAGATTCTGATGCATGTAATGCATAGGAAAAACACACCCAAGTAGTGGGTATGTATAATAAGCAATTTGCTTCTAAACAGGTGCTCATCGAGGAAGTGGCTACTCTGAAGCAACATGTCAAATAAGACACATAGGCAAAAGTTAGAACATCGAACCTCTACAAAATAATTTTGGAATAGGATTTAGTGCTAGTAGACAATGTAACTCTTGATGAGGATGCCACAATAAAATTAGAAACATTGGTGAACCTCCTACTAAAGCACTGGAAGGAGCATCCCACACAAAAATATGGAGGACTAGAGTTAGCAGATAAATTCATTGAGGAAGTCAAAGTCTTTAGACATGCCCTAGAGAGAGTTGGGAAAGTCATCCCCATTTTGGATGGAATTTTTGAACAACTGGCATGCCCTAATAAGATCTTGGAGGCTTAGCTCCAAGTATAAGAGGCCCAGAGGTAGCAGATGGCTGATGTTTCACTCTAAATAAGGGATCATGTTGAGTACACCAAAGCATTCAAGGATGTGGATACGATGGAAGAAATGATCAACACACATCATCAACAACTAAATTCAAGTTTTGAGACCCTCTGAGGATAGGTTATTAAAGAAGTCTCATCTTTTGAAGACATCTAGAAGGATGACACCACATACTTGAATGAATTGGTTAAGAAGGCCAATGAGATATCTAGCCAACTTGAGGAGATGAAGAAATCCAAATAGGCCATAGAGGAAATAACTACCAAGCTGCTTGATGAATTTTTTCTTTGGGACAATGTTAAGAAGCAAATGAAGCATACATGGCCTAAATTTTTGGTAGAGGCTACCAACGAGACTTAATCCAAGATGGACTAAGAGCATAGTTTGGGGTGATGTTGGCCCCAAATTTTTGTTAAGTATTATATCTATTTTAGAGCAAAACTGACATAACACATAAATGGCCATATCATGGAAATTCTATGGCATGGAACTTTATGGATGTAGAAGCACCATGATTTAAAATCTATAGGGAATTTGAGGACAAAGACATGGAATCACCAAAACGAGAGGACCCAGTCAAATGAGAGTTAGTCATGAGGAACTCGAGAACATAGGACTCAAAATGATAGCATAAGATTTGAGGAGTGCATGGTAAGTGGGAATGGTTAAACAATGGTTCTTAAGGGTCACCCTAACCTTATTCATTAGAAGTTTTACACCAACCCATAAAAAGAGAAAAACATGACAAGAAGGATCCAACATAGCATGAGTATATAGGGGGCATAAAGGCCTAGGTCCCTAAGAGAATTTAGTATATTGAGTGCCAAAAATCTTAGTCTGTTGAGAGTTCATTACATAATTACTCCTATCGTTACTATTATAAACACTTGGATAGGGATAAACAAGTATAAATACCCTTGTTATAAAGTACCATGGAGAGGGTTTGTTACTTATTTTTGATGCTTATTCTTAATATATTAATTGTAAATATGATATAACTTCTTGTGTTCATGATGAATGGTTATGTTGTGTTGAGTCCAACATAGTGATTGGAACTTAGTATGGAATCTAACCTATCTTTCCTTTTTCTAAAATAACAAATCTAAACTGAAATGACATTAGTCTACTTAATCATAGTGGTCGAGTTTAGTAGTCCTAGAACCAAAATAGTTTATCTATGCTTTTATATAATAACATAAAGAAAGGAAGAATATGACTAAGTCAACATTACTATGTAATAAAACCTATGGGAACTGATCTCTAGTTGCATGCTTTGAGTGAGCGTGTAAGACCATAGTCTTGCATGAAAGGCCAATGTGCTAGCATATTGGGCTAGACTTTAACGACAAATCTATAATAAAAATATAAACCCCAAAACCACCTAGGTTAATTTAGACTCAACCAAAGTTAGAATTTAACCTAACCTCCCTAAGGTCAGAGTTAGTTCTTTGAGATATAAATATAAGTGCCCACACCATATGCCAACAAGATTTTGTGTGTCAGGTTATTCTGCTAGAATACCTTCAAGGATCCATTTAAAGTAGTTTTATAATACCCAATGTATGCCATGCTTCACACCAAGTCACAAGTGACTATTGGAGGGTTGATACAACCATGGAAGGGCATTTCTAGAAGACTTTAATCATCATAGGCTAATCATGAACATATTTATGACAAAAAGTAAGCATCAAATTCGATAAAGGAGGTAAGAAATTTATGTTGTTTTTATCTATATTTTATGATCTTACTTATTATGTTATGCTCTCCTTATTTCTTAGGCAAGAATATTTAGTCCTAGTGTATTGTTATGCTTATTTTTTGTCATTTGGACTAATAGGGGACTAATCTACATTTTATTTACTCTTTGAACACCTAAGGTACTTATTGTCATGCCTGGTGGGACTATACATCTCGTATGGCCAAGGGGAATGATATGCTAACCTTAGTTTTTCCAAAAAATGGACATAATTCTTCAAGTTTAAAGTTTTAGCCTTGAAATTAATATCATTCTATTTTTTGAGTAATTGACAGCTTCATCTTGTGTAATGATGGATTTTCTAGTTGTATATTTGTTTAAGATATTTATGTCTGCATAGATTGTGGCTTCGAACCTACATCTTTGACTTGTTAAATGATGACTTTGACCTACTAAATGATGGATTTGCTCTATGGATTTGATAGTTTTTCCCTTTATAAATAGCGGCTTTGGTAGGTAAATTTACACTATGTCTACCTATTTTCCTATTGTATTTAGTGGCTTTGCCAAAGTTTTTCTCTGTGTTTGTGTTTGCAGGAAACTAACAGCTTCACCCTGTTAAATGGCAGCTTCGCTCTATGTTTTTCCAAAACCTAATTTCTCTAAATGGATTATTGTTTACTCATTTACTTTTTGGCTTAAAGACAAGCAAACCCTTTAACATTTTTCAAGAATTAAGGTGTAAAGAGAGAGGCTTATGCATTTTTAAATCTTACATACACTTTTGTTTTGTGTTTAAAATGCACTTAATCACACTTGTCTTTTAATTTTTGAAGTTTTTACAAGTGAAAACAAGGCCAAGGGGCCAAAATTTCAATCATACTTTGATTTAGGGCTATTAAAAGGAACACACATTTTAGTTAGAACTCTTAAGAGCTTTTTCATTTTATGTTTATTTTTTATTTACTATATAAGTTTCAAAGTTCATAGTTAGATTTCTTTGTTTGTGGAAAATTAGGAACTATTATGTGTATGCTTTCCCCTGTCCCCTTTAGGGAATTTGGGTGACTAAAAGCACTTAGTTTATTGCCTTGTTTTTTTGATCTTGTTGGAAAGAATGCCACATATGCTATCCCAAGATCTAGGTGGCTTGGGTGACCCATAAACGACCTCTAAAATCTTTCTATTTTATTTTCTTACATTTGAATTGTGGGTAGGAGCCTGTTTATCCCTCACAAGTTCTCTAAGGGTGCGTTGACCTGGGTTTTCATCTCCCAACATCATACTAACCCAACTCCATGATGGGGTATATAAATTAGACACATGATACTAGTATTATTAGAGGATGAGTGACTATCCTTTTTGATATTAATGAAAAATTGGGCCAAGTGTTGCTAAACACCAAACTTTACTAATCAGTACATGGCTAGAGTTGTTATGCAAAGGATTAGACCCTTGCATAGTAAGTTAATAGGTATTAACCCAATTGACATGATTGTACCCTTATGTTATCTACACTTGGGAACATTTAGTGCACTTTAAATTTATAGATTTTTAGTCAACCCCACTTGTATAATTTCTTACCAGATGCTAATTGCTCCTCACTCTAAGTTCATGGTATGTACTAATACTTGAGAGACAGAGGAGTCATAAAAAACTCTACCTATACATGTAATTTAATTTTTAGATTAACACTTAATTATTCATAGACATTGGTATATCAGTGTAAACTTTGGTAGAATCTACACACACTCGTATCAGTTTTTAGATATAAGATGAGCCATTAGTGCTACTTCTATTTTCTTTGATTTAAATGTGTATTTTTAGACTAAAACTATTTGTTTGTATTGTCACATCAAAACAAGTCTAAAGCATCATGTTTTTTCTCACCCCTTTAGCTTAAGAGGTGTTACTCTATCCATTTTGTGTCAAGCTATTTGCCTTGGAGATTTATTCTAGAACTATTTATGTGTCACTTGTTTAAATAAGGTATCATTATGGTACATGTTTCATATTAAACATTTACCTTGGATTTGAGTCCAAAACCATTTGTCATGAAATTTATTTTAAGGAGTGTTTTTATACTGATTAAATCTTTCTAGATCTCTTATCACTTTTAAAACCAAGTTCTAAACCATTGTTATACCTCTCATGTTTCAAATGCATGGTTATGCTACCTATTTTGGTCCAGTCCTTTGGCCTTAGAACATTCAAGTATTTTCACATTAAATCTAAAACTCGAACTTTCAAAGTGCAAATCCTAAATTAGGTTTATGCCAAAACCTCATCTAATTTGGGCTTAAGTTGTCTACCTTTTGTGTTTAGATTGTGTTACTTGGGTTGATATATTATTTGATCTAAATGACCCCTTGCGTAGACCTAGTGATTGTTGTTTGTTTTGTACCTTATTTGAGAGTATTTTGAGCCAAGTTATTACCACATGCCTTGTTTGAATTTTGTTGTGCCGAGTTCTAAATATCCTAGTTCCATTATTCCAAAAGTCTCTTGTGAATCAAATATTGAGTCTTAGTGATCTAATTAGCCATGTCATCCAAGCCAATTACCTTAGTTTAGTTTATTTTCAAGTTTTCATTTGAGTTATTTATTTCTAAGTCTAGCCTTATTTTTTACACTAATAATTTTAACTGCCTTTGGGTAAATAATTATTATCCTTTGATCTTAGTTCACAGTTGTTCTACTTTATCTAGACACTTTTGTCATTGGTTATAATCACATTTGGGAAAATAAATACCTTTGCCATAGACAAGTTTTGAGATTTTGTGTTACCTCTTACCACTGATTATAACTACCTTTGGGAAAATCAATATCCTTTGTTAGGCCGGTTTCAAGTTTATTTTATTCTACCTTTGAATAATTTAGTTAGTTTGCCCTTTGTGCCGCTTTTATAGAGTCAAAGGTTATTTTTTTTAGACCTCAATTATTTGTTACCTTTAAACCCTTTGTTTTTATGAGATCTATCTATAAATCAAAACATGCCTCATTACACATGTAACAGGACCATGTATAATCTAGACTATGAGAAATTTACAATTAGTGACCCTTTTGTTTAAGAGTTGTATGATGATGTAGCTTATGAGATAGATCCCTATCCATCTTATAATATTCCATATGTTAAATAGAGGCACAACCCATTATCACAGTATTTGGCGATTGTACCTCCTTATATAAGCCAAGAACTAGAGTAAATGGCATAGTACCTTACTCAAATGATCCCTAACATTAAACAAATCCAACAACAAGAGCCCTACTATGTTATAATGCCAACACAAACAAGCTATGATTTGTACTTGTTTGAACATATTTTGTTAGAGAATAAAGATGAAGATCTCTTTAGATCTGTCAAATTAGGAGCCAAGTTTCCATTAGATTTCCCATATGAAAGTGTGAGTAGTTTGATTCAAACTCCTATCAATATACCTCCAATTCAACCATTTGAACATGCATTAACTAGTTATAGTCAAGATTTATTCTAAATTCTGTAGCAGAACCAAAGTACGCTTTTAAAAAGGAAATGCCCTATGGATGAATAAATAGAATAGGTACAACCAAACCTAGCTCAAAATATTAATGCAAAGGATATTTTTAACATATCGCTTATTGAGATAGTTCTATAAACAAGACAAAAAATAGATGCTTCAGGATATTAAGATAAAACATAGACCCATTTAGCTAAAGAAAGTTGGTTGGTGACATGTATAATATCCCTATTTAAATAGAAGAGACTGTCATTCAAATGAAAGACCTCACTCAAAATGTTTCAGATAACACATAAGTGCATTCCAATTTAAACTAAAGTGGGTCTAATTTACCATTAAGCAATACACAACATAGTCCTCTAAATAATGCCATGAGTGGATTATAATAATAGCAGATAAGTACACATATTTCACAAAATAAACAAGAAAACTCCACTCCTCAATAAGCTACTTATTTGAGTGTGTAATAAGGGGAAACAAACCAAAAAAAAACCAACTTACCACCACAAAAAGTGCAGAATACTACGCCACCTCAACAAGTGATAATGAATGTTCCACCTCAACAAGCACAAACCAATATACCTCATCAATCATAAATGTTGCCTAACCAACAACATGTTTTTATTGGTCAAAAAGTGTTAGTTGGTTAAAAACAATAAATACCAAACCCCCAATAGTTTCTTAATCAACAATAAGTTCTTATTCAATAGCAAGTGTCATCGAACAACAAGTGTTCAACCAACAACAAGGTTATTATATATAGTAGGTACCAATTGCTTGGCAACAATTACCTTTCACCCAATGGGTATCACATGTGCAACAAGGATCCAATTATCAACACCTCTAATAATATGGATCTATTTGACAATGTGTTTGCTATATATAATAGGGTTTGCCAAGTAGGTGTCAAGTTTCTTCCCAAACCCAACAATACCAACACATTCCATAAAGTTAAATTTCATTATCATAACCACAATTTTCTAGCCAAGGTTATGTAGCCAGTCCAAACTAGAATGTGTTTCAAAAATAACATATTTCATATCCACAATATAATACCAATGTATGATTACGTATACCTAGTTATCTGGTCAATTCAACTAACATTCCACAATATACCTACCCTGGTTAATGCAATCCAATTTTGATCATGTAATCTCAACAAAAACAAGTCACTCCTTGTAATTTCCTTGCCCAAGAGTTATATTAGATGAATGATGCAATTCAAGATATACATATTGGAAAAAACACAAATAAATTAAAACTAGATGAAATATGCTCTTATCTATTCAACATGGAATATTTGCAAATTCCATTTTTTCCAGGTTATAAGCTACTTAAATTTAAAAAATAAAAAGGCAAAGGTGATCCTAAAGAGAATTTTAAATAATTATTTTATTCTTTCTAGCTAGTGTCATATAACAACATATACTTTTACTCTTTCTAAGGAGCATAGCTGGACAAGCCTTGGAATGGATATTGAAATTACTAAATAATTATGTACCTGAATTTGATGATTTTTTAAAGAAGTTTGTACAACACTTTTCATATAATCTTGAGCACAAGATTACTATGGTGGATTTAGGCCAATCTAAATATAAGACTAGTGAAATCTTTCTAACACACTTGCAACATTAGAAAGCATTAGTGAGCTAGTTTACTCATAGTTTACTAGATAAATAGTTGGCCATGATATTTACTAAGAGTCTACATAGTGAGATATCATACCATATCAAGCTACAATGTGATCATACATTCAAAGAGGTTATAGAGAAAGGAATACATATTGAAAAATCCCTTGTCAATAAAGGGATAATCAAGCTATTCTCTTCTAATCAGAGCCAAAATCAACATCAAGGTTATCATAACTAGAAATATAACCAAGGATAGAACCATAATCAGAACCCAATTTAAATACTAGATTTAATGCCACCTCAATACAACAACAATGAGATACCTAAACCCTAGAACCACAATAATAATGTTGTTGGTAATGAGGTTATTGAATCACACCATGTTTAGATGGTGCAAACACTAGTTGTACATTTACCTCTAGCCACTCATCAACAACCTCCTTCATACATTAAACCAAGACCTCCACAAAATCAACTACCACAAAATCAAAACCAATTACAATCCCCTCCTTTGATGAGATGACCACCCATTGCCAGACAATTTAGTGACCTTAGTGAGCCTATTGAATTTATGTTTGAAGATTGGTTCAAACAAATATGATTAGTTGGTCGATACCAAAGCCATTTATTGAAGGGATTCCTTTTCCTAACTAGTACAAGGAATATGAATTTTTTGAGTAACATCATATTAGAGGACATTCCATAAGATGATGTATCTAACTCAGGCATTTGATTGATAATATGCTAAAAAATAGAGAGATAAAAAGAGACACACATACTTCTATGACCAATCATAAATTGGGTATGTACCATAATCTGTTTACCCAACATAAAAATAATAATAACCAACAATAATACCAATAACAAAAAAAATAATGATAGACAACACCCCCACAAAATCAATAACAATAACACTAGCCACAACAACAACAAAATGGTCAAAGACAAGGAAGAAATGACCACACTAAGGAGGCTATCATGTAGTTGCATATACGTATAACAATGTTGTAGGACACATTTTAGGTAGTCATGTTGTTTCTATCACCATTAACCCTAGACCAACTACCAACATACCTAGATCTTCGTTTAACCATGCCTATTTGTTGAATCATGCCTATCAACCTCCTTATGCTGATAATTCCTATATGAACCATGCTGACAACCCAGATCCATATAGTCCAAGAATTATCATTCTAAGCCTCATTACCTACCCAACCAACTATCAAATCCAATTTTTAGTTTGAGATTGTATAGCCACAACTTGACTAGCCAAGGTCATTATCAAAGGATTGTAGCTAGATATTACAAATGAGCCTATTCAACCTTTTGTGCCTATCATAAATAAATCAATTAACAAAATTGAGGGGAAGAACTATGATATCATGGAACAACTTAAGAAGACACCTACACACATATCCATCATGGATTTTCTACATACATCTAGCATCCACAAATATATCTTAAATGAGTATTTAAACCAATCTTTCATGCTAGATGATATCACTCTAGACAAATTCTAAGCCATGGTAGGAAACTTGGCCCCTAGCCAATGCCTTACCTTTGAGCAAAGTGATATGTCATCTCTAGGCCCTCTACATAATAACCCATTGTACATTGAGGTTGGTATAATGAACCATATAGTTAAACATGTCCTTGTAGACAATGGTTCAAGTTTCAACATTATGCCTCTAAAGTTGGTCAAACATCTTAGATATAAGATAATTGACTTGCATCTAAATACCATTGTTATCAAAGTATATGATAACAAAAAACATGAATCTCAAGGTACTATTAGCCTACTAGTGGTCATTGGGCCATTGATCCATGATATTTTGTGTTATGTTTTGGACCTAGAACTATCTTACCATCTATTATTGGTTTGACCCTAGATCCATAAAATTAGGGCTATATCTTCTACATTGCATCAATATACAAGATTTCCACATTAAAGAATGGAAGTGACCATACTAGCCGATTTTCAACCATATTAGTATTGTAAACATCTAGAGGTCGAGTATAAAATCTATAATTACCAATTTGGCATGAATATTATGCCCAAATAAGATGAAAAAAGAGTCAAAAAAAGAAAATCCATTGAATCAAGCTCATGAGTTAATTAAATTTATCTAGATAGCTTAATCTCTACCTCAGTCATGCCTCCTCTAGACATTTCCTGATCTAGGTAGATCCACGTACCATTCTATTTAAAAAAAAGTCTTCAAATTATGTTCAAATCATTTTTACATCATATAATTCATCGAGACATTTCTAGCGCTTCTTCCAAAATGAAAAATGGAGTTTGGATGTTCAAGATATAGCTAGTTGAAGAAATCTTGCGACAGGTAAAAAAAAGTGGTGTCAAAAGTGATGTGGCACTATTGAAATATGCCAAGTGGACCAATAGCCATTTGACACATGGAAAAATAATTAGGTGAAAAAAAATTTTGGTTTGGTGTTTTTATCCACATGTTATTTGAAATTTTCAAATGTTTAAACAAAGTACCAAAGGCCAAACTACCATGTCACCCGCCACATCATCCCACCAATCATGCTAAGACCAAGTCAAAGCTTGGCCTAAGTTGGTGCCTAAGTCTTAGGCATTTGAATAGGGAACAAATTCATCTATTTTAAGCATTTAAAACTGAATTCCTAGCAAATGTGGGACAAAACAAAGTCAAAGCGCGCCTAGAAAGGAGGAGGCTGACCTTTTCACTCATCCCAAGCGCCTAGAAAGGTGGCTGGCAGTTTTGAACCCTACACCTTTGGTGCAAAAGGATAAGGCCTTGACCACTTTAGCTATGGAGGCTGAAGTGTTATAAAAGGGACTAAATTTTACTTGAATAGACACATGAAGTTGACTGTGTAAAGAGAATTAAGAAGGTTAGAGCCTTGTTATTGCTTTGTACGGCCTTGGGCCATTATTTTTAGGTCTGAGAGATATATTTATAGGCAAATAGAGATCAGAGAAGGTGAATTGAAGACTTGTATTGATTTTGGAAGCCATTTGTTGCACAAAATTAATGAGAATGGTCCTCACTTCAAACGGACTCAGAGACATAAGTTATTGAAGCCAAACTCCGTTATCAATTTGTTGGTGATTTCTTCTGATTTTTACATGCTGTTTTATAATTTTGATCTTCATTTTAAATTCTGGTTATAATTTATTTATTCAAAATTTAAAGAAAAAGTCAAAAAATAGAAAGATCTTTTAAATGCAATAGTGAGTTATTCGAGTTTGCCACACTTGCATTTTCAGTTTACAGATCAAATTTTTGGTATCAGAGCGGTTGTTATTTAATAGTGATTACTAGTGTATGTTGACAAGTTCTAAATCCCAAAATGGGGAAGGAAAACTCGTTGAGTATAATCCAGAGATTGGTTCAAGGTGTGCTTCAAGGATGGCCGAAGAAGATATGAAATCTGAACAAGCTTTCTACCGAGCCTTCATGGACATGAGAAGCATGGTTGAGGAACTATACCATGACAAACAAAGGAAATCCAAGAATGAAAAAGAAGGTGATTCACAAGAATCAAAAGGTAAAGAAACCAAAAAACCTTCTTCATCGGATGATGGTAAAAAAATTGTGAAATCTCTCCCTTCACTAAAATTGGACATTAAGTTTGAATTACCAATGTTTAATAGCGAAGTTAATGCCAAAAAGTTGGATAATTAGGTCAAGTAGATTGAAGTTTATTGCAAGGTCTAAAATATTGCAGGGGATGAGTCAAAAATTCATTTGGCTCTCTTCGTATGGGAGGCACAACTCTCATCTGGTGGGAGAGTAAGTTGAAGGAAGCTGAGCTTTAAAAAGGTAACTCAATTTCTACTTGGAATGAATTTATTGAAGAACTCAAAAAGCAATTCTATCCTTTAGGCTATATGCAACAAGCCATGATGGATTGAAAAAGTTTCAGACAAGGAAAAGGCCAAAGTGTTCAAGATTATACACAAGAATTCAGGAAAAAAGCTTTACTTTTGAATGTTCCTCTATACACATAAGAAACACTGCTAAAATATATAGGTGGGTTGCATAGTTACTTAAGACATATGATTCTTATGTTCAATCCCACTAATTTAAATACAGTATGTGTTCAAGCCACTCATTTGGAGGCTAGAGGAAAACAATCAAAAGAATCTTTTCCTAAAGTAAAAAGTAAGCAATCTAATGTTAAGCAATCCAAAGGGGAAAGTTCATCAGGAAAGGGTAAACAAAAATCCACTTATACTGTTAAAAAAGAAGAAGGAAAGCCATTTTGTAGTCATTGCAAGAAAAATCATGATGAGTCTAATTGTTGGAAACTACACCTTGAGTTAAGGCCTAAGAAGTATCAAAAGAAAGAAAAGAAGGCTAATGCTATGGTTCAAGACTTAGGTTCAGATTCAGGTGATGAAACTAAGATTACAGCTATGGGATTACATAATGATTTTTCTCTTTCAGTTTCTAGCACTAAGTCATAAAATGATGCATCTTCTTCTAAATATAATTCTATGCATGTTGATAAGAAAATAAATGAATTTTTCCACATTAGAGTTGTTTCAAAACATACTAAGATTGACACTCTATTTGATAGTGGTTCACAAGCAAATTTAATTTCTGAAGAGGTTGTTAAGAAGCTAGGCTTACAAACCAATCCCCATCCAAAGCCTTATCCACTAGGTTGGGTGTGTGACAATGCGAAGCTACAAGTCTCACAAAATTTTAGAGTAAGGTTTGTCGTCACATCCGAGTTCATAGATGAGGTTGAGTTGGATGTTGTTTCATTGGACATATGTGGGATTGTTTTGGGAAGCCCATATCTTTATGATAGAAAAGAAATATTCTATAGAGAGGAGAATAAGTACTTGCTTGTTAAGGATGGCATTGAATATATAGTTAGAGCACATCACATTAGAACAAGTCTTTCCTTGGTTACAACAGGGCAAATGAAAAGACTAGTTAATTCAAGCAAGACTTTTTGTCTCATGTTGATTAAGTCTAAGGAAAAAGAATATTCTCAAGCTTTGGAAAAGTGTGATCCTAGACACAAGAATGAATTGGTTGAAATCATTTCTACTTATGATGATGTATTTCAGGATGCTAAAGGCTTACCCCCTAAAAGGGGAGTTCAACATGAAATTCAGCTATTGCAGGAATCTCCTCTCCCTAACATTGGCATGTAAAGGTTATTAGTGGTGGAAAATGAGGAAATCAAAAAATAGGTAATGGATCTATTGGATAGAGGTGTTATTCATCCAAGTTCATCTCCTGTTGGTTCGCCAATTATTTTGGTGCCAAATAAAGATGGCACTTGGCGAATGTGTGTTGATTTTTGTGTTTTAAACAAAATTACTATTAAGAATCATTACCCTCTTCCTCGTATTGATGATTTTTTGGATCAATTAAAACATGCTATTTATTTCACTAAGCGAGATTTGAGAAGTGGATATCATCAAGTAAGAATTAATGAAGGTGATGTGTGGAAAATCACATTCAAAACAAAACATGGATTGTTTGAATGGCTTGTTATGCCTTTTGGGTTGTGTAATGCTCTGGCTACATTCATGAGATTGGTGAATGATGTTTTAAGATAGTTCCTTGATGATTTTGTTATAGTTTATTTATATGATATATTGATTTTCAACAAGTCTTGGGAAGAGCATGTGACCCACATTAAGAAAGTCATGGATGCATTATGAAGGGAAAAACTTTATCTAAAAATGTCAAAATGTGAATTTGGCAAGACCTCTTTGATATACTTGGGTTACATTGTAGGACATGGTAAGTTGAAAATTGATCCTACAAAAGTGGCAGTCATTGTTAATTGGCCTACACCCACTAACACAACTGAGGTTAGAAGTTTTCTTGGTGTAGTATAGTTTTGGTGAAAGTTTATTGCTCAATTTTCATATATTGCATCACCTTTGCATTCTTTGACAAGTGTGAAACAGGGCTTTCAGTGGGGAGGCAAACATCAAAAAGCCTTAGACACTTTGAAAGAAAAGATAAGTACTACTCCAGTCTTGGCACTTCCTGATATACAACAACCATTTGAGATTGAGATAGATGCAAGTGAGTATGCTATGGGAGCTATTTTAATGCAAGGTGAGAAACCAGATTGTTATCATTTTGAAACCTTTACAAGTGCAGTAAGAAAATATCCAACTTACGATAAGGAATTGTATGCATTGGTTCAAAGTGTTAAAAAATGGAAACATTAATTAATGGGCAAAGAAATAATAATACATATAGATCATTAGCCCTTACAGTATTTCCAATCACAAACCAAACTACAACGGTCTAGACAATTTTGTTGGATGGGTTTCTTACAACAATTTCATCTTGTGATCAAGTATAAAAAAGGTATTCAGAATAAGGTTGCATATATGCTATCTAGGCCTCCTATGGTTGTTGCATTTATTCTTTTACAACATGGTTCTTTGTCTCATGAAATTTATAAAGAACAATATTTGAATGATCTTGATTTTCAGGATGTTTATAAAGACTTGATGAGTAGTAGACAAGTAGAAGAATTGGACTATCATGTACACAATGATCTTTTGTATCATTTGGGTAAACTATGTATTCCTCAAAATGAGAGGGTGCACATGATTAGAGAAGCACATACTTCTCTTATTTTTGGTCATTTTGGAATTGCTAAAATGGTTTTGCAAATTTGAAAATGTATTGTTACTAGCCTCGTATGCAGGAAAATGTTGCTAAATATATAAAGGGATGTACCTTTTGTGCCACAAGTAAACCTATTAACAGGAAACTGGGACTTTATACTCCTCTACCTTTTCCTACTCGCCCCTGGGAAAGTATCTCCATGGATTTTGTGGGGGGGTTGCCTATGACACAAAGAAAACATGACTATTTATATGTGGTTGTGGATAGATTTATCAAAATGTGTGTTTTGATTCCTTGCACTAAGCAAATTACTGGAGAAGGCACTGCACATTTGTTATTTAAACATGTATGGGTTCATTTTGGTTTGCCTACTTCAATTATTTCTGATCAAGATTCTCGATTTATTGGGGAGTTTTGGTCAACTTTGTGGGGACTAATGGACACTAAATTAAAAAAGAGCACTGCATTTCATCCACAAATTGACAGACAAACAAAGGTTGTGAATTGCACTGTGGTATGTTTGCTTAGGGGTTATAGCAATAAACATCAAAAGTTCTGGGATGAACAATTGTGTTACGTACAACATGCATATAACTGGGCACTTCATTCTTCTACTATGAAATCTCCATTTGATGTTTGTTATGGGTACTTGCCTAAATCTCCTCTAGATGGTTGCTATGGATAGGATACAACTATTGGTGAACCAAAAGAAGCCATTCAAGCCAAGAAGTTCATTGAAAAAATACAGCTCATACATCAGACTGTTCATACTCAATTGGATAAAAGTCAAGCCAAGTAGAAATCTAGGCATGACAAACATCATATTGATCACCAATTTGTTGTAGGTGATATGGTATGGCTTCACATTAGTAAGGAAAGATTGACAGGTGAAGGTAAAAAGTTGAAACCAATCCAGTATGGTCCTTTTCAGATAATGAAAAAAATTGGCACAAATGCTTTCCGATTAGATTTACCATCTTACATGTAGATTTATTCAGTTGTAAATGTGGAAAATCTGAAATTGTATGAGCCTCCAATGATAATTGATCATGATGAAAGTGTATCCATTCCTTCTGTTGATGATTTTTCTCTTGAATATCTAACATAATTGTAGGAAGATACTATACTTAACAGGAATATGCGGACTTCACGAAGAGGTAATGTTGAATATCTTCATGTTGGTCTCAAAGGGATGCACCCAAGTAAGGCTAGATGGATGGAAGTTAGAAAGGTGAGGGAAAAATACCCTCACCTCATTACCAATTAATTTAAACTTTTAGAGGTCCAAAAGTTCCTAGTGGGGAGGAATGATCTAGGTGGATACATGTACCATTCTATTTAAAAAAAGTCTTCAAAGTCTATTCAAATCATTTTCACATCGTAGAATTTGTTGAGAGCTTTCTAGCGCTTCTTTCAAAATGAAAAATGGAGTCTGGATACTCAAGATATAGCTAGTTGAAGAAATCTTGCGACAGGTAAAAAAAGGGGTGTCGAAAGTGACGTGGCACTATTGAAATATGCCAAGTGGACCGATAGCCATTTGACATGTGGAAAAATAATTAGGTGCAAAAAAATTTTGGTTTGGTTTTTTTATCCACATGTTATTTAAAATTTTCAAACATTTAAACAAGGTGCCAAAGGCCAAACTGCCACATCATCCCACTAATCATGCTAAGACCAAGTCAAAGTGTGGCCTAAGTTGGCACCTAAGTCTTAGGCATTTGAATAGGGAACAAACTCATCTATTTTAAGCATTTAAAACTAAATTCCCAGCAAATGTGAGACAAAACAAAGTCAAAGCGTGCCTAGAAAGGAGGAGGCCGACCTTTTCACTCATCCCAAGCACCTAAAAAGGTGGCCGACAGTTTTGAACCCTGCACCTTTGGCCCAAAAGGATAAGGCCTTGACCACTTCAGCTATGGAGGCCGAAGTGTTATAAAAGGGACTAAATTCTACTTGAATAGACACAGGAAGCCGACTGTGTAAAGAGGATTAAGAAGGTTAGAGCCTTTTTATTGCTTTGTACAACCTTGGGCCATTATTTTCAGGTCTGAGAGATATATTTATAGGCAAACAGAGATCAGAGAAGGTGAATTAAAGAATTGCATTGATTTTGAAAGCCATTTGTTGCACAAAATTAATGAGAATGGTTCTCATTTCAAATGGACCCGAAGACGTAGGCTATTGAAGCCGAACTCCATTATCAATTTGCTGGTGATTTCTTTTGATTTTTATATGTTGTTTTATAATTATGATATTCATTTTTAATTCTGGTTATAATTTCTTTATTCAAAATTTAAAGAAAAAGTCAGAAAAGATCTTTTAAATGCAAAAGTGAGTTATTCAAATTTGCCACACTTGCATTTTCAGTTTACAAATCATTTCCAACCACCTCTATATAACTAACAAAGGTATTAGAGAATACAATACCCATAATGCATTCTATATTTCCAAATTTCCTAAATATCCAAAAGCTTATGGGAGACCTAAGGCCAAAACTACTCATATGGAATGGGAAACCAAACAAAAATCTTAGCTGAACAAGCCTATTATTTTCAAACCAACCTCTGGCTTAGAACATGTCCCCTTAGTAGAAGATGATTCATAGCTCTACACTAATGAGTTAGCTAACTATTATCAAAGTGAAAATAATCCTATTCCTAACTAAATTATGTTTCACTTAGCTTAAGAAAGTAGAGGTTTGGGGTTACATTAGCAAGATACGATTGAACTAATCTCAATGACCAAGTACAAGAGAACCCATGGTATTAGATTTAAATTATCTAAGGTTGACCCCACATACCTTATTCATGTTTTGACACTAACAACTAGCGAAGATGATGCTAATAGTGATGCAAGGTCCGATTATAGTATCTACAATGACCTTGTTACTAAAAATTTATTTAATCCCCTTACTATTTTCACCATTAACCCTATTTATCAACTTTCACATTTAACCTTTTATCATAAACAGTTAATGGACTAGGACCAACAAGACTCAACAATGCCATTATATGAGTTTGAAAATGATGAGGCCATATATGAATTTCTAATATTGAGGAGTCACATTCTTCTTGGACACCACAAGTAGAGCTTTTTTCTTAAATTAAATCTTGTCACCTACTTTAAAAAATGTGTGAACTTACCTAACTAAAAACAAAAAAGAATCACACAATGAAGTCAAAAAGTGAAAAAATCTTTGAGGCACTTTATGACCAGGGAAAAAATTAAAGAGAAAGGCAAGTCTCTTGGTTAAAATTGGTTCTCGACACCATTAGACAGAATGTCCATCCCTCTTCTTATGAAGCATAGGAGACCTATCACCCAAAGCCTATTTATGGATAAAAAATTAGTACTAAGGAGGGGCACAATTTTGCATAGTTTATTCAAGAGTGACCTAAGGTATTTGCTTTATAGCTGATGTCAACATTAGGAGATTATGATTCATTTTGATTAGGAGAGTTATATGAGTCAATCTATCTGGAGGAATTTACCATTGCCAATCAGTTTAACTCCTTATAAACTATTTTATATGATGGTTCTACACTTATTATAGAGGATAATTTAGAGGTGAACATTGGGACTCCAAAAGACTTGAAGTAGATTAAACTAGGTGCATCCCTCATTGAGGATGAACATGAAGTTTCTCGACTTTTTTGAGGGAATTTATTGATATATTTACATGGGACTATTCAAACATGTCAGGTTTAGACCCCACCTTTGTTTTCACCATCTTATTGTACATCCTAATGCTAAACCCATTAAACAAAAGTTATGTAATATGCATCCTTGCATTGCTATTTTAGTTAAGAAAGAGTTGGAGAAACTCTTAGATGTGAAATGCATCAGGCCGATCGACTATTCAGAGTGGATTTCAAACATTGTACCAATGAGTAAGAAACCAAAAGGTATCAGAATATACATTGATTTCATAGATATCAATAAAGCCTTCTTGAAATGTGACTTTCCTTTGCCTAATATCAACATGATACACAAATGAATGGATGGTATGAAATGATTTCTCTAATGGATGGTTTTTAGGTTATAATTAGATCAGAATAACACTAAAAAACTAGCACAAGACTACATTCACCACTCCAAGGGAAATGTATTGTTATCAAGTGATGTCATTTGGACTTAAAAATGTTGGGGCCACTTACCAAAGAGCTATGATAGTGATTTTTCATGCCATGATGCACAACATTATTTAGGACTATGTCGATGATATCTTGGTAAATCAAAGACCTGTGTTGATCACATAGTTATTGTTGACCAAATTTTGGCCTTTCAATCTAAAATTGGGCACTCCTATTTGCAAAAAGTGTCTGAGTCTATACATTTTTTTCATGTCTAGTATGTAAGAAGTGTTCTTATACAAAGCTAAAGTCTATTACATGTAAAAACCCAAGTGTTTTCCTTTTGGTAGCTTTGTTCTTTAATCTTTTGGCTAAGTCCTCACCAATGATTCTTTTGAAAGGTTTTTTTTGGTCCTTCGCCAAGTATATTTATTTTAGGCTTTTGTTATAAGTCCTTATTGAATTCTTTTAGACTTTTTGTCTGAAGCCTTTTACTTAAGTGAATTCTTTCAGACTTTTTATCTGAAGTATTTTTTCGAAAGGCACTTTAACTTTCTCGAAGGGCTCTTTTAAGCCAAAAAGGACCTTTGCATTTTTCTGAAGGGTATCTTTGAGGCTAAGTGGATAGTTTACAAAAGTTTGAAGGACACTTACATATTTTTGAAGGACACTTAGATTATTCTGAAGGGTCACTTTCTTTCTTCAAAGGATCATTTCATTTTTCTCGAAAACACTTGCCTTTCTGGAAGGACACTTTCGATTTCCTAAAAGGACTTTTTCCAAAATTTTGAAGGACTATTTTGGGGGAAGGGTAGACCATTTTAAAATCCTGAAGGGTATGTGACACCTTGCTGAAGGGTATCTATAGGAAGGTCCATGGGAAGATAGACTATTGCAAAAGTGTCGAAGGGTTCTTTTTCAAAGGGAAGTATCATTTTAAGAAGTCCAAAGGATTGTTTCTAAGATAAAGTGGACTATTTCAAAAATTTAAAAGGTATTTTCCTTTTAGAAGGGACATTTACAACTTTGTCAAAGGGATATTTACAACTTTATTGAAGGGTCACAAGTAAAATATGAAGGGTATGTCTTCATTTTGAAGAGGTCTTTTTCACTTTCTAAAGGGTCATCTCAAAGAAATAAAGGAAGCTAAGCATAAACTCCGAAGAAATTCTTTTAGATAAATTGTCTGAAGATTTTTTTTAGAGAAATTGTCCAACGTACCAAATTACATTTCTTTCAGACATTTTGTTCATGGGAATTATAAAAGGCATTAAGGACCAAGTAGACCCTGAAATATAAAGTCTGAAGGGACTCTTCGAAAGAATTGTTTGTGAAGATTATATTTTCTTTAGGAAAAAAGAGCCCAAAATCTTTCATACAAATTATCTAAAAGAATGCATAAGATAAAGCTTGAAGATAAATGCTAAGGATAAGGAGTCTGAAGAAATACCTGAGTGATGGTCCATAAAATGTCAAGTTTAAACTATGGAAATTAGCCATTGGGATTCAAACAAAGGAGTGACAGCCTACAGACCATCAATTTCAAGCTACAAGGAATAACCGTTGCTTTTTAAACAAGAGAGTGGGCAACTGAAGATAGATGAGAAGATGACAAATGGGGAGATTCTAAGTATCAGTTATATAACAAATAGAAATAGACAAGTTGATGGTTTGAGTTGTTACACCATTGCACAACTCGATGAGCCAACAAAGAACAGTTAACATCCAAATGAAATTTCAACCAATGGATCCTTTTATGGCAAAACATAGTTTATAATACCTTTATTTTGCTGGCATAACCATAAAGAGAATGTATTATAGAATGCAACATAACTATTCTTATATGAAGTTGACACATGTTTGAATTATTTTTAGACTTTCCTTTACTTGACCCCTTCTAAAAAACTATATATATGTATTCTTCTATTCATTGAAAGGCCTCTACTGGTCATGATAAAACTTTAGCCAGATTTTTACTATAACTCTTGAATAGATATATAAGTGATTTTCCATTTTTCACATTTCACTATTGAGTATAAGTTTGAATCTTGTTGATAATGACTAGTGAAAATATTATTTTCTAGCATATCAATCTATGGTCACTTACCAATGTGCAAAAAAGATGATGTTGTAGGTCTATATTAGCATTCTTCACTAAGTGTATAAATGTCTTAGAAGTGGTATATGAGTATTCTCTTTGTAGAATCATTCATCACACTCCTAAAAATCAAATACCTTCCTAAATCTAACTTATGAAATACTGATGCAGTAATGTCTTTGTTGTGATTTTGTGTTAAACACCCTTGTTTATCTTCAATTAGTGGTTTTAGTCTTAAGAGGATATCAAATATTGGTGCATCACTACTTATTTTTCCCAGTTGTTTTCCTTCTCCCTTTTCAATCATAATTTTTAGTTTATAAAGAGTTTCAAGGTGAATCTAGGGGAGCTAGCCCCTAATCTAGAGACTCATCTTAACAGAATTGTCACCCATAGAAAAAGAGATGATTTTATTTTGCTACGTGGATGAGGAAAACTAAGCAATTCCTTAAGGGTGCAAATCCAAGCTTCAATAGTTATACTACAAAGAATCTTTGAGAGACTTCAAAAGTATATCATCAAGCTTAACCTAAATAAATTTGTATTTGGAATTACTTATAGAAATCTATTAGGCTTCATTATTTCTTGAAGAAGCATTGAAGTTGACCCAAGCAAAGTTTGTGTAATTAAAAAAATGCTGCCACCATCTACCTTAAAGCATCTCCATAGTTTGCAAGGCAAAATTTAATCTATTAGACACTTCTTATAATTATCCAACAAATGCCATCCATTTATGCACTTGTTAAATAAAGGCATTACATTCTCTTAGAGTAAAGAGTGTCAAAAATAATTTGATCAACTTAAAAAATATCTTGCCAACCCACCTATTTTTTTGCCACTTGTTAACACTAAACAAGCCAATACTTCTTTACCTATCAACAAATAAGAATGCCCTAGGGGCACTTTTGGCACAACATGATAATCAGGTTAAGGGTAATGCCATATACTATCTGAGTCAAGAATTAGTCATGTATGAATATAACTATACACTGATTGAAAAATCCTATTTAGTAATAATGTTCGCAACCTAAAAGTTACGTCATTATATACTAAACAACAAGACCACTATTTGTTACTGAAGTAGATCCACTCAAGTATCTACTATCTAAATTAGCTCTGCAAGTCCATATGGAAAAATGTATCATGCTATTGAGTAAGTTTGAAATTTAATATTCCAAACAAAAGGCTATTAAGGGGAAAATACTCCTAGATCAGCTCATAGAATCTCCTCTTCAAGATACTCAACCTCTTACATTTGAATTTCTAGATGAGGCCATTATGACCACTAAAGAAGCGGATGCACCTCCTGAGATTGAACAATGGAAGATGTATTTTTACGAATTACTCACAACTCATGGATCAGGTGTCAAAATATTTTTTATTACACCATAAGGTGTTCTTATTCCCAAGTCCTTTCATATGGAATTTACCTGTACTAATAACATGGCCAAGTATGAATCACTCATTACAAGGATTCATCAATTATTATAGTGGAACATTCAAAATTTGTTGGTGTATGGTAGTTATTATTTAATCATCAATCAAATTACAGACCAATACCAATCCAAGGATGGGAATTTGGTACCCTCTAAAGATATGATCGATATTCTCAAGCAGAAAATTGCCAACATCCAGTTTGAAAAAATACCTTGAGACAATAACTGAATAAATGATGTCATGGCCATCATTGGTTTCATGATTCGGAACACAAATAGAGTGAGTGACTACCAATGTTGAACATAGCTTAGCATTGGCACATGAATAATCAACCATCGGGATGGTTTGTGACATTGTTGGTCCCATATCTCCTTGGTACTTAGACATATATGCCTATATTCAAAACCAAACTATGCCTCTCAATTTATCAGGTAAAAAATAAAAATCCTTCACCCATAAATCCTCTCACTATACCCTACTTAGACCAACCTTGTATTGTAGAAGTTATGATGGAACTTTTCTTTATTGTTTACCTTCGATAGAATCTATACTAGTGTTGAGGGAAGTCCACAAAAGAGTGTGTGGAACCCATATGAATGGGGTAATCTTAACCAAAAAGCTACTGCATACTTGTTATTAATGGGTAATGATGGAAGTAGATGTAGTACCTATGTGAAGAGGTGTGTCAAGTGTCAAAAACATGCCAATATGATTCATGTTCCATCCAAGACACTCAAATCATTGATAACACCATGGTCATTTTAAATGTGGGGAATTGACCTTGTCAGGGAGATCAATCCCACATGTTTAAATGGCCATAAACATGTCCTAACTACTATCAAGTATTTCACTAAGTGGGTGGAAGACATTACCCTAACTTACATAACCGATAAGTAAATCTCTAAGTTCATATTTAACCATCTCATTTGTTGTTATGGCATCCCCTCTAACATTATATTTGATAATGGTGGATCATTTAAAAACAAAGATGTGAAAACACTTTGTTCTCAATATCACATCAAACAATATTTCTCTACTGTCTACTAGCAATAACCACACTGAGGCTTCTAATAAAACCATTATCAATATTTTGAATAAGATTATCAATGATGTTAGTTGTAATTGGCACTTTTAACTATTTATTACCCTCTAGGCATACTTTACCACATTCTGTACTCCAACAGGAGTTACACCCTATTATCTTCTAATTTCATTGTAGAACACCATAAATAATGAAGACTACAAAGTAGATTGATTGCAAGAGCTAGACCTACTTGAAGGAAAATGTTTAGCCACCTTGAATAATCTTCAAGATTATCAAAATTGACTAAAAGGCCGTTATAATAGGTACATTAAACATCATGAATTCAAGTTTGGTGATTTGGTGTTAAAGGAAAAAAATGTGTAAATGTTAAAAATAAGAAAAAAGGAAAGTTCCAACCAAACTTGTTAGGGCCTTATGTAGTTGTTGCTAACTATGGTTCTGGACCATACAGACTTACCACACTAGAGGGAGATGAACTCAATGAACCAATAAACATAATGCACCTCAAACAATTTTACACTTGAGGGACTCAAATTAATGTCTACAAAGATCATATAAGCTATACCACATTATATCCATTCTTTGTATTATAACCCTTACCATTATACCATGCTCCTAACCCTTCACCAACTAGTTCTTTTAACCTAACTCTGACTATCACATTTGGCCTTGGTTATAGTTCATTTGTATTACATGCATGTTCAGTGGTTGATAATAGATTTAGTTCTAGTAGTTATTTTAGAATCAATAATTTGAATGGTAGTATATTAAAGAAGTATGACAGTGGTCCTAGAAATTATATCCTTTATTTGTTGTTACATTCCCACCTCATGTTACTAATTATAATTGCCTATGGGTAAATTAGTACCATTGATCTTTTGTCATTATTTCCTAATTATAACTACCTGTTGGAAAATTAGGAATAACACATATATCATGCATTACCACATCACTTTACCATTACTGTTACCATTTTCCTTGCCATTTACCTACACCTAAAACTTATTGGTACTTAATTAGACACCTTTTATGTAGGTAGAACTATAATGACTTCAGGTCCTATGAGACTATGTAGGCAGTGATCGATTTATGATGAGGTCAACTCAGTCACTCACTTGATATGCTCTTGCTATTTTGTGAGAAAACTAAGCCATGATATCACCATTTTTTGAGTTGGACCATTATGTATTTCATAATTATTGATTGAGTTGAGATCCCTAGAAAATTCCAAAAATACTTGCAATAGTTCAAAAACTCCTAAACATTCGTAAAAATCATAGAAAATCCTAAAAATCCTAAAATCATGAAAATTAGCTTAAAATTTCCATGTAAGATATAAATCCACCAATTTTTTTTGGGATGGGCCATCTTATTTGGTTAGTTTCATTCTAGACCACCTTGGTTTTTTTCATCTTATTTTTGGAAGAACTACATTGGCCTGAGGTCCACATGAACTATGTAGGCAACATTTATATACATGGGGTATCTAAGGTTAGCTTGGTCACACCTTCCTTTATTTTTTGACCACTTCATTACCTTAAAAAACTTGAGACTCCTAATTATTTCATGAGTAATCACTTGCCATTTAGTTTCCCCATCTTTATTGTCCTTAACTGTACACTCACTATTTTGCGAGCAACTTCATTTTACACTCTCGCTATTTTACGAGCTCATTCTCATTTAAATCCCTAAATGTAGTAGACACTATGAATTACCAATTAATTTCATTTGTGGATACACATCTCTTAACTTTTAGTGTAGTTTTAGATAAAAACATACTATCACACTTGTGTTATTTATTTGTGTTGACATTTTCATGATTGTGAAGCGTCTTTTCTCACACACTCGCCATTTTTTGAGATCATTCCTATTTTTTTATACAATTAAATCATGTTTTCTCATAATTAATTTTATTCTAATCCATATCCTAGGAGAAATACATTTAACCTAAAGTTCACATTTGGATCCTGTGTCCATGGAACTATATAGGCAATGTCCACTTGCCTAGTGCATCTGGAGTCAGCTCGGCTACCACTTCTTTTTATTTTATTCCCAAACATTTTGTTTTTTTTTATTTCATTAACTCCTATAGCTTAGGGGAAATCTTTGTTGTTTTCTATTTGTGTCATTTTTTTTCTATGACCTAGGGGCAACCATTAGTCTTTTATTCATGTGTTGTTTTACCTGTGTCATTGCTACCTAGCTTACGGGTCATCCTCTCACCAAGAGTAACACCTCTATTACACATGCACAAATATTTTCTTTCTTGTGTGTAATAACACTATGATTGACCATTATTTTTTTAACTTAGTTTATTTATTTTTGTGTGTTTAGAGTAGTTTGTTTACTGCACGTTTCTTTGTTTTGGATTGTTTAGTTGTTTTGTTTAATTTACTTGTTGCATTGTTTATTAGTTTTCTCTATTCATTTGTTTATTTTATTTGTCTTTGTTTGTTCTCTTTGTTTTTTCTTAGTTATATTATTTATTTATATCATGTTTGTTTATTTATTAGTATTTTTTTGGTGTGTTTTGTTGTTTTGTTTCTTTATTGTTGTTGATTGTTTGTGTTTATTTAGTTGTTTGTTCATGTGTTGTTTTATTTATTTGATAGTGTTTTATTTATTAGTGTTTTGTTATTTGTTTTTATTATATTTTACTATTTTGTTTGTTTGTGTTTGTTAGTGTTTTCATTGTTTGTTTTTGTTTATGTTTCATTTATTTTGGTTTATTAGTGTTTTGTTGTTTATTTGTACAATTTGTTTATTTTATTGGCTTTATTTGTTTATTAATTTTGTTTGTTTTCTTGTATAGTTTTTTAATATTTTATTGTTTATGTTGTTTGTTCATTTTTATTTGTTTGTATGGTATTTAGTTTGTTTACGTTTTGTTTGTTTGTTTGTGTTTTGTTTGTTTATTTTTATCTGTTCGTTTGTTTTGTTTATTTTTATTTTTTTGTTTGTTTGTTTTATTATTTCTTTTTCTTTTTTGTTCCTTAGTTTCTATAAGATTATTACATTTTTTTTGCACTTAAGTCTTGATTAATCATATCATGTACTTAGGTTGTGAATTTTTGTATTTAGTCTTACACTTGGTTTATTTATTCTATTTACACTTAGGATTTGATTATTCATATCTTGTTCCTAGGTTGTTTATATTCATATTTAAATTAGGTTTTCCATGTTTATGGTATATATTTCTATTTTAGTCATCTATAACTATCATGCATAATATCACAAATTAAAGCAAAAATGTGTACACAAAGTCTATTCTAGCAATACAATGGCATTACTTCTCTGATATATCAGAACTAACTAAATACCTAAACACATGCCTAAATCCATGAGTAATAAAGAAGAGAAACAAATAATTTATTATGTGCTTATATAGATGTGTATCTCTGCATAAGCATATAAATGAGTTATACAACATAATCAGCTGATAACCAATAGAACATCTCATAAACATGGCATAAGCAACACATGAATAGAGAATACATAAGCATAAACATCAACAAATTTAAACATCCATAATGCTAATCAATGCTAAACATGAGTTAAATGAGATAATAAGCATGACATCATATATATATCAAATCAATATCCTATACATGTACATCTACCTCGAAGGACCCCAAGCTGAATGTAAATGTATCTCAAATGTCATATACATGAAGGATATATACATTATAGTGGTGTCTTAGAAAAATATAATTATGTCAATACAATGGGTACAATGCCATATACCAAACTATGCAAAAATACCAAAATGAAAAGATCCCTATGATCAACTTTAGATTTATGTCTATGGGACCTATAGCTGGAGGAGGCCTTGTTGGCCCTGATGGTCCTAGTGGTGGTGGTCATGACTAATGAATATACTAGCCTGAGGTACTTATAATACGAGTCTTAGTCTGAGACCGACCAGACTTGCTAATTATCCTCTATGCATCCTAGATCTCAAATGTGCTAATTTATTGATCCATGTGCATGGTAAACTCATAGGCTCACCTATAGTATGATGCCTCATCCTTTCCTTGAGGTAATCCACAACCATCTATGAGAACCCTTCATGTGTAACAGCTTCCCAACTTGCATCTTGATCTCATCTAAGTCTATCCATAGTGGCTAATGCTTGATCCTATTAATCGATGGTTTGATCTCTCTTAGTGGTGAGATATCCATGAACAAAAACCAACCTATCTATCTCAGCCTTCAACCAAGAGATCTTTGACTGAATTAGGCTCATATCATCATCTCTCATATCTAAGGTGCTCTATAAGTTAGTCAACTACCATTGTAACCCTATAATCTCTCACATTTGACCAATGATCTCATGCTCTAGTATGATAGTGTCCCTACCTAATGTAGCCATACCAACAGACCCTACCTATCCTAGATCCACCTATGTGTTCTAAGGCCCTACATGGCTTAATATGACTTATCTAATTATAACCACTACCAAACTAGGATCTAGTATCATCAAATCTAGCCCACCATCCCAATCATCTCCATCTCCATCTCCATATCCACCATAATATCCTCCATCATTATCATCATCATCATCCCCAACCTCACTACCACTCTCATACTAGGTGTTGCCACTACTGCTCAAGGTCTTAACCTCCATCTTCTTGATGTTCATAGGCACTTAACCCCCTGTTGGTACTAGAACTATCAGTCTTAGAGGTTACACCTCTACCCACTAATGTATGTAAACTAAATTGACTCCTACATCTGTAACTCCTCTTGCATAAGCATAGACAACCCATGGTACGTTGATATAGCTCGATGTAGACTCAGTCCTCAAGATCACAGGAATATCTTGACTAATATCTCATGTAACATGGGAAAACCATCTTAGCCCCTCAAGTACATCTTGTGTATAACCAAACTATTGGAGTACCAATCACGGTAGTACTCCTGTATGATGTGGGACTGTCTCCCAGTAAGAAAGAATCTAGTAGTCATAAATCCCATGTACCATATATCCTTGAACCACTACAATTGGTACATCAGGTATGACCTCCAAATGAAAAACTATGGTTTTAGGTCATCAAACATTTGATAGTAAAATAGGATGTCCCCTCATGACCATGTTTGTCAGTTTCTATCTGAGTCTAGCCATATGCTATTTGATCTTTGGGATATCATACTCTTTACATCCTGATTAGTTGCTCAATTAAGATATGATCCCAACCCTAGACCATAAAATTTTTGCAAGACGTGATGTTGCATCCACCTTAGTATGCTATCATGTGAAAATCTTTGTACAATTATGCCAGGACAATTAGTCCCCATGCAAAATGTATAGAATCTTCTAGCATATTCCTCACTATAACATCCAGGCCCATAAAGAAATCTTGGCCACTGTTGTTAGGTAACAACATACCATTGAGAATGGCCATAAGAATAACAACCTCCTGATCAATTAGAGTTGGTGGTGATGGATCCCTAATAGGAAAATCATCTAGCTAAAAGTTTGTATACGTCTCAATAAGGTATATATCAACCTTCCCCTCAAATATTGGTATACCTTGATAATTGCACAAGTCATTGAGAACTTCCTTCTACTGTGTTGATGGTGTCCAAAATAATTTTCATTCATGCATTAGTAACTTGAGGATATGCTAGGTATCCTCAAGTGTAATGGTAGCCTCCCCAGTCGATAAGTGAAAGGTAGATGTCTCAATATGCCAATGCGTAGATAATGTACTAAAATAAGCCTAGTTGACTTGTATAACTAGT
This sequence comes from Torreya grandis, assembly GCA_037957365.1. Lineage (NCBI taxonomy): Eukaryota > Viridiplantae > Streptophyta > Pinopsida > Cupressales > Taxaceae > Torreya > Torreya grandis. Next base: position 867,393 of record JARHVA010000247.1, on the reverse strand, counting down.
ATTTGTGCCACATCATATATATCCATAATCTACAAAAATACAAATATGTCCTCGGTCCAATTTTATGGGTTTCGTAGACATTGTGATCATCTCTCATGGCAAATCAGAATAACTAATCACTCTTACAATCAAAAAGATAACATCAACCTAACTATATGCAACTAATGGAGCTTAAGCCTAACCTACTTAGTGTAATTGACCTCTTGTAGAGGAAGGACCCCTTTTGGGTCCCCAAATCAATTAATTTTTCCTTCCAAGACAAATCCGCTATTTTCTCTATGTTAAAGCTACCATTTAGGCAATTTTGCACATTTTTAAATGAAAGTGCCATTTTCATTTTCACAAAAATGGTGACCACCTAAAAATAGGTAAAATAACTAATTCAATGATTTCCACCTATTTTTGGCATTGCTACTAGTTTTAAGAATGATGACTTTGATCAAAGTCACCATTTTCCTTGGTAAAGCCACCGTTTACCCTAAAATGCAAATAATGACTTCATCATTTTTCACTTAAAAACATATAATATAAATGCTAATAAATGTGCATTAATGACAAAGTTGAGATTACTTACCAGTGGTCCATTGTGTGGTTGTTGCATGTGCTCCCTCACTCACTCTGAAATATGATGTAGAGCTCCTCCATGAGCCATTTCTCTCAACAATTTACATAGGAAACTAGAGCTCAAATTTTCAATAGGGCTAGGGTGAACATATAGCTAAAAGTTTGATTTTTTACCCTTAAGGCCTATAGTTCATTCTACATTCTCTAGGAAATATATTTTTCACATCCATGGTCTTTTTTTTCACCATTTAATCCTACATGCCTTATTTTTTGGGCTATATTATAATTAGACCAGCTTTTTAGGCCTTCTCTGAGACCCGTTTAAGAGCACAATTTTTCAGCCTATTCTTGTGTTTGTTTGAATGTGCATATTTGAACTCACATTTAGGTTATAATTTTTTAAAATCCTTTGTCAACTCATCGTAAATATGTTTTACAATTTTTTCATATATGCTACCTTTGTCAATTTGCCCTATTGTAACAAATTCATTTTTTCATCGATCAATGGTATATTTTGCCTTTCTAGGGTAAATGTGTTTTAAATCATTTAATTTGAATGTGTGAATGATTATAACCACCTTTAGGCAAATCATTCTATTTTTTACCAATTTAATGATTATAACCACTTATGGGTAAATCATTATTTTTGGCATCCCATGCTAATGATTATAACTGCCTTTGGGCAAAACATTATTTTCCCACTCCACCTGCCTTCTGGGGTAAATGCCTATGTCATTGGTTATGTTTGCCTTCAAGTAAATTAATGACCCACATTCCATTCTTGATTATACCACCCTTGGGTAAATCAATGTTTCTTGTGTCATTCTTGATTATAATTGTCTTTAAGCAAATCCATATTTCCCATTTTGTTCCTGATTATAACCACCTTTAGGAAAATCAATGTTTCATGTTTTATTACTGATTATAATCACCTTTGGGAAAATTATTATATGTGTCATTGCCCTATAAGGGAAACTATTCATGCCATTACTTATAACCATCTTTGGGCAAACCAGTGTCACACCTTTTATTATTGATTATAACTATCTTTTGGCAAATCAATGACTCCATCACCATTACTATTTATAATTGCCTTTGGGTAATTTAGTAATCTCACCCCCATTTTTACTATATCATGTCATTTTATTCATTTTGAGGGAATGTTCGATGATTCTATTTCACTACCTATTCCCTTGAGGGGGCATCAAGGGCTCATTGACTGTTCTTTGGGGAATGAACCATTTGGATTAATGAATTTTGAATTATTTGATAAGATGTTATTATGCATATGTCTTGCAATGACTTCTCAAATAGGGGTAAACTATAAACACTTAGTTTTGGCCACTTTCATGCCTAAACTATGACACAATTCAATTTCTAGCAAATGACAAATTTTAAACCTAGAAATCACATGATTTACCCAAATTCATTTATGTAAGGGATTTAATTATGTAGAAATGTAATGAAGCTAGTTTATTTGGCATATTATCTTATATGCACCAAAAACCTAGTTTGGTTTTAACCCTAGTCAAATTACGACCTAATAATTTTAGAATTTTAGTGTGTTAAGCTATTTATTCATAACATTTAAAACAATTTCCAAAAGCCAAAAATTACTAAACAAGACTAATTACATTACAAATATTAATTAACTTGCATAAATAAAAATTCTAAATCAAATTAGTGAATTTCATTTACTAAAAACACAATTTTTAGCCAAATATGAAGTCAACGATCAAAGGAGATAATAAAGTGATTTATTAATTCCTAAATATTCTAAAAAAATATGAGTCACCACCTCAAAAGTATCTAAATTAAGTTGTCATGCCTCACCAATATCTAAAACTGAGGTGTCAATATTTCATGAGTGCTTTGACCCAACTCAGGGTTAGCCTAACTTAGCCTATGTTAATGTTGACTCAACCAAATTAAAATTTAACCTAACCACCATAGGGTTAGAGTTAGTTATTTGATATATAAATATAAGTGCCTACACCATATGCTAACAAGCTTTTATGTTTAAGGTTATTTTGCTAGAATACCTTCAAGGAGCCTTTGAGAGTAGTGTTATAATGCCCAATTTATGCCAAGCTTCACACCAATCCACAAGTGACTATTAGAGAAATGCTACCACTATGGAAGAGCATTACTAGAAGACTCTAATCATCATAGGTTGAATATGAACATCCTTATGCCAAATATTAATCATAAAATTTGACAAAGTAAAAAATTTGTGTTATTTTTATCTCTATTTTGTGATCTTACTTATGTTATGATCTCCCTAGTTCTTAGGCATGAATGTCTAGTCCTAGTGTATTATTATGCTTGATGTTTATCATTTGTACTAACAAGGGAATAATCTACATTTTATTTACTCTTAGAACACCTAAGGTATAAGTTATACTTTCCATTTTTAACATATCTTAGCATAATAAATTTAGTATATGTTCTATTTTATTTTTGTAATTAATTGGCCTATTATAGATCTATTTATCACCTTTGTGCTTATTCATTTCTATACTCTTAACCCTATCTACCCATGGTAGGATCCACATCCAATTTAGGGTTAAACACCAATGCAAAATCAATTATTATATTATAAAAATGTGTTAAGTTCACAAAAAACACCATCACATGCAACATCTTCTAAATTAGTGATACATACTGTAGGCACCTAAATTTTACCATTTAGTGTTGAAATTAACTTTGACACGCTAACCTTTCCCCTTCAAAAGTTCGTATTCAAATTAACATTTCTTTCCCCCAAAATTTAAATATTTAATTAATTAAATCATGCACACCTATTTTCTTCCAAAAATAATTAAAATATAGATTTTTCACCTCACCCAGACATCCTCTATATTTGTATCAATCATGTGTTGACTCATCCAACCACCTTCCTCAACTTACTCAACCACCTTATGAGTCACCTTAGAAAATTTCAACCTCTTTGATGACTCAACCAACAAACTTGACCTGTTCTTGTTGATTCACTCAACTAACTCTTCTTTCTTCTTAACCCATGAATTGGTCATCATCCTCATAGATGAGGACTAATTCCTAACTATTGATTATTTTAGTAATTCAACAAATCCAAATAATCCTCAACTATCTAATCAACCTCTTGTAAGCCTATAAATTGACATGAAAGCCATCACTTTCATCATTTTTATTTATGATAATGATGTGTTATTTAATTTTCAAGTGAATCTAAGCCATAAAAAGTCCATTTTCATACAAAAACACTTCCCAATTTCTATTTGCATTGGAGAAAGTATTGAGCAACTAGATTCAAAGAATAAGTCACTTTTAATAATAATGGAGGCTCACAGTACTTCAATTTTGTAAGTGTGTGTGTGTTTTGTTGTTTTCCTTCATTTGTTGCTTTATTTTGAGGTTAAATTAAGTTTAGAATATGATCATTTGTGTTTTGTTAGCTAATTTTGCATTCTAGATTTCCCTTTATACATTTTGGCATGTTCAGTGGGATTTTCCCTCATCTTTAAAGTCTTAGAAATCATAAGTGCATTTAGAAGAATAATGTTGGTCTTAAAATTTTCTTAGAAATCATAAGTGCAGTTATTTTTTTTATTTTCTTGGCACACATTCATTTAATGTTGGTCTTAAAATTTTCTACTTGCAACTGTAGGTCTATTTTCTAAATTTTTCTAGTCTGTTGTACTTATACCTGTGTAATAATGAAATTGGAGAGATCATCAATGAATTCATTGGATAAAATAGAAAAATCATTTATGGGCATTTTTCATTCTTATTTTTTCATTTTATCAAATTTTAAATAGTTTATGTGTTTGATTTTGTTGTTTAACCATCTTCTATTTCTATTTTGCTTTCTATTTTGGATATTATTTCTTATTTTTAGGCATTCTACAAAACAAAAAAATCATAAAAGACAACAATAGAATCATAGCATACATTTATTAAATCATAACATGAAATAATGAAATCGTAGCATATAAAATCAAAATTGTAGCATGTAGTAGAAAATCGTAGCATACAATAGCAAAATTGTAGTATATAGTGGCAAAATTGTAGCATGCAATGGAAAAATTGTAGCATGTAATAGAAAATTTATTTTCCACTTATAGTGGTCATATTTTGGAGGCCATAATGTTTGACTCAGGATTCCATTTGAGATATTGTTTATGCCAAAATAAAGGTATCAAAAAGGAGATGCAACCATGAATAAATATTAAACTTTTGGACAATTCAACAAATTCACCAAATTTTATTAACATTAATGAAATCATTGTTAACATCAATGAAATTGTTGTTATCATCAGTGAAATCATCCAAGAATAGTGAAATCAATCTACAAGTCCTTATTTTTTATATTTTTCATTTTATTTTTTGTATTTTTCAGCTGTGAATGAATTCACCATTTGCTCTAATTGTGTAATAGTGAAATCATTCTAGAAGCTAACATTTTTTTAATATTTTTTCCATTCTTTTGCTTTCCTTTTTGGCTAACTTTATAGTTTGCCTTGATCTTTCACCTTTCAATAAATTTCTAATAGTTTTTATAGGCCATTAGTCCAAGACAAGCAAACTAAAAACAAGTTAAAATTTAAGATTTTCTTGCTAATATTTTTTATTGCTATTAAGATTTTCTTCATTTTTAATTTTTAGACTAACTATTTTTCCTTTCATTCAAGCTTTCTAGTCAATTTCCATTTTGGTATTTTCATATTTAGTAGTAATTAGAAAACATTTCATCTTCAGAGCTAATCAATTTTTTCAATTTTTCTTTCAAGTAATTTATTTGTCTTTTTTTTGTTATGTATTCTCTTTTTTGTGGTGTTATAATGGTGGTGATAGTCAAAAAGTTAGAAATAACACTTACAAGTTTTGTTACCCAAAAAACACATGCGTATACTCTTATTTTGACATCACATTGGTAGTGATACCTGAGAATCACATGCAAGTGTTATTCTTTTTATTTTTTTTATAGGGGCTCTATCAACTGTGGATTTCAACACCATGCAATAGGCCAACCCCATGTAATATAAGGTTATATAAATTGAGTTAGAGCTATCATTTTTGGCTAAGCAGTGTTGTTTTTAAGCACATCATGAAGTGAGGAGCTTACACACTCTAATACCTAGGCCTTAGATAACATGACTCAAATTTTGATTTTTTAAAATTTAACACTCTGAAATCTTATGGATGTGTTGGGTACATTGAGATTAAACACATTTGTTGCATGCCTATTAAAATAGATTCTTCCATGATTTTTGGCCTTATCATACTAAAAGGTATATAAAAAACTCCCCTAGATAAGCTCATTTATACCTTAAACCTCAGAAAGTCATTATTACACTACTTTTCATACACTCTTGAAACCAAATTTAGTGGGTTATGGGAATGACAAGGTCCTTCATGGTTAGTGCCTTAAAGTATTAGGCTGAAAACTAGTGCAATGGATAAGTAAGTGACACAAAAAGCCTACGGGTTATTCAAGCCCCTTTTGCCTAGATTTTATCCCTTTTATGTAATGCATGTGTGTTTAGAGTAGGATTTATTTGTTTATCTCCTTGTGATAGCCATGTGATGAAAATATTTCTGGTTGAAAACATATATTTGAGTTTCAAAATGAAGTCAAAATCATATGAAAAATCTTAAATTAAAGTAAATTATCTAAAGTCAAAAACTCAATATCTTTTTTTCAATCACTTTGTTTATAGTAATTTTGGTCATTCACTTTCTTTGAGTTAATATCTTTTGTTTGTTTTGAAGTGAATCCTTTGTTATCAATGTCACCTATTACATGACACATGACTATGTGGGATAAGACCTTGAGCAATCCGGTCATAAATCCAAATACAAATAATCATAATCTTAACCTAGGGTTCAATCTAACTAGTTTTGATTCACAAGCATATTTGAATCAAAATTAAATAAATCAACAACAAATCCAAATCAAAGTTTCAATGTCATTTAAAACACACCAACCAATCATCTAATAAATCCAAATTTGAGTTTGAACGTGCATCCAACCTCACCCATCAATCAATTAAATTCAAACTTGATTATTCATTCAATTTTACCAATCAACCAATAGAATCCAAATGTTAATCAATCAAATCCAAAATTGAGTAGACATTCAAGTCTATAATCGAGCAAGATAACCCAAGCATCAATCAATCACATTAAAACTTGAACACTTGTTCAAGTTTACCCATCAATAAGCATTCATATTTTACTTTAGGGACAACATGAAATAGGTTTTTAGGTTTTATCAATCTAAATTATTTGAATTATTTTACAATTTACACTCCATCCACAAATCAAAACTCACCAATCACAAATCAAAATGCATTCATCAATCCATCTAATTCCAACCTTATCATTAATCTAAATCAAACCTTGCTTCACCTTTACTACCAATTTCAAATTTGTACTTAAATCAAACCCAAATTCAATCAAATCTAAATAGTTTCCATCCAAATCAACCTTTCAAATACTACACCCATAAAAACCAACCTTTACATATTCATTAAAATAAACCATTTATTTATACATCTAACCCATTCCAAAACTTGAACCAAAATAAATAAAATCCACATTTGTTCACAGACCCAACAAATTCAAATCTGATTAACTTCACAAATCCATCAAATCTAAACATTTTCACACATCTATCTAACTTTACAAATCCACCAAATCTGAATACTTTCACCTTCAACACAAATCCATCAAATCCATCCTTCAATCTAACAATTCAAAAAAATCTATCCTTTAACTAAAATCAATTCATTAAAACTCCACCCTATAGTCTACATTCCTAAATCACTAAAAAAATGGGGTCTTGCTACAAGCTTTAAGTCTACGAGACAAGTTTTCCCCTGATATCAAACCCAAGGCCTTAAATCAATTACTCTCTAGGAATAATTCCACACCTCCCATACAAGATCAATCTACCTCTCTATCCCACTTCATTATTATGGAATCCTAAAGAATTCCACATCAACATCACCCTACCACTAGTAACCCTATTTTCCAAAATCAATCAAGTTTCCCATCCACTAGTTATAGCCTTGATTCCAACATCCCTTATCACACTAGCAAGTGAATCCAATTCTATCACCCTAACCATATAGTATCACTTCATCTCTAAAGCCACACCAAAGCCAAATCACCTAACCTCCCAACAACATTACCATGTCTTATGCTCAAACTAGTCAAGAAAATTGAAAATATAAGTTCACTCCTTTAAGATAACCTTATGATGTTGTCTTTCAATTGTCGGTCACTACAAACGTGGTCATATTACCTAACACTAAACAATTTGAGCTAGATGTCCCAAAATCTATGTGGTATTGACCTAATGAATATTTTGACTATCACAAAATTGAAGGCCATTCTATAAATAATTGTGCAATACAAAAGCATTATATCTATGATTTGATTGACAATGGGATATTAAGGTAGAGCCAAGTGTATCCACATCTAAAAATCCTAGCTTGGGGGTATGACAAAATGTCTTTCCTGAGCCTAATCAAGAAATTCCACTTCCAAGTCAAGGTCATAACCTTCCATTCATTTCTCACAAACCTCTTTTTGACACATCCTTTTTCAGTCAATCCATAGTCAATCAACCCACCTTTGACAACCATGATCTACCATCCATTTTTTATGAGCCTATCTTTATTGAAAAGGCTATATTTAACCCAAAACTTATCTTTGATCAATATCTTATTTTTGACAAAGATCTTGTTATTCACTCCAATATGCTTCTTACCAGAAGACTCCCATGAGATTGGGCATTCCTTGAAAAGGGGAAGGTGGGGACAACTACAAAATTTCATCCTTCATTTTAGGAATGATCTAGGATCAACCCAAGGCATGACAACGGGTATTGAAATTAACAAATAGATTCTGTATGAATAGTTTCCAAGAGATACACTATTACCACAAGAAGTTCAATACACTATGTTTCACATAGGTTAAATACAACTATGAATACTTTGAGTTTTGGGATTGTTATTTATAAACAAAGGGGAAAAAGGGCACTTCCAAACCACTAGATAAACACAAAAGAGAGGGAAGGGTAGAAAAAGAAGCCTCCAGGTCTAAAATGAGATTGATGCAATGGTCATTAAACTAAGTAACTCTACCATAGTTATACCACTGTAGATTAAGTTCCACTAAAGTTCTACCTCCAAGAGCATACAATGGGAAGAGATCAAGGGAACTGAGAGTATGCCTTTAATGTGAATTCCTACCAAATATTAGTACTAGAGGTTTATTATTGAAAACACGTAAATGCTATATGAAAATTTGCATCTAGGCACAAAAATTATCAATACTTACCAAAATAGAAATGAAATAATTCACACAGAGAATAGAATATCTAAGCACATCATAATCATGACATACATAAAGTGACAAAGTGTTAATCTAATTAACTTATTACTATTTATCATTTAAACATGATGAAACCAAATTAAATACAAAAGAGACATTTTTGTAGAAACATAAATTATATTGATTAAAAGAGTGAAAAAATGCTAAAATAATTGATTTGGTTCGTTGTTATTTTCTAGAGTGTAGAGGGAAATGTAGGTGAAATCTTGGTAATAATCCATTACCACTTTTAAAAAAAATTTGGTCAACCCTAAAATACAATATGAATCTTCTATAAATAGATAAGGTTTGGGGCTTACCTCTAAAAATCATGAGGATCCCATTCTAGGCCATGATGGACACTAATTACAGTTACAAACATATTTACAAGCATAGTAAACAAATGGAGGTGACTAAAAGGGGATAGCTCCCAAATAATTCAATTTTACATTATCAGATTCTAGCATAGCTACTACAAGGTCAAAATCCTTATCCAACTTGGACAAGTTCATTAGAGGCTCCCTGAAGATCAGCTCTACTTGAGCTACTAGTTTTTAAGAGATCTAAAAAGTTGATTCCATCTAGGCATGAACTCTTGAGAATTGATTAATGCTCACAATGGAATAAGTTGATAGGTCCAACACCAACCAGGCTCCTTCTTGGTTTACCTTATCCATTTTTCCCTCATAACTTGGTTGAATTAACCTAGGGAGACTCCAATTTCCCCTTGGTTGAGTAGAGTGCCATTCAAGTGGAATACCATGGAGATATTGATTTCCTAAGAATAGGTTAGTATCTTCTTCTCACCCTCTAATGGTTCTATTGTAGTGTGGGATAAGGCTAGCCATTCCTCCATTACTATTCTTATGTTCCCATGATAAGTTTGGCACAACCCCAAATCTGAGGTTGGCATCAATTTGAGCTCTAAGAACATCCCCTTGTTAACCACTACTTACAGATTATGATAATTCACATTGATTTTTATGATCATACCCATTTAGGCCTACGTTTGCTGCATAATTGCATTGTCCTTAGCCTAAGTCCACACTACTTTCCCAAGGATTAAGAAAATCAATACGATGCATATTTGACCTACTCAATTAGTTTGATTGAGAATGTACTCTTCACTTGGGCCTCAAGAGTTTGGACTTGGATCTACATGTCCTTGAGGAGCTTCTCAAACATGTCATGGGTAATTTAGAGGATAGATAATGGGTCCTTGGCCATCTTCTCTTCTCTAATTACAATCCTCACTTTTTTGAGGTAAAATATAGCCTAATGGGTCTACCATATCACCAAGTTCACCTCCTATATGAATATCTGAGTGAGCATCCTCTCCATGCTCCTATAGGTTCTATAAAAACTCTAATGTACATCTAGGTTGCCTTGGAAATCCATCTACAGTGTATATGACTTTGAGACCACCCCTCACATTGTTGGGGGTGTATGGGGTTTGGCTAAAATGGTGGTGAAGGTTAGAGGATGAGGTGGAGGGGATATGGAGGAATTGGAAGGAGTGAAAGAGGAAAGGAGTGGAGGTAGAGGGGGCATATGGGTGAAAGGAAGGAAAAAAAAGAGAGGCCCATGGGAATTGTTGGCCAATTTTTACCCACATACCAAGCTTCTACCTAGATAGAGAAGCTAAGAAGATTTACTGACCCATAAATGATCACAAGATGGACAAAGCAATCTTTGAAGAGCCAGACCATCTCAAACATCATAAAAAATGGACCAGTTAGATCAATTGTGCATTTTATATGTATGTTTAAAAATCTTCTCAAGCTAAAAGATCACATGGACATGAAGTTCTTCATACCTAAATCATGCTCTACAAATTTCATATCTTGATGAACTTACTATCTCAAGATATAGGTATTTAAAGTTGAACTTACAGAGTGGGACATTCATGGGGGATGTCAAGTTAAAGCTGCAAAAAATAGCTATTTGAATTCAAATGTTCTATGTTTGAACACACAGATGATAAGTGTCCAAATCATGGAAGCTCGAGTCAAGATCCAATGGTGAGTAGGTGATCAACATTATCAATATGTTTGAAAGATATAATGAAGAATGTTAAATCATATATTGAAGATCAATGGTGAGCTTGTAATAAAAAAGGAAACATATCCTAAGATTGAATGTGCAGTTGAAAAGTGGCAAGATCTTGGGTGCCCATATAAAGATCTAACAGTGTGTGATGACTAACAAAGCTAGTGGGTCTAACTTGATCAATGGTGTGTGATCCATCATACTAAAGTAGATTGATGGTGATCAAGAGGTCAAAGAGTCAGTAGACCCATGGGATGAATGCAAAGCCACCACATGGTGTAAACACAAAATTAGATAGAGATGACAATATAATCCTAAGAATGAATGAAGAGTTACTAGGTGGCACATTTTTAGAAACCTAGATCAAGATCAAGGGCTAATATCAAAATTCAAAGCCTTAAGACTTTAAATAGAGATAAAATGTGGTTGAGGTTGAACCAGAGTAAATATTTAAAATGGACATGATAGAGGCAGACATGTCAATTTTGATGGGATCATCACCAAATCCAACAACATGATTATGACCCCTTTATCTACTCTTACATGCCAAACATGAACCATTGGGAATTCTACCCTAAAACAAGATCAAATAGATTGATCTAGCTATTGTAACTACTTTAGCATCAGAATTAAGCTTTTAAATAAATTAATCTCACCATTTTAACTTTAAGGAGCATCAATGTAGGGTATAAATAGATTGAAAGGGACTGTATGGTTGTTATGGCATTCTTCCAAAAGTAATCTTAAACATTATGATTTGAAATCTTAGTCATTATTCTCCCTTATCCATCCTTCTATGCATTTATCCTCATCTCTCTCATCCCTTTTTGCTATAAATATAGGCTTTTAAGCCTTGAAAGAGATCTCCTCTCTTTGACATGACTAGACTCTATCGAGATTTGTACTATAACACCTATTTGAATCAATAAAAGATTGAATTCCTCCATTTACAAGCTGAATCAAAGTGTGTTTCATGAGTTCATTTATGTGAATAAGTGAATCTATGTTTTATTTTTTCATGAAGTGTTTTGGTAGTTCTCATAGGTAATTCTAAGTGCATATATAGTCTATTGGTTAGTTTGGAAGTGGACAACTTCCCTCCTATGCTAGGAAAATAACCATTACATGCCTTTTTGTGAAAAAATTATGTGAAATACGATCAAAGAGTGAATGAAGTGATGTTTATAAGTCTTAAAATTATCTTATAGTGTGTCTTGTGCAAGTATAAGGATAAAAAAATTTGGTGCGTCACCTCATTTCTACATGATTTTATACATTTTTATTAATCTCTTTCCCCTTTTCATAGTAAGAAGATAGTTTAGGTTTAGTATAGTTGATAGTACCAAAAAGCAAGCTGGGCTTCTCCATAGGTTTGACCCAAGATTAGGTGACCCACAACCTAGGGTCATTCCCATGTTGGACTACGTTTGAACAAGAAGACCTGAATAATGCCCTTTCTTAGCTAGGGTGCAGCCTAGGATGCCAACAATTCTGGCATGCTTGATGGGACTCATTGGAAATGGTCTTGGTGAAATTATAGTTGCATTAGTGTTATTTATGAAGTATTTAGTGACTCTAAGCTCAAATAATTTCTTCTAATAGTCTAGACTCAATTTCCAAGTAAGTCTATTTTATTGCACTATCTTTATGTTATTTTCATGGATGTGTATGAGTAAAACTATGCTATACTTCCTTATCATCCCTATGATGGATTATAATAGTATTTTCATGATCCATATAAGCCTTGTTATGATCCTAGTCAGCCTTGTCAGGTGTCTTATGCAATCTATGTTGAGCCTTATCAAGTTTCTTATGATCATTTAAAAAAAAAGTATGACCCTTATCCCCCTTGTGAACCATATTAGTCTCAACACCAGATTTCAGCTTCCCTATATGGCTATGATGTTTCATATGAGAATCCTTGTCTCCAAGAGAGAATAGATGAAATAGAGCTCAAACTACTAGCATATACAATAAAATTTTATTCAAATTCTCAGTATGAGGAAGTGAATGGGCTATTTCTAAATGCATCTAATGATCCTGAGGAGAGGAATGAGTTGTGAAATCTTATATTATAGAAGATGGAGGATTGAGAGAGGTAGAAAGGTGAGTTGAACTAGTTATCTCAAGAACTCTCTTGTATTCCCTACTGGTATTCTTGGGTTCCTCATTCTCATGAAGTGCTTAACCATACTCAATTTGAGCCAAAGGAACTACCTAGTTAGAGTCAAGAGCATACTCATGTGCCTATTCAAGAATCTATCCAAGAGACTAATCCTTTTTTTAGTTCTATTTATTCCTTGCTCATCCCTCAAACTCAAGTTGTCTATGAGGACAAAGAGATTTCAGACTTTGATGAGGTGATGGTCAAGTGGAAGGAAAAAAATGTAGAGGTCTTCAAAAGTTTCTCTTTCCCTCCTCTTAAAGGTTCTTCAAATGATTCCATTGCCCTCAAGATCCCAAAATATTGTCATAATCAACCTTTCATGCTTCATACCTCCTCTTAAGGAAATGAATCTCATCACCCTCCCACCATCTCCCTTCTTTAGGAGGAGCCTATTTTATGGTGGTATGAGAAAGAAATTAAAGCTGCGGGTCAAGTTCTTGAAGGGTGTGAAGAAGATGTCTCAAGTGTGTATGAGGAAGAGTTTCTCATTGATACTTCACTTGAGGAACAAGTTGAGAATGAGGTTGTAGCTGATTTTGAAGAAGATATCTCAAGTCTTCTTAAGAAGGATGATCTTAATGTGGAATAACTCCCAAAGAAATTAGTACAAGTTGGAGTCATAAATGAGTTTGAGATATCTCCTATTGAAAAAGATGAAGGTGTTATTCAAGATAATTCTATTCAAATTGATCAAAATAAAGAACAAAAAGATGATTGGTAGCTATACCTTGCATCTCTGTAAGAGATTTAAGAGCTTTTTAGAGATATGTTACCCATTAAAAAGCATGTTTATGTTAAATTTGATCAAGAGTCACTCATTTAAGATCATGATACATATTGGGTTGACTATTTAAAGCTCTTTGAAGAGCTAGATGAACTTGCAGTAGATAGAAGAAGGATGAGGTCACTCCAAGACAATGTATAGATGAGATATCACTTGACAAAGTTGTAGTTGATAAGTAGTATGAAAAATATATTGAAGTGCAAGATGAGTTCATTTTTGTTGGTGACTGGTTTGCTATTGATGACTCATTTGAAGAGATGGTAAGAGAGTTGGTAGGCAAGAAGAGTGCCTCAACAAAGGTTATGTTTAATAAACATCTTGCTTTGTAACTTGTACCATCTTTTGGAGTGAGTAAGTTTATGAATTTCCCTTTTGATCTAAGTGGATCATGGTTTGTCATGGTTAGTTAGATTAGTTTGTTTATGTTTTGTCCCAAATAATTTATTTATTTGCACATTTGTTTTGTTAGGTTAGTTTCCCTATATTATTTGTTTCCTTCTCTATTTTAGTGGAATTCATTATCTTTTCAAGTCAAAACATTTCTTATAGTCATGGATTAGATTCATCATTATTGGTGAGTCCAAGAATCATGTAAATGGTCCAAGTTATCAATAATAGTAGGCATGCTACCTAGTTGAGTCACTAAGGATGTTGGCCAATTTTGTCCCACATACCAAGCTTCTACCTGGATAGAGAAGCTAAGTAGATTTCCTAACCCATAAATGATCAAAAGATTGAAAAATCAAGCTTTAAAAATCTATATCATCTCAAACATCATGAAGAAATAAACTAGTCAACTCGATTGTGCATTTTATAATTATGCTTAGAAAGCCTCCCAGGCCAAAAGATCATATGGACACAAAGTTATTCATGCCTAAATCATGCTCTAAAAATTTCATATCTTGATGAGCTTGATATCTCAAGATATAGGTCTTTAAAGTTGAAATTTTAGAGTGGAACATGCGTAGGGACATCAAGTTAAAGCTATGTCAAATATCCATTTGAATTCAAATGTTTCAAGGTTGAATACATAGTTGAAAAGTTGAAATCATATAATCTCAAGTTAATATCTAATGGTGAATGAGTTATCAACATTATCAGTGGCTCTAAAAGATCTAATGGAGTGTATTAAATCATACATCAAAGATTAATGGTGAGATCACAGTCAAAAGGTTAGTGTATCCTAAGATTGAACTTATGGTTGACAAGTGGTAAGATCTCAAGTTACCATATGAAGATCTAACAATGTGTGGTGATTGATAAAGATAGTGGGTCCAAGGTGATCAATGGTGTATGATCCATCATACTAAAGTAGATCAAAAATGAGTGAGAGGTCAAAGAGTTAGCAGACCCACAAGATGAATGTAAAGCCACCACATGGCACAAGCATAGAAGCAGATGGAGATGATAGCAGAATCCTAAGAATGAATGAAGAGCTATTGAGTGGCACAATTTTAGAAACCTAGATCAATATCAAGGGTCAATATCAAAAGTTAAAGCTTTAAGACTTTAAATAGAGATCAAATATGGTTGAAGTCAAACCAGAGCAAATATGTCAAAGGGAGGCCATGGAGATAGACACGTCAGTTTTGATGGGTTTGTCACCAAATATAGTATCATGATTATGACCCTTTTCTCAATTCTTACACACCAAAGATGAACCAGTAGGTATCAATCCACACTAGAATAAGATCACAACAGATTGATTCAACTATTGTATTTGATTTGGTGCCAAAATTCATGTTTTAAATGACTTGATCCTACCATTGTAACCATAAGGAACATCAATGCATGCTAGAAATAGATTGAAAGGGACTGATATGGTTGTTATGGATACCTTCTATAATTAATCTTAGGAATTATGATATTTTCTAACAACATCAATGCCAAAATGATTGAAAATATTGGTCATTATAATCCCTTCTCCATCGTTCTATGCATTTATCCCCATATCTCTCATCCCTTTCCACTATAAATATAAGATTTTAAGCCTTAAAAGAGATCCCCTCTCTTTGTCATGACTGGACTCTACCAGGATTTGTACTGTAACACCTATTTGATGCAATAAAAGATTGAATTCCTCTATTTTCAAGTTGAATCAAAGTGTGTTTCATGAGTTTATTGATGTGGTTAAGTGAATCTATGTTTTCCTTGCCTCTATTTGAGTTTTATCACCTTCATGAAGTGTTTTGGTAGTTCTCACAAGTCATTCTAAGTGCATACATAGTCTGTTGGTTAGTTTGGAAGTGGACATTTCCCCTCCCATACCAAGACAATAGCTAGTCCATGCATTTTTATGAAATATTTATGTGGAATCTGATCAAAGAGTGAATGAAGTGATTTTTATCAATCTTGAAAGTGCCGTATAGTGTGTCTTGTGTAAGTATAAGGATCAAAACATTTGGTGTATCACCTTATTTCTACATGCTTTTGTGCATTATTATCAATCTCTTTCCCATTTTCCCAATAAGAACCTAGTTTAGGTTTAGTATAGGTGATATCCCCAAAATGAAGCCAACCTTATCTAGAGGTTTGACCCAAGATTAGGTGACCCATAGCCTTTGGTCATTCCCATGTTGGACTAGGTTTGAGTAAGAGGACCTGAACAATCCCCTTTCTCAGCTAGGGTGCAACTTAAGATACTAATAGGAAAATTTAAGCTTTCCATTATTAATGAGTGAGGTTCACCTAAGGTGAGATTTCCCTTGAGAATAGATCATAGAATAATAGGGATGAGATAGGTTGGTTGAAGGTGAAGCTAGTGGGGCCTTGGGTAAGGGAAAGAGGAGCCCAGGGAGCCAATCATTAGGTTAATGCTACTAAGATTATAGGTGTTTTTGAGACTTACATAAGAGGTGGAGTTAGAATTAAATGTATTTAGGTTAGAGCCAAAGTATGGGTCACCTTATTTTTCTTCTTTGGCCTCTTCCCCAAGTCATCTTTGAGTGTTACGGTGGATGGTTTGACTATGATTATGGGGCCTAAAAGGGATAATGGTAGAGGACTTGGAGCTATAAAGGGTAGTGTTGGGTTGATTTGAGTGGGGACTTAGAGGCTCCCTATTAGAGGTAGTTGGCTCCCAAAGGTTGTTGTCATACCTATTGTTAAGGGCACACCCAAAGGAGGCATTGGGAGGACTTCAAGCTGTGAGATGGGTAGAATAGAAATAAATATGTAAGTGAAGACACTTGGAAGGGCTAAGGCCAAGGGTACTTGGGTGAAATATGGAGGGGAAATAGAGGGGGAGATAGAGGTGAACTAGTGGGTTACATAATAGGGAGTTGGAATGCAATTGGAGCAAGTGGTGGAAGGGAAAAAGAAGGAGGTGAAGGAGTGAGTGGGGGAACCTAGATGGGTACTTATTAATTTCCTCATTCAGGGCTCACTCTAGAGTTTCCAACTATGTCAAATATCATAGGTTACAATTCCAATGGTTGAGTAAGCTATACTTAGGCTGCTTGGTGTTGTGTAGTCTAATCTTGGCTTTACCAAGCCCTGGTAACTAGTGCTATTCAAAGAGGTAGAGGTGGGGTGTGAGGAGCAACTAGAGGAGGTGGAGATAGAACTTGAGAACTAACTAAAAGAGGGAGAGGTAGAAATTGAGTTGGGGTTAGAGATATAAGAGGAAAATATAGTGGGATGTCATTCAAGATTTTATGAGAGATGGCCAGAGCTGTTGTATTCAGGTCCTCCATAGATTGAGAAAGAGTTGGAGGATTTATCTAGGGGTCTCCCTAAGCCTTCTTCCCTTTATTCTTCTTCTTTTCTATTATCTAGGATAACACCTTCTAGTCATTGATGGTGTTCAAATAGAGCTCATCATCATCCTTATCTTGATACTCCACTAAATGGGTCTGAACCACCACTTTAGGGTCCCACTTCTGAATCTTACATTTTTCTAGGGAGAAAAAGTCTCCCTAGTTATTATATTTTGTATTGAATGGAAGTACCTATAGATGTGGCCCAATGTGGTGATTGAGAGTGGAAAGCATACCTACTACTGACACTATATGCAAAATCCAAAGATGTTATTCATGAGTTGATAGGTGAGATCCTATTTTGATAAGAGGTCAGACACATAATATGGTAGGTATAGGTATTTTAGAGGAAGTCTGCAACTTAGATTACTATGTCATCTCTATATAGCCAATAGTCCCTAATGGCTATGATGGATTCAGACTAATTTTGAGAACTAGGGCATTTGAGCTTCATTGACTACCTGGTACACCACTAGGTATAAGTGGTCATAGATGTCTTAGACATGTTGGTGGAATTGGTGGCCATAGAGCTTATAGAAGACCATGTGGATAATTAGGCCACTCAAAACCCATGCAGGAAAGGTTGACAACTTGAATAAGAGTGTTTCATAAATGGAATTGATAAGATAGCTCGTCATGTAGAATTTACCCTATTTTGGGTGTCTATAATGGAATGTACTAGCCTAAAGTTGATTAGGCCTCCAATGTCTAGGATGTTAGAGTGAGTGAGCACCCACAACTAGTTGACATGCTAACAGTCTGAGTCTCTGAATACTTCGTTCAGTAGGATCATGCCTACTTGGACCTAATCTTGAAAGGTGTGGAGTATGTAAGCATTGATATTTTTTTTGTTGACCCACTTGGAGTTTGGGTTCTTGGCCCAGTCATGCAGGATGTCATTGTTCATCCAAATGGACATCACCACTACATCATATGAGAATGAGAAGTCTGGGAGGGAGTGGTATGCCTTAAAGGCAATCGCAAATATATCAGTAATTTGGTGTTGAGTAGTGGGTGAACATACCCAATCATTAATAACATCCTACATGTGGATAGCCTTGTGAAGGATGTTGCCCAACATGTCAGTGTGGGGAAATGCCTCTTGTTTAAAACCAAAGGACATCCTCATAATTATCCAACTGATCATCAACATTAGTAGAATACTTAGGGACCTACTTAATTACTTTGAATATGTAATTTTAGTGTTTTTACTTAGTTAACCAGAAGGGAAAGTGGTGTCTTGGTACTCAAGATCAATCTTTAAGTTGGAGGATATAGTGGCCATTGCAGTAAGATAGAGGGGAAATTAGGAAACTTTGGGCATTATAACATGGTATGTAGGGGTTCTATGCAATGTTGAAAGCAATGAATCATATATTTATTTTAAGGAAGCAATGGTAACCATTAATGAGCCTCTTTTAGGATTTATAAGCATATGCACACATCTCCCTATATTAATATCATTTGGTGACTGAGTTGCTCTGAATTTCAAATTGGGTTGGTGGTTAGATTTTCTTCCTTTATTTCTAAATCTAGAATTGAATTTATATCATGTGATCCTTTACCACTAGATAAATATAGTAATGGTGATGGGATGTTTCCAAAATAGTCTAATCAGGTCTGGCTTCCCTTTTTATTAATTCCCAGTGGGTGGTAAACATGTAGTCATATCTCGTAGAGGGACTTCACCCAACTCTTGATTTTTGACACATGTCTTCTATTTATTGGTCCTATCAATAATGATCAGCACGTAGGTATGTCCATGTCATTCCCATAAATTGGGTGATATGTCACTCAAGGATATGTGACACACCTTAATTAGCCTTAGTTAATCATTCATACTTCACTATGATCTTTTCAAGTCACACGTTGCTACTAGTTCATATTCACACTAGATGACATGGTAAATTTCTATTTGGTCAAGCTCTAAAATCTTTGACAGGTCCAGGGGACTAGCCTTTTTGACTCTAAATGATGTGGCAATTTTCCATTGGGTCAAGCTTTCCTAGGCTCTAACTTCTCTGACAAGTCTAGGGGATTGGACTTTTTAACTCTAAATGATGTGGTAACTTCCCATTGGGCCAGCCTCTCCTAGGCTTTGATATTTCTGACAAGTTTAAGGGACTAGCCTCTCTGACTCCAAATGATGTGGTAACTTCTCATTGGCCTATGCTCTCTTAAGCTCTAACATCTCTGACAAGTCTGGGGGATTGGTATTTCTAACTTTAGATGACATGGTAGCTTCCCATTTAGCTAGGCTCTCTTAGGCTCTAACATCTATGACAAGTTTTGGGGACTGGTCACTTTAAATCTAAAATATGTGGTAACTTTCCATTGGGCCAAACTCTCTTGGGCCCTAACATCTCTGACAGATTTGAGGGACTAGACTTTTTGACTCCAAATGATGTGGGAACTTCCCATTGGGTTGGGATCTCCTAGGCTCTAACATCTCTGACAGGTCCAAGGAATTGGCCTCTCTAACTCTATATGACATGGTGATTTCCCATTGGGACACACTCTACAAGATTCATAAAATGACAAAGAAAGATAAAAAGAAAATGATTTGTTAAAGCTTACCTATCAGACATGGAGGACTCGATGTGCCATAAAGGATAATAAATTTATTGCTCTGAGAAAGGAATGAGACTCCAAAAAATCTAAGTGAAATCATCTTGCAACATCATCACCATGATATACTAAAATATAATAAACACTACTTATTTATTTTTAGAGAAATTAAAAGAGGTTTGTTACTTCCTAAGGAAAACCAAGGCAATGTATTTTCTAAAGTTTTAAGCAGGCATCACTGACGAGAGCAAAAGGAAGAAATCCAAAGCTTTGGTTCATGAAAATTTTAGATGGGTCCCCAATTTTGGAGAAAAGGGGGCATGTTGGCCACAACAAATGTGACTTCCATTGAAAAAGTGATGAGAAGCACTTATAACCTAACCAATTTCTTCTTCTTTTCTTACACATTACAAAGATTATATGGGGGTCTTTTATCATCCATAGAAAAGTTAGGGCACAAAAGTTTTGTAATAGCAAGCAAAATACTGAGCTTCCACCTATAGATGGTCACCAATGCATGTGAGAATTGATTTTCATTCTGGTTAATTCTTAGATTACCTCTGAGTAATCAAGGCTGGACTAGTTATCAAACTTCTTCCAGGGCATTATTAGATTGATGGATTGGGGGGATAACTAGAGAATTTATGTACTTACAGATGAACTTTCATAGCCCCAACAAAGATGCATTTGGTCTCATTCATGGTTTTTCTCCACTATCAACCAGGACAAAAATCTTATGATGGAGATTTCCTGTATAACCCTTTCGAGGTAGACTAAAAATTTAGATTCTGCATGCTTTTTTTAATTCTTTTCTAGGTTTCTTGAGAAGAGATCATTAATTATTAGTCTTATCCATTAAGGGTTTGAGACCAAGCCAAGGGTGAATAGATAAGGGGGAAATTCTGAATAACTATCCAATCCTTAATTAACTTGAATAGTCTAATATCTTTTGGAATTATTATTTTAAGTACAACTTGGTGTTCATCCTGGGTGTAGGCTATTATAAAATCCACCTATTTCTTTCAAAATCATTGGACTCTCAAATCTAGTATGTTAAGAGTCCCCTTTTATAGTTTAGAATTACTTGGATCAAAGGTTTCAACCTGGGCTGGGACTTTATAGCCAAGATAGGTTGCTATCTCTTAGTTGACTCATCTTTCTTGGATTTTAGAACAAGATACATGGCCAAGGTGATAATTAGGACACAACCTCTTTCAAAATTTCATATTGAACCTTATATTGATACAAGTTCTAATTTAAATTGTGTTATTCATGAAGAAAAGGATTATATTCTATATGATGATACTTCTTCCAAGCTTGAGGGCATTCTATTTTTGATGAATATGTTACTAATAATTATGAACAATACATTTATGCTCTCATTGATGAAACTAATCTAGGAGTGTATTGTATACATGAAGAAGGAGTACCAACACCTCTACTTGCCAAGAAAAAGGGTGAAGATGATGAGCTATAGAAGATGTTTTTTGATGGTTCAAGAAGTAAAGTTGGTGTAGGAGCTAGGGTTATGTTGGTATCCCCATATAAACAATAGTATTATGCTGCATACAAGTTTCATTTTAGTTTTACTTGTACTGTGGCTGATTATGAAGGTTTAATTCATGGCTTTCAATGAGCAAGGAGAAAATGAATCAATAACTTGAAAGTATATGGAGATAGTGAATTGGTTGTGCATCAAGTGAGTAATGTGGTTGAAACCAAGAACCCTTTGTGTGATTAATATAGGCATAGGGTATTGGATTTTCTTGAATACTTTGACACAGTCAACATTCAATGAGTCCCAAGGGATCAAAATAGTCATGCTAATAGATTAGTTGCCATAGGAGCTCAATTTGATACTCTAACTACCATAAAGGAGGAGGGAAAATAGTCTCATATTAACATCATTATCAAAACTTATGTGCCTGATAATGAAGTTTCTTGGCAAGTGTTTGACAATGAGAAACACATTGCATGCTTCTTGAAAAATGAGGCTAAGTTTTCTTCAAGGAATAAAAGGAGGCTCCAAGAACAATTGGGTGATTAGATTATGCAACTAAGAACCAATAAGATACCTAAGGGTTTGGTGACATTATAAAGTATCTTCAATGAGCATGACCAAAATAAGAAGGAGAAAGTGAGCATGTCTAAAAAGGAGGAGAATTATGAAAGGATCTTAACCTTCAAGGACAAACTCCTCAAACTAGACAAAGTATGTTCTACATTAGAGAAGCAAGCATTCATTGAGTTATGTAGAGAGTTTCATGATATCTTTATTTGGGAATATAAGGACCTCAAAGGATTTGATCCTAGCCTAACACACCATATCATTGAGTTGGAACATGGATTTAAACTGATTAGACATAAGCAAAGACCCATTAACCTCAAGGTTGAGCAACTCATGAGGTTAGAACTTACCAAAATATTGAAATTTGAGATAATATTTCCCATCAAGCATTCAACATGGGTAGCTAACCTTTTGCCTATTAAAAATAATAATGGGGAGATAAGACTTTGTGTGGAATTTATATATCTTAATAGAGTGTCACTCAAAGATCACTATCCTCTACCCTCAATGTAGTAGATTTTGCAAATGGTTTTAGGTTCTCAATATTTTTCTCTTCTAAAAGGATATTCAGGATATAATCAGATTTTTGTTAGTGAAGATGACTAGTTTAAGATAGACTTCACTACTAAATGGGAGACTTTTACTTATATAAAGATTCCCTTTGGTTTGTATAATATCGATGCCACATTTCAAAGAGCAATGGACATGGCCTTTAAAGGTTTGATCAATGAGATGCTACTGGTTTATCTAGATGATATAACAATGTTTTCTAAAGATGATAATGAACACATGCAACACTTAATTCAAGTGTTTTAAATATGCAAATAATATGGAGTATATCTTAATCCAAATAAGTGCATCTTTTCTTTTCATGAAGGTAAGCTCTTAGGACATATCATTTCCAAAGATGGTTTGACTATTGACCCTGAGAGAATAGAAGCTATTCTAGGATTATCATTACCCTTACATATGAAATATATTCAAATATTCTTAGGCAAGATAAATTTTGTAAGGAGATACATACCTGGTTTTTTAGCTTTAGTAAAACCTATCACAACTATGCTCAGGAAGAACTAAGTCTTTTCTTGGACCAAAGAGGGTAAGAGAAGTTTTGAATACATAAAGAAAGAAATTATAGAAGATCCTACTCTTGTGAATCCTAATTTTACTAAATAATTCATGTTTTATTCATTTTTTAACCTTGATATTATCTCAGCCATGCTGATGCAAAATAATGATGAGGGTGTGGAGCAACCAATTGTATTCTTTAGTCAAGGTTTAGAAGATTATGAAGTACACCTTTATGCAGAAATCAGTCCTTGATTTTGTAAGAGGAATAAATAAGTTTTGACATATTATTTTAAATAATAAAATTCATGTTATGGTCTCTCATCCTAGTACCAAAGAGTTTCTTTTGAGAAAAGATCTTAGTGAAAAGAGGGCAGGGTGGATCACTAAGTTAATGGAATATGATATTGATATCAAAGTGACAAAATTGATAATGGATAAAGGCCTTTGTGAAAATCTAGCTCCATATCTTAATGATTCAAAGGAAGAGGCTCTAGTCAATCATGATTATTCCCAATCAGTTGGTTCATTGTCTCCACAAAGTTGGACATAGGATCTGATCAGATTTCTCTAAAATGGTGAGTATCCTAATAATATGAGTAGATCACAAAAGAGATATTTTAGATTACAATCTATTCCATTTAGTCTTGTGGATGGTGTGATTTTTAGGAGGGACATCAATGGTTTGCTATTGATATGCATTAATAATGATTAGTTTGGAGTATTTCTCAAGAAGTTTCATGATGGGATAGTAGGAGGCCATTTCTCCCCAAGTACCATAGCTAGCAAGATCATAAGGTTGGATATTATTGGCCTGACCTCTTTAAGGATTGACATGCTTGGGTGAGGTGTGTAAAATGTGCCTTCTTTGTAGGAAAATATAAACTTGTAGCTCTTCCATTGAAGCTTATCCAAGTTTATCAATCTTTCATGCAATGGGGTCTTGATTTCATTGGCATGATAAATCCCCCATCAAATGTTGGTCATAAATGAATAATCACATCAACTGACTATTTTACATTATGGTTTAAGGTATTAACATTAAATGAAGCTAATGATAATGTTTTCTTAGAGTTCTATTAGAGTATCACAACAAGGTTTGTTACTCATACTATTATTTTAGATAATGCTCTTGATTTTATGGGTGCTAATATAATTGATTAGGCAAATAGCAATGGCACATTCTTGAGAACTTCATCTAACCATTACCCTTAAGGTAATGGGTTAGATAAATATACTAAAAAGAATATATTCAACATCATCAAGAAAACCTTGGAGCATAACCAAAGAGCTAGGCAAACTAAATTGAAGATAACCTTATGGGTTGATAAGAAAACTCCAAAGAGGTCAAAAGGAATTCTCCTTTTATGCTTGTCTATGGAAGGGAAGCTAGGTTGTCTATCTCTCAAGAGTTTCCTACCTTAGAGTTAGCACATCAACTAGAGTTTCTTGAGAACACTCAAATAGAGGTGAGATTAGTAGAGTTAATAGAGTTTCAAGAGACTAGATATAAAGCTTATCAAGCTATAGAGCACCACTAAATACTAATGAAGAAGTCTTTTGACAAGAAAGAAACTCCAAGATCATTTCAAGAAGGTGACATAGTATTGAAATGGGATGAAGATAGATCAAAACTAGGGAGACATACCAAATTTGATACCCTATGTAATAGACCTATTTCATCATCAAGTGCAATCAAAGTAACTATTTTCAGTTAGTAAGGATGAATGGACAAAAGCTACATATCCCTATGAATGGGATACATTTGAAACCCTGATATTGAGAACTAAAGGTTAGTTTTATAAATATTAGATTAGGTGTGTGTTTCCTTTCTTATTATGTTGTGTTCCAATAATTACTCTTAACGTACATGTATGTTCTATTTTATGTCTTTCTCTTGTTATTTTCTATTATTTGGTGATTACAAAGGCAATTATATGTCCAACCTATATAGTTGTGACTCCATATCCCAATGGATAGGTTTAGGCAATTAGTCATAGCATAGAAAGCATGCCACCCTTGGGAAATCACCAATAATGTTGACCATTTTTACCATAGGATAAAATGGGTCAACCATAATCAAAATATTGTATAGGGGATTTTTATAATGTCATAGGGCATGATTTTAGTTCAATTTATGACATTTCATATGCCATTCTAGCTTTGGTCATAGTCTAGCTTGGTATTTGTGTCATTTAGTGTCTTAAGGGCCATTTTAGGGTCATAAATGCAAGTGGTAGGTATTTATGGTGATAAATTAAGCTAGGATCATGGGATGGTTTTGTACAGGCCTTAGGGAGTCCATTCAAAGATGTCAAAGTTCATGAACAAGCTTTGTGAAGCCAGACCTTCATCAGGACTTCACATGGAAACCATAATGGAACAACTTGCTTGTGAATTTTTTAAATATGATAAAAAATTCTCACATAATCATTAGACCACACATGATCAATTTTCTTAGTTTAAAGATCATGCTTTACAAGTTTCATATCTTGATGAACCTTTTATATCGAGATTTAGGCCTTTAAAGTTTGGCTTGCTGAGTTTAAGGAGCCAGACCATCTAGGACATCATCCAAAAGTGAACAAACTAGGTATTTTTTGAATTTTTTATCTACATTTATAAATCCCCCATGATATAAAATATTATAGCACTAGGGTGTTCTTCATGTTGAGAACATGCTCTGAAAGTTTCAAGTCCATGAGAGCTTTTTAGCTAAAGTTATAAGCTTATAAAGATGGACCTGAAACATAAGGTGTTCATGCTAAGATCAAGTTTAAGCTCAATAAAAACAAATATTTTTGAGCTTTAATTTTTCAATTTCATGAAAATCAATGATGTTCAAGCAAAAATCATTTTATAAAAGAGTGGATGTCAAATTTAAGATCATAAAATAGCCATTGGTTTTCAAATAGTGTTTCCCAATAGATCTAATAGTCTACATTGTATTGTATATCTTAATCCGATGGTGTGAGATGAGTCAAAGGTTAAGGGAGATTGAGAATATGACACATGGCATAAGCGTAAGAGGATATAGACTGATATCTAGATCTTGAAACTAATGCACACTTGACACATGGCATAAGCTTGGATAGAGTTCACAAGTCATGGGCAAGATCAATAACTCATGATCATTTGTATAAAATAGGATCAATGGTGAAAGATGGGTTTATATGGCAATAGGTTATGTTAGATATCAATGAAAATGAAATTAAAGGTTAAGAAACTAGGGAATTTTATGGAGATTGAACGCATAACCAATGTCAAACCAAGGCAAGCTTTCAGGGATTATCAATCTACCATTAAATCTTGATCAAACACCATGAAGTGAATATAGTGATGCAACCAAGGTGATCAAGAACTTATATGGATGCCATTGAATATCAATACATACCTCTAGTTCACATATTTATTACATACATAGTCTATCTTTTAAGGGTTGTAACATTGTCTAGTGAGTATGTTCACCCTTATTAAAATAAGGGTCCATGTATTTATAGATTATTATTTTTAGTAGTGATAGAATAGGTCTATTTAGACCTATTTGGATCTATAAAAGGGACTATGTAGTCTATAGGTCTACATCAATATAAAGACTATAGGAAAACCAATAGTCTAAGATTTGTTTTCTTTTTATAGTGGACCCATGAGCGTGAAGACAAGTTCAAGCATGATCTATTTTGAAAAAGTGCCAACATTTCAAAGGATACCAAAAATTCATACATGTAACTTCCAATGGTTTCATCTCTAGTACCAACTACATGAAAGGGACCCTTCCCTCCACTGTCCATGCCATGCCAAACCTATTTGGATAAGTTAGCACCAAAGTAAATTTCTAACATATGGATCCAATTGTTCTAACTACATTGATGTTAGAGCTTAGCTCTAAAGCACTTGATCCCATTATTGAAACTATATGGAGCATGAGTGGAGGAATAATAAACTATTTAAACTACTTGAGATAACCTAGATCAATCAAGAAGTTCCAAAGAAGCATACAGGTAGAGGCAATTGTAATTATGGTTCAAATGAGGTTGAACTCATTTTATTTCCCTTAGGACTTCCCTTTTACCGATTCTCTCTTTAAAATGCTATAAGTAGCTACCATTTTATCCTTTTTAGAGAGACCACACCATGTATGGTGAAGCCCTACTAGAATGATGTTATATTTTGCCTTTGAATATTAATTCAAGTCTATTTCTACGTTTTTAACAATTGTCTAAGTCTACAAGTGACATATGATGATGAAAATTGATAATTCTCTATCCTTACTTCCCTTATCCTTTCATGTTTGAGCAAGAGTTCCTAATCTAACAGGTCATATAGAGTGTAGTCTAGTGTTTAAAGCTTTTTCAAGTGTAAAATTATCCTTAGAGTGTGTAATCTACCCTCTAGTTCATTTGCCTTGTGTTGCTTCTCACATCTCACCTCTATATTGAAATGATCATGTTATAACCCATTAAGACTTGGAAACTAGTTTGTATGCTTTGTTTCATCATGATATAAATATGATGGTCACATGGAAGACATTTTTATTGCATTACCTCCTTTAGAGTAGGTTTAATTTATGTATTCTCTAACTATTTTCCCAATATTTAAGTAGTAGTTTAAGTGATAAGCATTACATGATATACTTAGGGAACTAGCCATTAAATCTAGAGGCTCATTTCCAATATAAGTACACCCACATACCTGGAAATGTTCTCATGTTTCCCAAATCTAGAAGAAGCTTGAACAACTTCTTCTAGGGTAAAATATTTGGTGATAATAGAAACAAATTTGAAATTCCTTGGGTAAATAGTATACCCCTACGACATACTAGATAGAATGCTTGACCTGAACCATAAGATGTGTGAGTCACCTAGAGTAAATATAGACTCATTAGGGAAATGGATGTTCAAAAGACATGTGTCTAACAATGGTCTACAATTACTTGCCCTTTGATGAAATTTTGATGTGCATAATCGATGTCAAACTCATTGAGAAACACAACCCATTTGACCGTGTGGATAGTCAAATAAAATTTATATAGAAGGTACTTGAGTGGAACAACTTTAGTAATTAATATGGTTTTGTTATTCAACATATAATAACATAAATTTTAAGATGTGTAAACTAATAATAGATGTTATTTATCAATGGGTGTATAATTATTTTCATAAGTGACTAGTGTCTTTATCAGATAATATATTGCACATTATTTTCCTTGATCATCGTGTTGGACCAAAATTACCCCCAAGTCATGTTCACAAATTTCCTAGTATTGATGGGGTCAATACTATTAGATTTTCCAAATACATTTTCATATGCTCAAATTATTCTTAAGAATCATCATTACATCTAAAGGTGATGCCCTTATTCAAGAGGTGAGAAAAGGATGGCAATAGTCAGCAAGATATGAAATGAATCTATGAATAGATTAAATTTTGCCTTATAATTTGTGTAACTATTTAAAATTATATGAGGGAGGCATTTTTGTGATGTATTTAACCTTGGTAAGATCAACTTCAATACCTCCACAATAAATAATAAAGCCTAAATTTTTTCATAAAGTGACTTCAAATACATATTTATTTTGAGTAAGGTGTGTGTACACATAATAGTTTTAGCTTTTATCAAATACTGACGCTTTACATCTTGCAATAACCTTTCGAAACTCAATATATCTAAGTGCATGCCCTAAGGGGTGCATTGGGAAAGGGGTGGGTAGACCATTGGTTCTTTGTAGGATTATTGTCCCTTATTACCACATTATTACCAATCCAACCAACTCCTAAAACTATTCCCTAAGTTATTACTCCTCTTTTGCACACTACTCCAGTCTATTTCACTTTCCATCCCTCTTTTCCTCACCTTAAGTCCCTTTTGTTAGTTTGTTCTGCTAGGTCGATTGGGTTGATCCTGTATAGTTTTAGGATATTTTCACTTAAGAATTAGGTTAGCCTTTGGTCGACCTAGCTCAGGACCTAGTGAATAATTATCTAAAATTATTATAGGTCGACTAGGTCAACCTTATTGGCTAAGATTTTTGAAAGGGCCAAGGTTCAAATCCACCTATAAATACAAGATAATTTCATCATTATTTTAATATGCAATCAAGAGTTATTATTTTCTCATACTTCTTTACAATCTACTTTTCCACCATTTTACTTGAGGAGTTTTAGCTTAGGGTTTCTACTTGGAATATTTAGTCTTATGGATAAGTCTTGGATGCTTTCACCTTTATTAGTGATCCTTACAAACCATAAAAACCTCTTATGAATTCCCATTGGCCAAAGGAGAGCCTAAGTCTAGATGGATTCACATTTAGGTAAGTATTATCTAACTTTGATCCTCTCTTTATTAAATAGAAGTAGCATAAGTATTGGCTTCAAAAAGGATTACTCTTCATATTCCATGCATTAGGGTCTTACTCATACATAGATTAATTGAGATTCTCCTATACATGTTTTGATTGTTTACCAACCCCTCATGTTGTGACATAAGCTTTGGTGAGTAGTAGATTATATTTACTTGTTATTAGTTTAGGTGAAATTTCAAAACTTAGGACTCCTTTAGGATTATTACATGATTTGTTAGACTGGAGGCTTTGGAACCCTCCTTAACATGGTGTATTTTGATAAATGATCCCCTAATCAGGTATAGAGGATCCCCATATTGGTCATGTTCTCACTTAACAAATGTGTCCCCAATTGAAAGTATATGGTATGATCTATCTTCTTTGAGTTAGGATTGATTTATAAACATGATACATTTTTTATTGCATACATTCTGGTGAACCCAAAGTGAATCTAACCCTTTCAAGATTTTTTTCACTTATTTCATTATTTTATCATTTTTATTATCATATATTCATAATACTAGGTTAACTGTATCAACACAGTTATAACTTTTGTGCACAAGTTTAACACATAGTCGAATCCAAATGACTATGTTCTTTCTATG
Organism: Torreya grandis; assembly: GCA_037957365.1. Lineage (NCBI taxonomy): Eukaryota > Viridiplantae > Streptophyta > Pinopsida > Cupressales > Taxaceae > Torreya > Torreya grandis. The sequence continues at coordinate 837,058 of JARHVA010000247.1, read as the reverse complement.
TAGGTTATTTTCTGGGCACATATTATTGGATCAACTCAATTGATTCAATACAAGTTTTAAGAATTTCAAACATCCAATCTAGACTATTAGATCAACTAGTCAACCCTATACGCTTTAAAGCATCAAATTCAGACTACTAGCTTGACCCAATCGACCCTGTACATTTTAGGCACTCAGTAATAGGTTTTTTCAAAGCTTGGTCAACCCAGTCAACCCTACTAGTAGGATTTATAAGCATTTTAAATAAAAATCTCACTTCTCTATATCCTCCAACCCACCAATGTTACTTTCTATCCTTTCTCTCTTTCCTTAAGTCTTTCTTTTCATAGTTTCAGTCTTTAAAACTACATCTATACAGTCAACTAGATCAAATCTATCGACCTAGTTTTGTATTCAATGTATAGTCTATATAGCTAGGTCAATCTTGTTGACCTTTTTCATTTTTAGACATTTTGATTCCATAGTATAGAGGTGACACTGTCGACCTGTTCTGTCTTTTGTCCATACACTATCGACTAAATTGACATTGTACTATGTTTTAAAGTTGGAATTAACCTTTATATTTTAGTAATTAGCTCACACTTGAATTTATTATTTCTTGTATAATTAGAATAGATCACATAGTCTAATTATGTGGTTTTCAATATACTATTTATTTTTATTATTTTTTATTTTATGCACACATGATCAAATCATAAAATCTTAAATAAGCATTTTAATAAATGTCTACCCAAGGCCAACCTACTTGGATTTCATCACCAAGGGGGAAGCCAACTTGGTTTTATAGCTAATTATAAACACCTAGTTAATGGTATATTTTGGATAAGCACCTAACACCCTTATCATTGCAATGTGTGAAGTGAGGGGGTAAGCCCTAATACCAATCTTGTATCATTACCAATATAGGTCCCTTTCAGCCCAAACATCTTGAAACCATCCTTAGATTACTTTCTAGTTCCTTTCTTACAAAAAACTTATCAAATCTAAAATTATACTCTAATAATATAACAACATTTAGGTTGACCATTTATTTGGATTTTACTTTCCAAGTTGATTGCTTTCTCTTTGCTCAATTGTGTGTTATATTACAAAAACTTACATTAACTAGAATTGGTGTAAGGTTTTATGCCATGTGCCTCAATTGGATCAACCTCATTGATCTAATTGATTATGTATTTCCCTTTAGTTCTTGATTTTCAAAATAATTTCAAAAATTATTCTTGTTTTAGTACACAGTCATTTCAATCGACATAGTTTATTATAGGATGTCTAATTTTCCTTTTTTGTTATGCTAGGTCGACCCAATCGACCATATATAGTTTCCAGACCGTATTCTCTATATTGGGTCAACATAATCGACCTTATACTTTTTATCACCTTATCTATTTGTCGATCCAGTTCTCTCTTTCTCTTTCTTTGAATTTTTTTCATTTCTCTCAAGCATCATGTCCCCTATCAAAATCTTCTTGAAAAACCTGAATCCATTTAGACACTATATGGGGTTATGTTTGATTCTTATCTTTTATTCCTCTTTTTAGCTTTTGGGGCATATTGTGATGCCCATCCACACATTTATCTAGCCTTTGGGGCATATTATGATTCCCACCCATATATCATTTCAAACTTTGGTGCATCTTATGATGCCCATCCCTACATCCAATTACTCTTTGGGGCATCTTGTGATGCACATTCTTACTCTCCATTACATGATATCAAACTAATTAAACTCCAAGAAACCTTCTAAGACATAGTATTTTCTCCCACATGCTCATCCTTGATATAGATGTTAGTGTAGGATACTTTCCTTTCACACTTTCTATATGTTATCTATCTAACACTTTTTCTAGGTCACTCACATGGTTATCTCCCTCTGCAAGTAGTTCTCTCTTTTTACAAACCTTTAGTCCTTCCTTTTTGGTCTTTTGGTTTCCTATTTATCTCATGAGTTGCATTGAAAAATTGTGGATAGGACCCAATCTTCGTCATGATGTACCTTAGTCTTCTCTTTTTACATTCCTTGAATTTTTCTTTTGTGAGTTACATTATAAGACCATGGATAGTACCTGACCTTCCTAAAAAAATACCATATTTTTATTATCCCATTTATTTCTCCCATGATTTTTGACACCCTCATGAGTTTATCTTTTATGATTTGAAGTGTAATACCATGGATAGGACTTGGCCTTCCTGTAGACACCGCAAACGTGTCTGCACCTTGGTTCTCCCCCTTGTTCGCCTCAAACCCCTATCCTAACCCTTGGCCTTAGTCCCCTCCATTCATTTGATTAAAATAACTTAAATATTTTAATTAAGTGCCCCCTTTCCACCTCACCCTTGCCACCTTGGATCCTCCCTTGAATCCCTCCACCTTCCCCCTAGCATTTATTATTCCAAATCTCCTCATTATCTTCCCCCCACGCCCATTTAAGCATCCTCATGACCGTTCTTCCCACAACCCCTCGCTCGGCGGCGTGCAAGAATGGGCAGAGGCTATTTTTAGTCTCTGTCCCCATTCTGCCACCGCCGACGTCGGTGACCCTTCGGCCGACGTCGGTGAAACTGCCGGCGTCGGAAGCCTTCATTACCCCTTTCTGCATCTGTTGCAGCCCCTGGACCCTTGAGCTCGCAAACAGAATCCTCTTGGCGCTTTGGCATTCGACTCTCTTCTCTCTAGACCTCGTGCAACAGCAGCAACAGGTGCAAAGACTCTTGATTAGAGATTTCTTCTTGCAACAAGTCTTCCGTGGCTCCAACAACAGCTCTCCCACTCTTCATTCAACAAGCTAAAAGGTAAGCATAGTCTTTTATTTCATTCTTTCATTTAGTCTCAGTTATCTATCCTATCTACTGTCTTCTACTTGCTGTGTCCTTCCCTTGAGAGGCTGAAAAGCCTTCTCAGAACCTGTCCCCTGTCCATCTTCCTCTTTCCTATCCCCCTTTTAATCTAGTCCCAGACAACTTCCTCATTCCCCTGCCAACAAAGACCCTACACAGGGCACCCAACCAGACCCAGACCATTCTCCAAACCATTCAAGCACGTCCATAAACTCTGTCTCAGACCCGTCCACGGACCAGAACCAAACCAGACCCGTCCACAGTCCAGAAACCAACCCAGACCTGACTACAGGCCACAACCCCGACCGACACCGGTCACTTCCCCAACCGACGTCGGCAGATCAGCTAACCGACGCCGGCGACATTTCCGACCTCGGCGACTGTCATCAGCTCGACAACTCCTTCAGGTAATCATTTTATCTTTTCTTTCCTTTCTAATTTGTTTATCACTTCTGTATTCTGGCATTCTGTATTTCCTTGATCTTTTATCTGTCTGTTATCAGTGGGTTGACCTCCCTTGAGGAAGTTTTCACACTTCCGGGAACAAGCTTTCGCTTGGCAACCCACCGCCTATCCATCTAACATTTTCTTGTCCAAGTTCCTTTTCTTTGCAGGTGTCATTCCTCCACAGCCAAAGAGGGGTGCTCACAAGCGTCTGGATTACGGTGCGCAGTCTATATCCAGGTACTTCTAGCCTTGTCCATTTCCTTAGTTTCTTTATTCATCTTTTGAATGTAGAAAGCGAATTAGCGATAGAAACATTCTGGCACGCCCGATGGGACACTAGGTTCCTCCTGGGTTCCTTTTCTTCTTCATTCATTTAGGAGCATTAGGTTCTTACCTTTCCTCCTCCTTCTTTTCTTCTCAATGACACTATAAGCAGGACTAAAACGAATCTTTATTCCTTGCATTTCTAGACTAGTCTAAACATCATACTCTCAACCCTTTCTCAAACTTGTCTTCATAACAAACATCACATTTCGACTTGGGCTTAAAACGTATTGCACTTTCATTTCTGCTTGTGCTTGCATTAGTCCACATCTAGTAACTTAAATCCGCATATTGAATAAATCGTAGACACTTGATGTTACACTACCGAACCACATGCACTAAAACGAACATAAAACTTACTTGAGACAAGGCCCGACTGGGATTTCATCCCCCAGCGGATACCTTACCCATCCCGGTGACCCTACTTGGATTTCATCACCAAGGGGGAAGCCCACTCCGTTCTCTGGCGGAGGATAAACTCTAGGCGAGGTATATCTTGGCTAAGCAAGACCAGCTAACCACTGGAATCGTGAAGTGAGGGGAGCTTGCTCCTTAGCACCAGGCCACGTACCGGACCTAACACAGATTTTTGAGCACCTAAAACAAGACCCAAAACCAGCTCTAGACTACTTCTTCTAGGACCTTCTTGACAGCCCATCTCCCTAAACATTCATCTAAGGCATAAGCCACAAATTCTAAAGTTAATTCCTAGGATTTATCGCTTAGGCTTGTCTGCCTCTCTCTGTTCTTCTCTTCTCATCTATTTGTTTGAGTGAGTGAGGATGCTTTCTTCATTGTTTTTCCAAAGAATCTTAAAATCTTTTTGTTCTCTGGAAGACACAGTCACCGGCATCAGTTCTGTCACCGACGTCGGCTTTCCTCTCTTACCGGCATCAGTTATCTGATCGACGTCGGCTATCTGCCTTACCGACATCGGTTTTTCAACCGACGTCGGTCTCTGTCACTGTCCCTTTTTTTCAAAACCAGCAGCCTAAAACCTGTCCATTCTTTGTCAAAAACCACATTCTGGTTTTCTGAGACTGCAAGAACACAGTTTCTAGAACCAGGACTCTCTTCTTAACCACTTTAGCCAACAACTTCTTCCGTCTACCCCGTCCCTAACAAGTCCTATCATGGAGTTCCACTCGGAGACTAAAAGAACTCCTACAGGACCGATCTCGACCCCGACCCCGACTCAAATTCCCATCATCCCTGAAGGGGACCAAGATTTCAAGAGATTCTTGGACCTCAATGCCGCAGCCCTCCAAAACTATCTCGCGAGAAACCCAACGCGAGACCTTTCGGGTGACGTGGCGACGACATCCACACCATTTGCCACCCAACCCTTTATGACTCAGCCTTTCACCTCAACTATTAACCCAACCATGGCCAATACGCAAAGTTTGGCCTCCCCGTCTATTTTTAGACCAACCTCCATCGGGGTTCCATTACCCCCTCAACCACCTGCAATTCAACCAAGTTCTACATCATATCAGAACTTGACCCCTCATACTCTTGCACCCACAAATGTAGGAGTGCCAACCTATCTTTCTACCAGTGCCGCCATTCAACCACCTTTGGTGGTGCCCAGTCAACCTATACCTTCGACCTTCGTAACACAACCACCTCTAGCCTCCACTTCTGTCCCTGCGACTAGTCATCCATACATTGTGCCCTTACAAGCGCAACCAACTACGTCGCACGTCTCCTCTAGCCTCTTCCAAGTGCCCTACAACTTAGGGGGTGCTCAACCCGCCAATCCGTCAGCAGATCTTATCAAGATGCTGATGGATAAAATGTTCAGTCTCGAAGCCTCCATTTCCGGTTCAAGCAATACTTTGTCATATAAGCAAATTTGCAATGAGCCCATCCATCCTTCCGTCCCCATTCGACCATACCCTAACCATTGGGAGCTTCCTAAATTCACTCGCTTTCAGAGTAAGGAAGACCCACAACAACATCTACGGGCATTTAGACATGCCTGTTATCTTATTGCCCATGACGATGCGTTGCTTTTACGCACGTTCCCTATGTCCCTTTCTGGCCCTGCCCTTGACTGGTATAGTTCTCTTGCCAGACACTCTATCTTTTCATTTATCCAACTCACCCAACTATTTCTTGACCATTTCTCAATCAACATCACCAAACAAGTCTCAATCACAGACCTTTACTCCATCAGGCAGTTTGACGATGAATCAATCGTCGACTTTGTCGCTCGTTGGAGAGGTCTGATCAACCAGCTCTCCTTCTCTTTGCCTCAACCCGAGCTCATCGAGCTCTTCTCTCGAGCATGTGCCAGACACATCTACCTTACGGATTCAGACATTCCGCACTTTTGATGAAGCTTTCATCATGGCTCGAAAGCTCGAACTCCGCGCCCTTGAAGAAGATAAGGTCAAATTGTGTAATACCAACGCAAAATCCAATGGCCATTCTTCTTCCAAAACTTCTTCTTCTGCCAATTCTGAATCTAAAGGAGTGGCCAATATGGTGGTCGTTAGATCACCATCCTCGACAACAACGAATTACTCTCAACCTTCGACGTCTTCCAGCATCACCAAACAATTCCAACAATGGTACATTTAGCATTCTTACACTCCACTTGGAGAACCATACGCTTCCGTTTTGGAAAAACTACTCAAGCAGGGGGTCCTCAATCTCCCTCCAATCCGACCACCTCAATTTAACCCTTCAAAAGCTATCCCTACATGGTATAGGGAGGCCGACTTCTGTCCCTTTCATCGCGTCCAAGGCCATGACATTGATAATTGCCGAACTTTCAAAAACATCGTCCAAGACATGATCGACAAGGGGGATCTCATTTTAGATAACCCGAACGCCCCACCTAACCAACATATCGACATTTTCAAACAACCATTTCCGAATCATCCGCCTACTCAAAACAACGTCCAGACTTCGACCAACGACCCCCAAAACCATGACATTCACACGATTAGCACTATCTTGCCTCTTGTCCTTGACCAATCTCTCCCATTAAAGGATGAAGAACCTTCTTCTCCTACTAGCCCTCCATCTACCTCTCTTGTATTGGAAGATGCTTTGACCACATCAACGCCATTAAGCCCACCTCTATCCGAAGACCCTACCTTGCCTACTCCTCAACTACAAGTAGAAGGCACGATCATCCATGCCCTCTGCCCACTTGAGGAGCCGCCCTCTCTTATTTCTTCTCCACCAAGAGAAGAACCAGTCTCTCCACCCATTTCAACCGAGGAAGACCCAGTCACGGTTTCCTCTTACCCTTTGCATGAGATTTCTACATCTCGCTCACCTCCATCCACATCCAAACCCAAACCTACATCTAACCTCGCCTCACACAATGGTGGCCCTCGACCCGAACACACGAAAGCTACTAGACCACATCGGAGGACTCATCTCCCACCTTCATCATTGCCCTCTATCTTGGGCCCGCATCCGTCCACTTTAATAGGAGTGCTTCCCACTCCCATCCTTCACAGAGGCACATCGCCTCCATTACTCTCTCAACCCATCAGATATACATCTCATCCAAACCCTTGACCTATGCCTCCTTCACCTCCCAAACCAACGTCATCAACCCCCACTACAATAAAACATCCAGACCCGTTAGCAGGTTCATATGCCTTGCTCTTACGGCACTTGTTGCAGTCCTCTCACCTCAATCTCTCGCCTCTTAGACCATATCACTCTCTCGGACCAAAACCACCATGGTTCGATGACACTCGCATTTGTGCGTATCATCGCACACCTGGGCATGACACGGAACATTGTCATGCCCTCAAGGTTGCCATTCGCCAATGTTTGGAGAATGACACCTCTCTTTTCAACCACGTTATCAACAAACCTTCAACACCGCCTCACCCATCACCTCTCGGATCAAGGCCATCTTGGTTCGACACCTCTAAATTCTGCCACTATCACCACACTCTGGGACATGACACTAAGCATTGTTGTGCTCTCAAAGTTGTCACTCGTCAACACCGGAAAAAGGATTCCCTTCTCATCAAGGATCCTCTTGACCACCTCTTCAACAAAACATCAGCCCCGACTCATGCCTCTCCAACCTCATCACCTAAATCAGGATCTCCACGCTAGACTGTGGTCCCTTTGCCACCTTTGACCCCCTTATTCGACATTAATACCATCCATCTGACCACTAAACCTCAACCGACCTTAACCAATCTTTCAAACATTCTCCCTACCCGCTGGGGGAATTCATCCTTCATCCAAACCTTGACCAACTGTTCAACCCGGTCTCTACCACATATCAATCACTCATTTAATCTTAAATCTTGACCAAATGTCCATCGACCCAACCCCCGACCAATTATTCAACCAGTCTCAACCAAACTTCAACCAAATATCAATCAACCTGACCGCTCGACCAAACATTCAACCTTTTTCAATCAACCAACGACAATGTCAACCAACTTCAACCAAATATCAATCAACCTGACCGCTCGACCAAACATTCAACCTTGTTCAACCAACCAACGACAATGTCAACCAACTTCATAGCCATCAATCAACACCTGACCAATCTCGGAAGAAGCAAATTGGGGCAAGTTTGCTCCTAATTGACTTGGACCTTATCATAACATACAAGCATGGCCCAGGATCTTCTTAGACCTTGAACCCCTTTTTATGTCTTGTGTCTTCGACCATTTCTATTGTTAGTCGAGTGTTTGATCACTTGACATTTTACTTGAGCTCGTCCCTTGAGCAATCCCCATCCTCTTAGTCCTAATTCCTTTCAACCCTATTCCTCTTAACAATTCTTATAACCCTTTTATGCTGTATGGATGCTTTGTCCTCATAAAAGGGGAGTCCTTGAACTTCTACAGTCTTGTCCATGACTCAAATTCCTATCAACAATCAATCAAGATGTCAAAACATATCCAAGGTCACAAATCAAATCAAAAAGACAGACTGCTCCCTCGAAGGACAGCTGTACTATCATTGCTATAGCTAATAGACTGCTCCCTCGAAGGACAGCTATTCAAAAGCCCTTATATAAAGCAAAAATGTAGACCACTCCCTCGAAGGATGGCTATGACTAATCTTGCTACAAACACCAACCTTTCTTAGAAGCTTCCCGCATTGATCAGCTTCGCAACATGACCATAAATCAAAAGACATCTCTATGTAGGCTTCCCGCATTGATCAGCCTGCACCAAAAAAAAAAAAAAAAAAAAAAAAAAAAAAAAAAAAAACGAGTCATGGACTTGGCTTGTAGTTGTCTCAGGGTCTCCTATAAAACGGGGCAAGGTTATTCCTACTCTTAAACTGGGTTACCCTATCCTCCTCCTATTACCTGCTCAAGGGACTTCGAGCTCACTTTAATGTCAAAAGTGATTCGATTACCATTCTAACACAACACTGGTCAACGACGTAATGCATGAACGGGGCTTTTGTTCTAATAACCCCTATCTATGCTCCCTTTCTGGTCCTTGTCAATGAAAGAGCGATTTGCCTTTCACTTCTCCTCTACACTTTGGTCACATTTAACCACATCAATTATCGACTCAAACCAAGCTACTTTTCATCCCATCAGACATCATCCTCGTCCATTTCACATAGTTTCTATGGACACCAATACACATGGAAACTACCGACCCGACCCAATTTATGTTAAGCATAAACCAATACTTGCTGAAGCATAAATAGACCTCCATTCATTTTTAGCATACATCCATCACGACTATGGAAACTTGCTAGGGATGAAAGACTCTCGACCAATTCTACAGAATACACCATCTGTAGCATCATTTTATCCTCATCTTACCCTCATCATTTCGACACTTGACCACATCCAATCATCGACCAATCTTCTCAATTCGTCCGAACTACATTGGTCTGAGGCCCTATGACCAGGGCTATGTAGGCAGCACTCAGATACCACATCTTCTGAGGTTAGCTCGACCACCCCCGTTTGTTCGTCTCTTTGATGGACAAACCTTCCCTTCTACGACTTTGACCAAGACAAATCAATCTCTTTGACCCTTCCTCCCTTTTAGGGAGAACTACATTGGCCTGAGGCCCTTCACACAAGGGCTATGTAGGCAGCACTCAGATCACATGATGTTTTCTGAGGTTAGCTCAGCCGCATCCTTTCGTCCATCCATCCCCTTGCCCAATGACCATTGGAGATCATGCGTATCTCCTTCGACCTTCGACTACTTCCAAGCCAATATTGCCTTGGTTGTTTTTGCGTGTGTGCTACCTCACGGTTGGTTAGTAGAATTGTGCACAGACCTTTTTGGACCCTCACAAGTATAGGATCGCAAATCGGTTGATCCGCACTACTTGTGACCTTTTCGTGATTCTAGGAGCACTTCCTGAGCCTGGGATACCTGGAACACGATGACCATTTGGAGCTTCAGCTTAGATTGAGTGACCCGATCAGCAGATGACTAAATGCTGGGGCCTGGTTACTTCAATTTTGGCACTCCTTGACCCTCGACATGCGACAATTTGACCCAACCCTCCCGTGAAGTGGTCTACGTGCAATCACGACTGTTGCAGCATTTTCACTCACTCTCTTCTATCCATTTCTCTGTCAAATCGACACTCGATCTTCGGTTCCCTTCTCTCGACTATCGCTTTGAGGGGGGAACACCTCATCCTTTTCCTGGGGCAACCAACTCTTGTTTTTGTCTTGCAGTTCGTCAAGAACAACCAACAAGACAAAAAGGGGCAAATGTAGACACCGCAAACGTGTCTGCACCTTGGTTCTCCCCCTTGTTCGCCTCAAACCCCTATCCTAACCCTTGGCCTTAGTCCCCTCCATTCATTTGATTAAAATAACTTAAATATTTTAATTAAGTGGCCCCCTTTCCACCTCACCCTTGCCACCTTGGATCCTCCCTTGAATCCCTCCACCTTCCCCCTAGCATTTATTATGCCAAATCTCCTCATTATCTTCCCCCCATGCCCATTTAAGCATCCTCGTGACCGTTCTTCCCACAACCCCTCGCCCAGCGGCGTGCAAGAATGGGCAGAGGCTATTTTTAGTCTCTGTCCCCATTCTGCCACTGCCGACGTCGGCGACCCTTCGGCCGACATCGGTGAAACTGCCGGCATCGGCAGCCTTCATTACCCCTTTCTACATCCGTTGCAGCCCCTGGACCCTTGAGCTCGCAAACAGAATCCTCTTGGCGCTTTGGCATTCGACTCTCTTCTCTCTGGACCTCGTGCAACAGCAGCAACAGGTGCAAAGACTCTTGATCAAAGATTTCTTCTTGCAACAAGTCTTTCGTGGCTCCAACAACAGCTCTCCCACTCTTCATTCAGCAAGCTAAAAGGTAAGCAGAGTCTTTTATTTCATTCTTTCATTTAGTCTCAGTTATCTATCCTATCTACTATCTTCTACTTGCTGTGTCCTTCCCCTGAGAGGCTGAAAAGCCTTCTCAGAACCTGTCCCCTGTCCATCTTCCTCTTTCCTATCCCCCTTTTAATCTAGTCCCAGATAACTTCCTCATTCCCCTGCCAACAAAGACCCTACACAGGGCACCCAACCAGACCCAGACCATTCTCCAAACCATTCAAGCACGTCCATAAACTCTGTCTCAGACCCGTCCATGGACCAGAACCAAACCAGACCCGTCCACAGTCCAAAAACCAACCCAGACCGGACTACAGGCCACAACCCCGACCGACGCCGGTCACTTCCCCAACCGACGTCGGCAGGATAACCGACGTCGACAGATCAGCTAACCGACGCCGGCGACATTTCTGACCTCGGCGACTGTCATCAGCCCGACAACTCCTTCAGGTAATCATTTTGTCTTTTCTTTCCTTTCTAATTTGTTTATCACTTCTGTATTCTGGCATTCTGTATTTCCTTGATCTTTTATCTGTCTGTTATCAGTGGGTTGACCTCCCTTGAGGAAGTTTTCACACTTCCGGGAACAAGCTTTCGCTTGGCAACCCACCGCCTATCCATCTAACATTTTCTTGTCCAAGTTCCTTTTCTTTGCAGGTGTCATTCCTCCACAGCCAAAGAGGGGTGCTCACAAGCATCTGGATTACGGTGCGCAATCTATATCCAGGTACTTCTAGCCTTGTCCATTTCCTTAGTTTCTTTATTCATCTTTTGAATGTAGAAAGCGAATTAGCGATAGAAACACTTCCTCATAAAAACCATCATGTTATTCATTTTCTAAAAATGTATTTTTGATCCTTGTTCTCAACTTTAGATTTTGATTCTTTTGGTAGATGGAATTTGCAAAATAATTTATGTTAGCATATTTTCCTCCACTTCCTTTATTCTTATGCTAAATAATCATAATTTATTGTCATTATATCCCTCTCTTTCCCTTTGTCACATTTTTTTGCAATTTGAAGTAATTCAAATTGTTCCATGTGTCATTCCTCTTGATTTCCTATCGTCTCACTCTTCATTAGATAAAATAAGGTCAAAATCAAGATAAAACTTTTATTTCACTTAGATTTATGAGACTCTTAGACCCCATGCTCTTTGAGTTCTCTCTCTTATCAACCAAGTACTAATTATACAAATGAAAGTAATCTTTAGCACCCATGTTTGGTTTTCCAAATCCGTATGGAGGAGGAATCAAAAAATCCATCAAGAAGGTTAAAATCCAAATCATTTGAAATAAAATAAAATTATATATAAAAGGTAACATAAAAATCTCAAAATTCAAAATCACACCAAAACATGTGATTCCAAGAGCATATCCTATCTCTAAGCAAATCTCAAACTCCATAGTTAGCCTCACATAGAGTTGAGGTCCATTGAGGTGTGGTAGTCCAGTAGATTATAATAGGAGAATTTAATAAAATATATGGTGCTACCTAATTTCTCATACAAGTACCCAATCTTCATAGTAAACCGATGGTTCTGTAAGGGGTCTTGAAGGATGAGGAACACATTGTGGGAAGGTAGGTTCATTTTAATTTTCATGCATATAACCTTCATGGGATGATCTACATACTGCATTTGTTGATTTAATACTTATGTATCTAAGATAATTTATTCAAATTCCTTAAGTTCAAAGGTCCTCTTTTTTTGACAAACCTAATTTGAGTGTCTTAAGTTTGATAAAGAGTTCCTCTACCTTGGTTTTTCCTTCATTCTCCCCTCCACCCATTTCATTTCCCCGTTGATAGGAAAATTATGATTCCAAATATGTTTTCCCTTATTCTATATTCCCTTCTTCTTCAACTCTTAAAAACATGCTAGCACTACTTTGATTTAGGTTTATATATCCTTAAAGTGAAACCACATGCTTGAACAACTTTGGATCACTTTATTTACACCATAAAATTACATTCTTGGACTTATTTTTCTTTCCTTTTCCCATTTGTAATTTGTTGAACTATCCTAATGTTATAGAAACCTAAGTCTATATCCTTTTTCCATTGTTGAGTGAGTTTGTCTTGTTACTTCTCACTCGACAATGTTATTTTCCCTTTTTATGCACCTTTTTTCATTGTTGAGTGAGATAAAGATTATTAATGCTCACTCATCAATGGATTTTTACCATTTTGTTACTATTTTTACATTTTATATGTTTTATTATCATCCTTTTTAACATGTATCCTTCGTTTGACTTGATGAGTTTACCTTTCTTAAGGTTTACTTGTTTGAGTTTTTTGTTCTTTAATAGCCTTGAATTTTTGGTTACTTGATTTACTCTTGTTTTGATTTGGCTATTTTGTCTAACATATCACTTATCACCCCAACTTGCCAAATTCTCAAGTACGTCCTATCCTCATAGCACCAGTTATCTTGGATTTCCTACATTTGTTTGTTTTTGCTCTTTACTTTTTTATTATTGGGTTTATTGATAGAAATATCTACACCCTAAAACATCAAAACTAACAACACAATATACAATCATCCAAAAATAAAGGTAAGCTAAGGTATGCATCACATTTACTTTTATGTTATTTCCCTTTTCATTCATTTAATTTTAGTTTTTTATTTAAAATACTGCATCTTTTTTTAGCATCAACATTATATATTCTTATGTTCTTTCTCAAAGAACAATTCCCCATTTCACCTTAGTGAAAAAAGATGAGATTTTAGTGGGGAATATGTATACACATAATATTTTCAACTTTTTTCAAATACTAACATTTTACATCTTGCAATAACCCATTGAGACTCAATCTCTCTGAGTGCATGCCTTAAGGGGTACATAGGGAAAGAAGTGGGAAGACCATTTGTGCTTTGCAAGATTTTTGTCCCTTATTACCACATTATTACCAATCCAACTAGATTCTAAAACCATTCCCTGAGCTATTACTCCTCTTTTGTACACTCTTCTAGTCTTTTTCATTTTTCATCCCTCTTTTCCTCACCTTAAGTCCCTTTTATTAGTCAGTTGTGCTAGGTTGAGGTTAACACTTGGATTCACACCCTTGAGGAGATGTTAAACTCTCCTTATCCAAGTGGCATAATGGAAACATCTCTCTTGTTGTGGGTGACAATTTCACTGAGATGAATCTCTAGATAAAGGGCTAGCTCCCCTTGATGCACCTTGAAATCTCAGTCTCTAACTTATCAATTGGATATGAAAAGGGATTAATGAAAATGACTGAGAAACCAAATAGTGATGCAAAAATGTACAATGTCCTCCAAATTAACTGAATCTACTACTTAAAGACAAATAAAGTGTTTCTCACATAAAACTCACAACTCAGGATTCATTATTACATCAATGTTTCATATCTTAGATTCGAGAAAGTATATGATTCTTAGGAAGAGAATGAGTGATTCAAAAGAGGGATACAATCATGGACCAATTATAAGATATATATACACTTAGAAAAAAATACTAGTAAAGATCTACAATAATCTCCTTTATGTGAATGGTAGACTATCAAGAGTACAAGCTAGAAAAGACAATCTTTCACTAGACTAGACCAACAAGATTCAAGTCATTACTCAATATTGTAGCATATGAGTGGAAACAACACTTGTATATTTCTTTAAGAGTTCTTTGAGTACAAATTTGGCTAGGTTTTTCCCAATAACTAGTAGAGGATGCTAAAACAAGACAAAAGAATGCATATATATAGCTTTTGAGAGAGAGGTTAAGCCAAAGAAGTTCAAGAGTCAATCAAACATGTGTATATATGTGAGAATCAATTAAAATTGTATGTAAAAGAGGATTTGGGTGAGTCATGCCATATCAGGAGGTCTACTTGTCCAAAACAAGTCATGATAATGGTGAAAAGTGGCATAAAACCTTTAGAATTGTCACAGGACACTACCTCCATCAAAGACCATCCATGAATGTTTGAAACTAAAAATAGGAGAGTTGACACATAGCACTACTCGATGGAAAAGGAAATCATGGAGATAGTTAGACAATGCTCCTTATAACTAAAAGTCATCCTTTAGACACCTACATTTATTGATTTTATGGAAGCTCTTTGATTTGGTCAGCTACCAATAATGACTTGAACCATCAACCTATCCATTATTTACTTATTTTGTCTATGATATATGCTTAGGATCGTTCCATTTTTTACTTCCAAATTTTCCCTCCGGTTCCCACCAAGCCTTTTGACACCAATGACTAGTTCCCATAGTTTGAAGTTAACATTTATGGGCCATCACTCTTCAGGTATTTATTTCAGACATTTATTTCCCTTGAACTTGTATTTCCCTCAAACAATTTTTTCAAAATAATTCATTCCTTGGACACTTTTCCCATGGTCACTTTGTTTTGGCACTTTTCTCCTTTAGACTTTTTTTTTTCTCAAAACTTTTCTCTTTTAGACTTTTTTCTGTCTCAGCACTTTTCTTGAAAGAATTCATTCAAGCTTTTTCTTGGAAATTATTGTAGATAATTTTCCTAAAAAATATTTTAGGCCTTTTGTTTCCATTGTATTAGACAAAATTTCTAAAATAATTGGGCTTTGACCTCTTTTTGATGCGGATGAGTTTTCTGAAAGAATTCTTTAGACATTCTTTTTGAAATAATTCCTTCAGACTTTCTTTTTGGCCCTTCAAACTTTTATCTTTTTTCCCTTCAACCAAAATAAATGGTCCTTAGACAATTTGTAAATGACCCTTCAGCACTTGGAAATGACCCTTCAAAAATTTTAAGATGACTGTCAAAACTTGTATTTGGTCCACCTTCCTATGAAAATACCCTTCAATTTTTTTGTAAAGTGCCTTTCGACTTTCTAAAATCGTCCCTTTGGAAAAGTTGAAGTGACCCCTTCAGAAAAGTTGAAAGTGACCTTTTTGAAAAGATGGAGGTGCCCTTCAGAAAAGTTAAAGCACCCTTCAAAAAAGTTGAAGATGACCTTTTCAGCTTGAAAAGATATCTTTCGAGGAAATTGTTTTGAACAAAATATCCAAGACAATTCCTGACACTTAAACAAAAAATCCAAAAACAAAACCTCTGAAGGTAATAACACCCAGCCAAAAGACCAAAACAAAGTCTTTAAATGAAATAACACTTGGTATTTTTGTTGTGGCTCAATGATAAATACTCCTTTTGAAGAATTTTTTTGAATACTGTACTTGGCCAAATTTTAATGATGCAAACTTGGGAGTGAAATTAACCAATAGTTGACTGGGTCGACCCTATATAGTTCAGAGATATTTTCACATAGTAATTAGTTTAACCTTTGGCTAGTCTAGCTTGAGACCTTGTGAATAATTATCTAAAATTATTCTAGATCGACTGGGTCAACCCTGTCAGCTTGGATTTTTAAAAGGTTCAAGGGTCAAATCTTCCTATAAATACAAGATCATTTCATCATTATTTAAATATGAAATCAAGAGTTGTTATTCACTCACACTTATTTACAATCTACTCTTCCACCATTCTACTTAAGGAGTCTTACATTAGAGTTTCTAATTGGAGAATATATTCTTCTAGATAAGTCTTAGATGATTTGACTTTTCTTAGTTATCCTTAAAAATCACAACAACCTCTTGTGAAGCCCCTTTGGCCAAGGGAGAGATTGAGTCTTGACATGTTCACATTTAGGAAAGGCTGATAATATAGTCTTATGGATAAATATTGGATGTTTTAGTCTTTCTTAGTTATCCTTACAAACCAAAACAACCTCTTGTAAATCCCCATTGTCCAAGGGAGAGATTGAGTCTCGGTGGGTTCACATTCAGGTCAGTATTCTCTAACTTTGTTCCTCTCTTTAGTAGATAGAAGTAGCATAAGTATTGGCTTTGAATAATATTACTCTTTATATTCCATGTATTAGGGTATTAATCATACTTATCTTAATTAATATTCTCCTATACATATTATTATTTTTTACTAACCCATCATGTTATGCCACAAGCTTTGGTGAGCACTAGATTATATTTACTTTACTTTTTATTAGTTTAGGTGAAATATCAAAACCTAGGACCCCCTTAAGGTTATTGCATGATTGTGTTAGACTAGCGTGTTTAGAACCCTCCTTAGCATGGTGTATTATGATAAATTATCTCGTAATTGGGTCTAATATATTCCCATATTAATCATGATATTACTTAACAAATGTGTCCCCAATCAGAAGTGTATGGTATGATCTATCTTATCTAAGTTAGGATTAATTTATAGACATGATGCATTTATGATTGCATATAAGGTGCACCTCATATTCATGAAGTAGATCAAATATTCTCCATATAAATATTAGGTGTATGGAATATATTCTTAATTTTCCAAAAATATCATCAAAAAAATCCTCAAAAATATTATGCATCATGTCAGGGAAGATGCTAGTCACTGCATGTTAATATGTAACATGACATTTTTAAAGTTGAAAGGAATAACCTGATAATATAATGTTCACCTCAAAGTGGTGAATATAGTTTTATTTTTAGTATTATTTTGATATGATTGTACCTTGAAAAACCATTTATGAGGGATAGAATTTCATATCTTGTTGTTGATTCTATGATAATATCAATGTTAGGTAATGGTAAATCATCTTTGGGACATGCCTTGTTGATGTCTCTGAAATCCATGCATAGGTGAATACTAGTGGGATTATTATTGAATGGGATGATTTTTATCATTATATATTACACCCTTGAGGTAAATATGTTTCATATTTACCTCATCTAGCTAATACAATAGAACCACCTCTAGGTATGGGTAGCCTATTGGGTGATGTGAATCTCTAGTTTTAGGAGTTAGCTCCCCTGATGCATCATCTAGGATTAGCTCTTAATATTACTTGATTACCAATGAAAATGGATATAAGGATGCATGAAATAAACCTAATCTATGGGAGGTGATGCACTAATAAATTTGTCTCCTCTACTTGATCCTTAACAACACTTATAGATAGAACAAGATTGATTGCTAATACACATTCTCTCCAAACTAATCCTACACATCAGTATTTCACATGGAGGTTAAAATAGATCACTATGACTTGAGGATGATGAGTGAGAGGCCTAATTCAAGGAAATATTGATCAATATTCACTACAATTATAGTCATTAATACCTTTGCACATCATGTAACCTACATTAAACAATCCACTAGTACCTAGGTGAAGACAAGGACTTGCAAAGGGAGAAGAATCAACCAATTATGCAAATATAACCAACATCAACACACTAGAATACTAACATAAAAGAGGATAAATCAATATTATATTATCTTAAGTTTTCATATATAATTAGGTAGTACTTTCACATACCTAGCAGAGTGATACATACAATGGCTTTGAATCCCCATTTATAGAATATTGGAAGGAGAAATAAGAATAATGTGGCATAGAAGTGTGGATCAGAGGCCATGATGACCATAATTCATTAAATAATAAATTAAAAACATGATTTTGGGGTAGTAACAACTCCATTACTCATCCCATGCATTACCTTGGCTGCAAAATGGTCTTCAATGAGCCCTTGAGTGTAGAAGTGGCTAGATGGCCTATTTTTGGTCATAGTTGACCCCATGAAGATGTAATGCACCTTTAAAATACTCTATCACTCCTTGACATGTATTGAGGGGTCATTCACCCATTATGATAGGTAGTTACTTTCTTGAACATGTCCATTATTCTCCTAATTACCACCCTTAAATCCATTCATAGCCCATTCAATGTGTTATTCTCCTAGTGGGAGAGAGACCTCTAACTTGGAGGATTTTGGATGATTGATGAGTCTAATAATGGATTGAATATTATGGCACAATAATGTTCTTGCCTTTGAGAGTCTCATAACTTATGTAAATAGGGCTATAACACTCCTTTCATGATGAAAATGAAGGTTATCTCCTCAATTAAGTTCAAGTATACTTATTAGGCTTGTTTAAACTACTATGGGAGGTGAATATTGGTTTTTTGGGGATCATTCCACCTCTTTAAAGTCCCAATATGACTTTCTATTCTTTCAATACCCTTCACATGCCCTAGAAACATGGAAATAATCCCAAAACCAGGCCTTATGAGCCATTTTCCTACATATTTTCCCCACTCATGCCAATGTTAGTTACCATAGGTTCCCATGGGATCTAGGGATGTCACTCATCTGACTCTAAGGGCAAAAAAAGTGCATATATGTTATTAGAATATCTCTTGTAGCCATCATGTCACTTTTTGCCCTTTAGGCACTTTAGAACCTATTTCAATCCTTAAAGATTGTTCATAGAGTACATATCTTCATAAGATGACTAAATGACATAAAATGGGATTGGACATATCCATCCAACTCAACAAAACTCATTTTTCCTCCATGAAAACTATCAAGGAATATATGAGCAAATGTTGGTGGTCTCTCAAGCTTATATATGCATTTTGGGAGTGATTTATGACCTTAATGATTGTTCATAGATATAAGGGCCTAGATTGTAGAAATAACACTAATAAATCAAAGTATAAAACCTACCCTAGAATCCCATAGCATATAATATCTCCATGCACTTACTCCTTGACATTCACACGTAAAGATGACACCTCTTTGGCTAGAAAACATGTAGTTGTAGGGTCAAGAGAGGGACATTAAGTGTGCAAGGTGTGAGAATTCATGAGTTTTGATTCAAAAACCTCTTTGATACTTGTGAACCTATCCTAATCAAATTATTATGGTATACCTTATTTTAATATCCCCAAAGTTCTTATAGATCTCTCACATATAGGTTTAGGGTTTGTAAGCCAAAAGGCTAGTTTGACCTTGAATGTCATGTTCTTAGGATTTCATCTTGATTCCCTAAGTTAAAATTCATAGAACAACCTTGGAACATCATTAATCACTTCCATAGATATTATTCCCTCTAAATACTCTAAATCATTCAATTTTTTCTCCTATTTCATGCTTAGTCCTGTGACTTCTTATTTAGGCCTATTAGACCTAACTAGCCTGTCAAGGCTCTTCATTTTCTTTCAAAAGACCAAACCATCTAAATAAAACTATGAAAAAATTAGTATAGAGGTCAAGAGAAATATTTATCACTCCTTCATCTTTCATCCATGAATATCTCAAATAACTCTCTCCCTACTTATCCAAGGCCCTATCTATAGGAGTTTAATGGGAATGTCTCCAAGAAGTGTGAACATCGTCCATTTCATTGGCACTTAATGTTTTATCAATGACTACAACATGATATCTAGGGTATTTTTACTTTCATATAACCATGTATTCTTCCACCCAAACCATTTTCCACTCATCTTTTCCATCACATGTCTACCTATTCATGACTAGCCTATAGGTGAATTTGGGTCTACTTCTTTAGTTTGCTTGATCATCATGTGAATGCAATATGAAATTTGGATCTAATTGGATAGACATTATTATTTTTTAAGCCTCAAATATGAGTCCTTAGGTTCCCTTTATAATTTTTTAGACCTAAAATGGTTATAATTTATTGTACCATCTCAATCTTAAAAAAAATAAAAACATCGTGTTCTCCTCAAGACTTGAATATAGTCTTGTATGTGTAGATATAGGCCTTTCAACCCTAAATAGGCCTATTTATCCTTACAATTTCTTTATTCACCTTAAAAATATGTGAATAAAAATACCATATTATCCACTTTGAATAAATCATAATCATCATTTTCAACTCTTTAATAATCCAACAGTCACCTTCCTCTCTAGTTCTCCTAAGCAAACTTGTAGGTGCATGGTAGAATTCTTGATCTTAGATGTTGAAGTCTAAAGGTGGATAACATGAAGGTATTGAGTAAGTTACATGGACATAATATACTCTATGGTTCCTTATGAAATTTTACACACTTCAACTTCTTTCACACGTCAATGTCTCTCAAACCCAAAAGACACTTTTCTTTCTAAACAGGCCTATACATGGAAAACTAACTATGTTTCCAAGGCTAAAGTGAGTTGGCCTTGGTAATTTTATCATGAAATTTATTGAGGTTTATTTTTAATTAATAAATATTTTCCATTCACTCAATCCTCAAACTCAATATTGAACATTGCATTTCCCTTTCAATTTTGAAGACCAATCTTAAAGCCTTGAGCAACCCTGTATGCGTTAGTGGGCTGAGTGAATACAATCCCAAGAGTGGTTATATTTATGTCAGTTCCATGTTTCTTAAAAACCTACTTAGAATTCATGGGTTTCACACATCTTGTTCACTCATTTAGTTCCTAGACTCTCATGTAAACCATTATCTCATCCTTCTCCCTATTTGGAAGGTAACCTGAATTTCCCGAACAAGCCTATAGGTCTATGCTGACTTGGTTTCAATTATTATTAGAATACCAATTATTTATATGGATATTATGAATATCCATACATTAATTATTTATACCTTATGAGATTAGTACTTTTCACCCTCCCCTCTAATGAAACATAAGACCATCTTAACTACCTTCAAGTAGGCAATCTATACATAGTTCAATTGGATGAGGGAATGAGTGTTTCCTAAAAGGATGTGTATGGAATAATAAATTTTTTAGGGATCCTTAGATGTAGAATAATTTTTGAATAACCTTCATAACCATTGGATGTATTAACCCTAAAGAAACTTCAAAACACATAGGTAGAAATACATGACTTTCAATCTACCAACTACCTTATGAAGCCCCTTTTACTTATCTCTCAATGTCACTTGTACCCTTATTGGTGGATGAAAGCTCAAAATGCATGTTTAAACATATGAGGGTCATTATCAAACACTATCATGCTTCAACAAGTTCATTTTTAAAGACTACCCAAAATTGAGCCACTAGGGTTTTGTAAGGGTTTAAGACCATTTGGGGGTCTTAGTGGTTGTTCATAAAGACTAAGGCTTTGATATACAGACAAATGACACTAATTGAAATCCCACTATGGAATCTACCTCTAACCAAGATATTAAACCCTGACTCTTACTGTACTGACCATACCATCTACCTCAAACTGGCCCTTGTGAGCTTGTCAAAGGCTTGATGGAGATCTTACTACCATTTCTGTCTTTCTCTACACATTTGAGACATAGATTCTTTTACATTATGCCTTTAAGGGATCTCACATTATATTTATAACCTCCTATAAATTTTACCTGACCATACAAGTTCGTATAAGCTTTGGAAACACCTATAAAACCTTATTTTTATGGTTTTTTTCTTGATTGAGATTTTGAAAAACTATTGGATGACAAGAAGAGGGAAATGAAATGTCAAAAACACTTTTGAACTATGTGGTATAGATGGAAAGAAGTTGAAAGGTCACTTTTCAAGTGTTTGGGGCCTTGTATGGTGAATAAATGATATTTGACCCCTAAAATATCCCCTTTTGCATATAAGAACACTTTGTTGTGACTTTAAATGATTATGAGACCTTTGAAAACTCCTAATTTCAATATGACACCTTTTCCAGGATTCTAACCACAAATTTAACTAATGTGACATGTTTGAATGGCATTTTGATGACCTTAGGGGCTCATTGGAGCTTAAAACATGCTTGATAGATAGACCATAGAAGACAACCTTGGATACACCACTAGACCTCTTGTCAAGATCCCAAAATTATTTGAACATGTCTTACATTTTTCTAGCAAGTCATATCCCACAATAAGTGGCTAAAATAAATAGAAATATAACATGAACAAGAAACCTTAATCTCTCCAAACACCTTAATTTTTGCTAAGATACCTTAACTTTTCAAACAAGGTATAGGCCACTTTTTAGGCTTCAAAAGGCACTTGATAGCCTTCCAATAAACCTAGGGAAACCTATGAAGACCTAACACATCATCCAATGACTAAAAATATGCTATCACATAATGATTTCTCAAGCAACCTGTAATACATATAGTGAAACCATAAACAATGATAAAAGGCTTTAAAAAGACCCTTTGAAGATCATTATAAGATTTAAGAAGCCTCATGCAAGCTCGAAGAGGGTATCATGGCAAATTTTAGAAATATAGGGGTTGATATTTGTCCAAGGAGTCCAAATTATCAATAATGATATTAAAAATCCATTCAAAATAATCAATTGGTATAATGAATCTTGCTCCCAAGATTTTTTATAGTTCCTTCTTGACTAAGACGGCAATACATGGATGCAGTTTTGCAACTTATATATAATAGGCTTTGCATCCAAGTAAATAAAAATATGGTGTAAAACCAAAATAGATCTATCTTAGGAATATCAACATAAGACCATGAAAATATATTAATTAATTACTTAAGAAAGAAAATGATGAACTCATGCTCCTCTACAGTGAGGGATGCACCAAGCTTAATAATTTTAGGATCATTTGAAGTATCAATATTAACCTTGGTGGTGTATTTTACAAGCATTGTCAAACCATCCTCTAATATAGTGGGTACTTATGGGAATTAACATTATTCATTTTATTATGGGCCATTAGTCTCACCCATGTAAGAAGACTTAGAATCACCCATAAAATGTAATGGCCATTCAATAAATTCTTGAGGAAAATCTTGAGACAACTATTCAAATGTCATTTATTCCTCTAGACTCATATATGAACCAAATATAATGCATGGAATTGTGGGGCTCTATGCTTCCTATGGAAGAAAGAAAACTTCCCCATCCCTTGGCACTTGAAATAGATTTTCACCAAGGGAGTCATCTTTATTTTTACTTTTACCCTAGTCCAAAAGTGCCTCAGAGAGGTTTTCACTAATGGACCTTAATGTTTGATTTTCATTTTTATTTGGTTGACTAAGGAAGTTTATCTTCTCTCAAAGTAGGCAGAAGGGTCCAATGTAATTTTACATCTTTGTTAATAGTATCCTATTGGAAGACCATCCCTAAGGCCCATGAATTATGAAATTATTTTTTCATTTTGAAAGTCATCTAATGGTAAAATATGCTAGTCCCAATCAATTAATTTTGGATAATGGAGGGTAAGAGGGAAATTAGATATGGATGTGATGATAAGAATGACATTTTTATCAAACTGGTTTGAGTTATATATCTCATCATAGCTACTATATTATGATTTAGCGTCATTTTCAGGATCATCTTCATTAGACATCAAAGTTATGTCACTCTCAAAATTTGAAGGGTCACCCTCAGGAAGATTGTATCCAATGCCTCAAGTAACTTTATGTTTATTTTTATGGATGAGTTTAAGAATACCTTATTACCTTTTCCCCAATCCATTTCCTTTTTAATCTTGATGTTCTATGATTATGTTTGGAATGGGATATTTAGAGCTTTGATAGCAAAAGGTGAAATCATCATTATACAGTTAGGAATCCCTAGAGATATTCAGTTGTTCTAGATTAAATGAACATATTTTAACAAAAATGGGAGGTCCATTTGGATGAGGATCAGCCTTTTTATACCACTCCATCTTTCACCATGGGACTTAGGAGACTTAGGTAATTTGGTAATATGGAATGTGTATTTGATGATGTATGCGCCATTACCTTTATCTTAAATTATGAAATGGGAAGAAATTTGAGGGGGTGGATCAATAGAAGTGGAAGCAAGGTTATTTGGGTTAATATAATTGGATTTTTGAGATTCATGAGCTACATTATTATCCTTTTTGGGTGCATTCCCAATGCTAGTTATAAGGATAAAATTTTGAGCAATTGGATTTGATTGTGAAATTATATCAAAATACCCAAAATGTCATTCTATCATTAATATTTAGATCCATTTAGGAATAAAACACAAAGAGGAATTGATATATTCATACTAGCATTATATCTTAAAAGCAAATTTTTCCAAACTAAGATTCAAACAATAAAAAAGATTAAAGTATTAAGGATGAAGATTACTCACAAGTAGACTCAAATTTGTATCATAATGATAACTTGATTGATGGATTTTTGGATTGACCATGTAGTTGATAATTAATGTAATTTTCCCTCTCTTTCTCTCTTGTGACATGGAGGAGTGTCTTGTTTAAATATATTGAGGGAGGGAAGATCAATGGTCATAATTCAAAGTTGGTGGCCACAAGATCAAGGGTGGAGGATTATTTAAGGAATTAAAAATTCCTTGGATGATTCTAGAGGAGAGAAGATTCTACAGATAGAAACCATTATAATATCTTTTTAGGCTTAATCATGATTAGGGGTAGATTAGATAGGTGATTACGGGGTTCTAGATAATTTAGGGGGGATAGGCTTATAGCAAAGCCCATGAGTAGGTAGGTAGGTGGGCCATGGAAATTTTAAATTATCAAATGATGGATAAGTGGGATTAATGGATAATAGGGATTTAGATGAATTAATTATTTTGTGGTATAGGGATAAGGTTAATAGATGGATAATAATGGAATAGGGTGTTATATTAAAGACTAAGAGGATTAGTAAGGATGATTTAAATTAGATGGGATTTGTAATTATTGGATAAAATTAGCAATGTTAGTATTGAATAATAATAATATTAATGATGATAAATGAAGCGAGTGAATATAGGTGATTACATTTTTTCCCTCTTTTAAAGGGCATTGTAAGTGGATGAGTAGAAAGAGTAGTGGTATTTCAAGTAAAAACCATTTCATAAATGAATGCTAGTGGATATTATGCCCCTTAGAGGAGACATGCAGGGAACAATGAGATAGATGGCCACTCAAAAGAGGAAATAAGGGGTGGGATACAATGGATAGACATGAGGATGGATATGAGATTGTGAGATAGAAAATGAAGAGGATGAACATGACTTGAGCAAAGATATACAAATGCATTATGCCCCTTGTAAATACATATGCATATGGAGTATAAATGATGATGATGATGAGATAAAAGGATATAAGCTTTCAACATATCCCAAGAAAGGACACATGCTAGGGAGATCTACAAACCAAGATGATAAATGGAATGAGCTATCAAGATATCCCAAGTCAAGAAACATGCTGGGAGAGCATCAAGCCAAAGATAAGATAATGATTTGATAAGATTAATGATGGGTGTATTTCAAAGATAAATTCAAGTGATATGATAAAATAGATGAGAGAGAAGAAAATGATATAATTTAGTGATCAAAATATAAAGGGTAGTAATTGGTTAGTGGTATACATCAAATCAATGAGCCATAATGTGATGATATCCCTATCAAAGACACATGCCAAGGAGAAAGAGATGATAATAAAGTTATGGTTTTGGTTATGTCCCAATTTAAGGAGGAAACCATAAACCTTAAATGATTAATTGACTAATTAGTGATAATGGAACAAAATATGGATGTTGTGATTTGTCAAGCTTGATAGGTGTGAGTGATTGATGAAAAGATTAAGGAGAAGATTATGGGGGAAGTGATCGATCAATATACCATTTGATGAATTATTGATATTATAGCTCAATGATTTAATGTATACAAGATGTGAGGATGAAAATATAAATGTGGTGATGAAGGATGGGGAAGATGAGAGAGTGGTTAAGCTGACCTTAGACACATTGTGTGACTAAGCACTGCTTACATAATCTAAAAAGGCCTTATACCAATGTAATTCATACTAGATTAGATGATGATGATGGATTATAATATTAGGATGATGAGGACTATTAGACATGTTAGTTGTTAGATAGATGTTAGCTATGATGATTGGATTAATAGTAGAGTTGAGATGTTAGATGTGGATGACCAGAGAGATGATAGATGATTGATTAGAGGATATACATGTGATGATAAAAGGACTTATAGGAATGATTGGATATTAGTCAAGAACTTTAGGACAGAGATAGGATGATAATATGAATAGTAGGAATTATTGGACTTTGATGATTGGTTAGAAGACAAAGTAATATGATAAATGATTGGATGTGGGATGTGAGATGATTAAAATAAATGATCAATCCATCATTATTTTAATAAGGTTCATCATAGTTTAAGCAATTTTATAGATATGGAACTTGGAAATATTCCCCATGATATAAGTATGACCAAGAGGACATCATGACATAGTAAATAGTGAACTCTACATCATCAATGGCACCTAAAAGCATCATTGTTACTTTTGGTGCCATCATAACATCCTCATGCATTTCCAAGTGGAAATATATATATATATATATATATATATATATATATATATATATATATATATATATATATATATATATATATATATATATATTTCCACTTGGAAATGCATGAGGATGTTATGATGGCACCAAAAGTAACAATGATGCTTTTAGGTGCCATTGATGATGTAGAGTTCACTATTTTCCCCTTTCATTTACTTGTTTGCATCATATATATATACACATATATGATGCAAACAAGTCGAACCACATAGAGCATACAAGTAACATAAACAAGTATCTACATGTAGTGTTGTGTATTTTATAATTGATGAGATTCAACATTTTGATTGATGAGTTGGATTAAGTTGGGCATGATGATAATGTTGTGATGGTGGATTAAGGATATGGATTTAGATAGGGGTATGAAGTTAGAGTAGATTAGCGACTTAGAGTAGGGTAAGGCTATAAATAAGGACATGGGTGTTAAGATTTAGATAGAAGATAAGATGATAAAATGGTAAGACCACTAGGACATAGGATAAAAAAACATATGCCAAGATAGCTTAGATGTTTTTGGATTTTGTGGAACTTATAATTTATAGCAGTTTTGGAATGTTTTAATTTTTAGGGATATGTATGTACACTATTTAAAAGGGGTTACTAGTAAAGGGAATACCAAACCTAGCAACTAGGATGAAGATAAATAGAATAATGGATGGGATGACAAAATGATAAGGGTGAGGCTAAAAAGGGGATGAGGACCAAGGGATAATGGACTAGGGATCCCAATGACCACATCATAAAGGAACCATATATCTAGTTGCCCAAGTGTCCTTGGGAGGATATGCCAAGATTATTCTATAACATTTCTCAAGGCACCTTCCTTGTCCTTATGAAGGTCATGGTGGCAAGGAATGAGAGACCAGATAGGGAGAAAGGCTATATGGACAAAGATGTTTTCACCATGACATGGATGGGGTTGGCAAGAAATGTGGGATATGGTTGTAGAGAGGAAGTATAAGGAATGGATTTTTACCTCAAGTGTTGAGGTACAATGAAGATAATATATTATTTTACCATGATGTCAGAAACTATTTTTCATCATGGTGCTTGTCCAAGGTACCAGAAGATTGGTTTTCACCATTGGATGAATGATTTTTTATTTTACTTTATTTTTGACTTTTTGTATTTTTTTTACTTTTTTGATGGCTTATCAATTTATTATAGGTGGGAGAGATTCAATATGAAGATACTTTCATGATTTTTAACCAACACCTATTCTAAATAGGTGTGATAATAGGACCATGCTATTGTTGTTAGATTTATTGATGTTTGCATGGTCTTTGTTGGCTCTTGATTTAGACACCTTCAAATAGTTAAAACAAGTATCTATATCACCCCTATGAGAGATAATATTTCCTAGGAAGGTGACGGTAGATATGGATTGGATTAGATCTTGATGTTCATGGGGATGTATTGGACTTGAATGGAGGATAGGATGGTATGATGGGTGATTGGGGATTAGGACTAGCAGTCACATATATCATTGGAGATGTTGGATATTATATATGTGATTGGTGACATATGATAAAAGACTTCAAGATATACAATTTGCTTTGAATTTTTGTTTCTTTGATCCAATTATTTGATGAATTATCGATTATGGTGATAGTGCTTTTGGAGGTATTTTAATTTTTAGATTTGATTATTGCTTGACTACCCCTTGGTGCCTGACTTTGGGCTTCAATAGAGAAGAATTATATTTGACTTGATAAATGATGATGATTTTGATTTTGATGGTCCCATAGTGCCTGACATTGGGATTCACTAGGGGAAGACACTTTTTGACTAGGTTGATGATGTTATTTTTCTTGATTTTGACTTATTAGATCAAAGGTGTTTTGATCATCATTTATGAATTTTAGAATATGGTTTTGGACCTTTGTATTTTTGTCACATGTTATATTACTTGGGGAAGAGTCTAATGATGTATGTTCATGTTCATCCCCATGGAGGGAGGTGATTAAATGATCATTGATGGGAAGGAAATGATCTATGATGGATGAATGATGAGGTTAATGAGGGGTGATAGGGTAGTATGGTCTTAATAGGGATCCCTAAAAGACCTAATTTTGATATCAAAGAAAATCTCATCAAGATCAGTAAAAGGATCACTAGGACTAGATATAGTATACGCATTTAAAGTAGTATCAAATTCATTCTAACTATATTCAATGTATAAAGCTTGTAAAAAATATGTTATGACTTCATCATCCTAATTGGGATAAAAATATGTCTAGTGATTGATGATTATCTAAATTAGAAGTGTCTTCCAAAGAGAAAGCATAGTCATCATCTGCTATAATATATATGAGGGATGATGTTTTTGATAAGGAACATGATTTAGATACTAGTGTTGAACATGATCATGATGTACATAACACTTGTATCGACTCTGATGCTAACTCTAATGTATAAGATGCAATGTTTATAGTATAAGATTCATTACTCACAAGTAACCTCTCAATGTAGGGTCTTTTATATGATGGATGAGGGGGAGAATAATGGATTCACCAAAGATAGGACCATGAAAAAGGACTCATGAGGGAAGGGAGGGTTAAGCTCATGGGGAACACACTCATCTTCGATAGAGGATTTGTCAAAAATGGGGGGACCATGGAAGATGGATGTGGTGTCTTGACCTTGGTTTAGAAATGGAAGGGCTTGATCATGATCAGGAATGGGATATTGGCATACCTCCTTTTATTCACTCATGGATGTAGACTCATATGATTCACTATTGATTTCTATGTCACCATGATCAATGAGATATTAGATGTAGTTTTGTAAATTATGACATTGATTATTGGTATGCCCCCAAGTTCAGTGATATATATATATATATATATATATGTATATATATATATATATATTATAGTGGTTGGAATTATGCCAAGAGGGCTTAGGCTTACTAGGATTAATTTATATATATAAGCCTAAGCCCTCTTGGTATAACTCCAACCACTATTATATATATATATATATATATATATATATATATATATATATATATATATATATATATATATATATATATATATATAATAGTGACTCCAACCACTATTATATATATATATATATATATATATATATATATATATATATATAAAATAGTGGTTGGAGTTATATATATATATATATATATATAACTCCAACCACTATATATATATATATTATAGTGGCCTATAATATATATATTATAGTGGTTGGAGTTATATATATATATATATATATATATATCTCCAACTACTATTATATATATATATTATAGTGGTTGGAGTTATACCAAGAGGGCTTAGGCTTACTAAGATTAATAATATATATATATATATATATATATATATATATATATATATATATATATATATATATATATATATATATATATAATCCTAGTAAGCCTAAGCCTTCTTGGTATAATTCCAACCACTATAATATATTATAGTGGTTGGAGTTATACCAAGAGGGCTTAGGCTTACTAAGATTAATAATATATATATATAATCTTAGTAAGCCTAAGCCCTCTTGGTATAACTCCAACCACTATTATATATATATATAAAATCTTAGTAAGCCTAAGCCCTCTTGGTATAACTCCAACCACTAATATATATATATATATATATATATATATATATATATATATATATATATATATATATTATAGTGGTTGGAGTTATACCAAGAGGGCTTAGGCTTACTAGGATTAAGATGTCATATGGGTGGATAGTGTATACACATTTTTAACTTTTCTCAAATACTAACACGTTACATCTTGTAGGAACCCATCGAGAATCAATCTCTATGAGTGAACATGCTAAAGGGTGCACCAATAAAGGGGTGGGTAGAACATTGGTTCTTTATAGGATTGTTTTCCCTTATTGCCACATATTACTAATCCAACCAGCTTCTAAAAACCATTCCCTAAGCTATTACTCCTCTTTTGCACACTCCTCTAGTTTTTTCCACTTTTCATCCCTCTTTTCCTCACCTTAAATCCCCTTTTGTTAGTTGAATATACTAGGTCAACTAGGTTAACCCTATATAATTTTGGGTGATTTTCACTTAGGAACTAGTTTGGCCTTTGTCTGACCTAGCTCATGACCTAGTGAATAATTATTTAAAATTGTGCTAGGTCGAATGGGTTGAACATGTCAATTAGTATTTTTAGAAGGGTCAAGGGTCAAATATTCCTATAAATACAAGATCATTTCATCATTATTTCAATTTGCAATCAAGATTTATTATTCACTTTCACTTATTTATAATTTGCTCTTCCACCATTATACTTAAGGAGTCTTACATTAGGGTTTCTACTTAGATAATATAGTGTTCCAGATAAGTCTTAGATGATTTGACCTTTATGAGTTATCCTTACAAACCATAACAACCTCTTGTGAAGCCCCTTTAGCCAAGGGAGAGATTGAGTCTCGACATATTCACATTTAGGTAAGTATTCTCTAGCTTTGCTCCTTTATTTAATAAATAGAAATAGCATAAGTATTGGCTTTGAATAATATTACTCTTTATATTCCATGTATTAGGATCTTTTCATACCTAGCTTAATTGAAATTTTCTTATACATGTTTAGATTATTTACTAAGCCATCATATTGTGCCACAATCTTTGGTGAGCACTAGATTATATTTAATTTACTTGTTATTAATATAGGTGAGATATTAAAAATTGGGACCTCTTTAGGGTTATTGCATGATTGTGTTAGAATAGAGGCTTTGGAACCCTCCTTAACAGGATGTATTATGGTAAGACATCCCCTAATCAGGTCTAGCAGATCCCCATATTGGTCATGCTCTCTCTTAACAAATATATCCCTAATTGGAAGTGTATGGTATGATCTATCTTATTCAAGTTAGGATTGATTTATAGACATGATCCATTTTTGATTGCATACATTCTAGTGAACCTGACATGAATCTAACCCTTGTAAGATTTGTTTCACTTATTTCATCATTTTATAATTTTATTTTTTATATATTTATGATGTTGGTTCAACTGTATCAATAGAATACTAACTTATGTGTGCAAGTTTGACACATAATCATATCAAAATGACTATATTCTATTTGTATAGGTTTTTCAAAATTTTAGTTTAGACTACTAGGTCAACCTAGTTGACCTTGTACACTTTCAAACATTAGATTTAGACTACTAGGTTGACCTAATTGACCTTGTATATTTTAGGCACTCAAAAATAGGTTTCTGCAAAGCTTGGTTAACCCAGTCGACATAGTTAGCAAGATTTTCAAGCATTTAACAAGGTTCTTCAACAATAATCTCACTTATTTGCATCCTCCAACCCACCAAGGTTCCTTTATATCTTTCTCTCTCTTTCCTTATAGTCTTATTTTTCATAGTTTTTAGTTTTATATTTTGTGTGCTATCTAGATAACTAGGTCGACCCTGTCAACCCTATTTATTTTTAGACTTTTTGATTCCACAGTATAGGGGTGACCCTATCAACCCTATTCTATATTCTTTGTATACATTATTGACTGAATCAATACTATATTGTGTTTCAAATTTAGAATTAACCCTTATATGTTAGTAATTAGCTCATACTTTCATTTCTTATTGCTTGCATGCTTAGAATAGATTACATAGTCTAATTAGGTGGTTTTTAATATATCATTTAATTTCACTATTTTCTATTTTATGCACACATGACCAAATAACAAAATGTTAAACAATATTTTAACAATTGTCTACCCAATGCTAACTTACTTAGATTTCATCACCAAGGGGGAAGCTAACTTGGTTTTCTAGCCAAGTATAAACATGTGGTTAATGGTATATGTTGGCTAATCACCCAACACCCTTATCATTACAGTATGTGAAGTGAGGGGGTAAGCCTCAATACTAAGCCTATATCATTACCAATATAGATCCATTTCATCCCAAACATCTTAAAACTATCCTTATATTACTTTCTAGTTCTTTGCTTACAACCAACTTTTTATCACATTTAAAACTATACTATAATAATCTAACAATATTTAGGTTTACCATCTAGTTAGATTTTAATTTCCAAGTTAATTGCTTACTCTTTTCTTAATTATGTGTTATATTGTTAAAACTTGCATTAGCTAGCATTGGTGTAAGGTTTTATGCTATGTGCCTCAATTAGATCACCCTCATTGATCCTATTGGTTGTTTGTTTCCCTTCAATTCTTAATTTTCTAAGTAATTTTAAAAATTATTCCTATTTCAGTACACAATCATTTTAGTCAAGACAGTCTCTTATAGACTATCTATTTTCCCTATCTACTTTGATAGGTTGACCATTTCGACCCTATACACTTTTTCAACCCTTATCTGCTATTTTAGGTTGACCTAGTTGACTCTATATAGTTTTTAGACCTTGTTTTCTATGCTAGGTTGACCCAGTCAACTTTGTGTTGTTTTTACCTTCTCTATTTACCAATTAAATTATCTATTTTTTTTCTTCTTAGCATTTTGTTCATTTATCTCAATCATAATGAAGTATCCTATCATAATCTTCTTAGATATCTTGAATTCATTTACATACTATACAAAATATTCATTTCTCCCTCTCTTTTCCTCCCAAGAACATCATCACTCTTGGGACACCTCATCCCCTCCTTCATCCATGACTTGTAACATGATGCAAATCACACCTCAATATGAAGTTGATGGGTTTGATCCTTTCTATACCTATCAAGATATTTTCCATATTCATAACCTTTAAACTAATGTGGGAGTAATTGACACAAGTTTAATCAATAATCCAACTAATAATCCTTCCCCTTACACCAATTTGGTGAATGCTCCTACCAATACCAACCCACCTCCTGATACAACTCAACTTCTTGCCCAAATTATCCAACAAATGAATATAATGAAGAACTCTAACACCAACCAAATGATGAAAATTCAACATCATTTGATTAATATGTCTAATCAACCTCCAAATATTCATCCTCAATCCAATCTTAATTACATTCCTCCACCTCTTAGGGATGCCTCAAGTAATGTTAGTCCTCAACCCATAATGAATAAAAGGATGCTTAAAACTATTTAGAATGAGCCTTTATCTCCCTTCATTATGTCCATTGATATTGGTACCATCTCTCTAACTATCAAATGTGATGGGACTAAAGACCTTGTATCATTTGTAAAATCCTTTGGTAACCTTTACAAAGAGTGGATCCAAATTAATACCTTCACCAAAACTAAACTCTTAGTCAAAACCTTTACTAGTGATGTATTATAATGTTATAACCAATTACCCCAACATTATATTTGACAACTTGAAGATCTGGTTAATCCCTTAGTTAAAGAGTTTCAACACAATGATCTTCTTGAAAATTATCTTAGTCACTTCATCAATGCTAAGTAATCTCCCATTAAATCAGCTTATGAATTTATCAAAAGATGGAAATCATTGGCCCATAAAGCTAACCATAACATGACTGATGATAACTTGTTCAAACTCTTTATCACTACTTTGACTCCTTATCTTTAATACAAGGTTTAAATTTTTACTTCCCAAATACTTAATGAAGCTCTTGACCAAGTTAAATATCAGGATTTTCTCATGAAGTAATTTGAACCTAATCTTAAACTTTTAAAAGGATATTTTTAAACATATACCAATATTATCACTAGTAATACTACAAAAACCAAACCAAGAGTTTCTAAAGATGATATTCCTTCATATTCTCACATACCTCTCTTGATGCAGCAAATGAAATTTATCGCCCTCTAAACCTTTCACCTATCCTAATAGTCCTCCTAAAAGGTATGACCCTAATCTATTTTATTAGTTCCATGTTTACATTGGTCTTTCCCATGAATCTTGTAGAGGGATCACTAAATATTTTGTCTCATATATTCTTGGTGATTCATTTAATCATTAAGCCATGATCAACCTTCGTCGTCAAGAGTACACTATTGATTTTCAAAAATAAAAAGCTTCTACCTCTAATAATTAAAAATATTTCTCAAATAATCAACCAAATACCAAGGATGTTTGTGTCATTGATGTTTATTATGATCAATATTATAACAATTATCAATATGTTAACACTACCAAGGTTAACTATTATCACAAGCTAGCTCACCAATATCCCGTTACCAAACCTAAGAAATCATACTTTTAAGAACAACTTCTCAAGGATACTACCACTACTAATCTAGCTTCAAAATCCCATGAGAAACCACTTCCTCCTTCCAAATCTCCAACCACATCTATTCCTTCAAAATCCACTTTACCTCCTAAACCTCATGCTGGTTCTTATAAATATCATTGGAACTTTCTTGAAGAAATCAATTCTATGCCTTGTAATATTCCACTTATGGAGTTGGTTCGTACTTACCCCTATCATCATAATTTACTTATGAAAAAAATCCAAGAAATTAAAGATCCATCCTCTATAGATGAAGAACCACCTTTTATTGAATCTCAACCTACCGATGTAAATACCATTAAAACTGTGTGTCCTTATTCCAAGCCTTCTATTAAATTTTTTGAAGAGGGCATGATCAATTATGAAATTATTTTTCATGTTGATGATTCACCACTATTTATTAAAATATCCATTAATATTATCCTCATTCGTAAAGTTCTAGTTGATGAAGGCTTTGGTATTAATGTGACATATTTATGGCTTATCCAACAACTCAGTTATAACAAGGATCATCTCAATCAAACAAATCTTACTTGTGATTTTGATAAAATAAATCAAAATCCACTTGGTTGCATTTGGCTTCCATTAACCATTGGACCTAAGACCATTAAAACTAAGCTTAGGGTCCTTGATTTACCTTTATCATATAATATCCTCCTTGGTCATCTTTGAACTCATAGAATCAAGGCCATTGCTTCTTTTGGTAGCCAATGCATTAAATTTTTACACAATGTAAAATGATACAAGCATGAATCCGATCCCAATCCATGGAGTATTCAACTTCCTAATCCTAAATCTCAATATTGTATTCCTATCATTTCTAAGATCAGTAGTGATCCTTTACCTGAGTTCATCAACATGAATCCTGATTTATAAGTCACTCTTGTGGATTATGATGATGATGAACCTAATGATTTGTAATATACTTGAAATACTAACAAGTTACCTCCATACATCTCATAGTGGCTTCCTCCTTATTTATTACCTGGGGATCATACTATTCCTCTTATTGATGGGATTACTAATTTCCCCCCTCCATGCAATGTTCAAGAGCCTTTTTTACTTGAAGATTCCTTCACTTGCAATGATTTTGGAGTGACCAAATTATTTCAAGATCTTCTCATAATGTCTCCTCGTATATTTAGTAATATTAGGATTTCACCTTCTAAAACTCTTGATTCTTAAGCATGTACAATTTATCAAAAATATGATGATGATTAAATAATGTACCAAGCTCAATTTTGAGACTTGGATGTCTAGCATTATCAAAAAACTTTATCCCAAATTCATGATTATAATTGGGATGTTCATACCATTTCTACAGATCATAACTTATATCTTGAAGTTCATGTGCCTCTTGCCAATTATCCTCTTATTACTACCCCTTGGGGTGTAGAGAAAATTATACCTTTTGAATATCTAGAAATTACAACATATCCTTTAACACCTATGTATCCAATCATTGGATCTGATCCTTCTCCCATCACCAAAACCAACAACATTCCAATCCTTTTTGATCCATCTACTTATCCTACTCTCAAGATTACATTAGATGCCAAGACAACTGATGTTTGTTAGATACATTCTTAGTATGATCACCATGGTAATCAAATTTTAAATCTTGAATTAGATGTTGAGTATTATGGTCCTCTTCCTACCTTGCCTAGTTATGAAGCTACTCTTGAAATATTTCACGCCTAAGAACCTCAACTTCCTTGACAACATCATAAACTTGGGAATTTTAAAACCAAAACCCATTTTTTTAACAACTTTGTTGCTAGCATTGATCCCAAAACTAATCTAATTTATTCTCTACCTAATGCACCATATCATTTCCAAAGCAACAATTCCATGCTTATCGAAGACACCATTACATTAAATATGGTACTCCATCTTGTCCTTGATCAATTACAGTTTCTTTTGAACTCTCACCTAATGAACATGATACTTTTAGATTATTCTTTGATAAGTATTATGAGGTTTTCACTTGCTCCTATGAGAACATGTCTGGCATTGACCCTATCATTATGGTGCATAACATCATTACTTATCTTGATACCAAACCCGTACATCAAAAATAATGGAAATTTCCACCCAAAGTTTCTACCTTATGTCACAAGGAAATCATCAAATTATTCAATACTAAATTTATCAAACTAATGGAATATTCTGAATGGGTTTATAACATTTTTCCCATTCAGAAAAAGGTCATTATGGTCACTAACATTTGTATTAATTTCTGCAATCTTAACCTTGCTTATCCCAAGGACAACTTATATTTACCTTCAATAGATGTCATTGCTGATTCCATAGCTGGTTACAAAATGTTATCTTTTATGGATGGATTTTTAGGCTACAATAAAATTTACATTACCCTTGAGGACCAGCGTAAGACCACTTTCACCATGGAATGGGGCACCTATTTCTATGTCAAAATGCCCTTCAGTCTTAAAAATGTTAGATCCACTTACCAACGAGTTATGACTCATATCTTCCATGATCTTATCCTCAAATAATTTGAAACCTACATGGATGATCTCATTGCTAAATCTAAAATTCATAAGACTCATATCTCTGATCTTGATATCATCTTTGACCACGTTCTTAAATACCAGGTTAGACTCAATCCTTACAAATGTGTCTTTGGTGTCACATCTAGAAAATTTTTAGGATTATTATTCTCTCTCCATGGCATCATGTTGACCCCACTAAGATTAGTTTTATTGTCAACATGCCCGTTCCTAATTTCATTTGAGACATTTTCACTTAGGAAAACTTGGGGCAATTAGATGATTTGTCCTTAAAGTGTATTTTTGCATCCACTCCATCAATTATCTTATCAAGGAAGGCACTACTCTAGAATGGATGAACCCTTGTCAAAAATCCTTTGATAACATGAAAGAGTCATTGATTTTCCCACCTACACTTCATCCTCCTTCCAATGATCAACCCTTAGATATATATACTTCTTCCACACCCATATAAGTTGGGATAATGCTTGCCTAATAAGATGATACTGGAAGAGAGTATTCTATCTACTACATTATCTAAAGCCTCATCGATTATGAAACACATTATACTAAAGTTGAGCATGATTTCATTGCCATCTATTTCATAGATGAAAATATTCAACACTACATGCTATACCCAACCATTTATGTCATCAATCATTCTAACCCCCTTTGTCACTTCTTCTCCAAAGCCTTTCTTCCTAGAGATAGAATTGGAAAATGGATGGTCTTCCTTATGGAATTTTATCTCCACATTACAACTCAAAAATCTATTAAAGGATAGGTCATAACTGATCAACTTACTAAAGCTCTTCTGTCAACTACCAATCAACATAAAGATAGTTTTTTAGATGATAATATCCTTTATATTTAAGGTATTAATCAAGTTATTTTTCATAAAGATTATTTTCATAAATTTATCATTGAATTTGAAGGAAATAATCTTGATGAATACTCTATTCCCTCTAATACTACTAAACTTAAAGTAGTTATCAAGGAGCTTCCTAAAATTAATGTCAACTTGTATGAGGATACTTGGACCCTTAACCTTTATGGTGCTAAATGCCTTCAAGGAGTTGGGGTAGGTTTCATTCTCATAAGTTCTCTTGGTAAAATCACTCCTTTAACTTTTCACTTCACCTTTGATGTCACCAAAAATATGGTTGAATACAAATCTCTAATTTTAGGCATGAGACATACTCTTGATTTAGACATTAAATACCTATTATCACTTGGATTTTCACGCTTTGGGGAGATTTCTTAGCTCTCCTCATCCAAGTGGTATAATTGAAATACCTCTAGCCTTGTGAGTAGCCTATGAATGAGGTGAATATCTAGATAGGGCTAGCTCCCTTGATGTACCACTTTGGACCACTACTACACCAAAAATTTATGAGGAAAAAAGGAGAGAGAAAATTGAAATTAAAATATCCTAAGGGATGTGATATACCAAATAATTTGATGACTTCCAACCAGCTAAATGTTACACATGAGAAAAAAGCACTAACCAAACACACACTTCTCCAATCTGCATCTTCTTACATCAATGCTACATTATGAGATTTGATGAATGTTTAGGCTAGGAGAAATAAAAAAGAGGCCTATAATGACACTATTTTAATATACTAACTCATTCAACTTTGACACATCACAAAACATTCACATGCCCTACAAAAAGAAGATTTCCAACTAGAAATAGGTGAGAGAATGAGATAATCATTTTAATTAAAAAAGAGTCATCACTTATGTAAAATCAAAAATTATAAATGAAAAAAATAAAAATAGTCATGGAATATGTAAAAATTAGTATTCTTATTGATCCATGGTATGCAAATGAGTAGGGCTTTTCCATACTTAGGTGGAACATGAGTTACAAAGACCAAAATCGATATTATTATAGAACTTGAGAGAGTGGAGAAGAGAGAAGTACAAAAGTCACAAGGATACTTATCAAGTGGAGAAAATTAGTTAAATATGCATGAGAAGATGTGAAATGAACCATGCAAGGCTATGAAGTGCAAGAGTCCATACAAGGCATGAAACTCCTTGTGTTAGCTTAGAAAACTACCTTCATCATCCACACATATTTGAACATCCAAAAAATAAATAGGGATAGGTTTTATGATTGAAATGAGAGTGATAGCTTTTATACATGCCTCTCCATGCATTGGTTGTAGTCCTGGTCATCTAGAATCTTCCCAAAATGAGCTAGTACCATTTATAGTCTAAAAATCTCCTCTTTCTCACACTTTACACACTTGGCCTCAAATTTGGCTTCAATTTCCCATTAAAATACATAAAATGGGGTTAATTACATATTTAAATACCCTCCATGGCCTTAGAGGCATCATGCACACTTTAAAATCAGCTTGCTTAAAGTTTTCCACCCTTGTCACTAGCTTGGTCACTATGCCACTTTTGATTGGCTAGGATGAGTTTTATTATTTAAGTACTTAGAAGTTTTTATGAAGAAATAAATTACCATATTGAGTTATTAAAAGTCTTAATCTTCCCCCCAAACTTGATTTTATCTATTGAATGTTCTTAGAACCTAAATAATGCCTAAAATAGTTAAGAAAACCTTGTTTGTACCCTATTTATATAGATTATGTACACTAAAATAGGATGGGGAGGATATTTAGTGAGATATATACAAGTTAAAACCACTTTCATGGTCAAACTATTCCATTTGGATGCATCTCCAGCTTCATCTTCCCAATCGGGTCCTTCTAAGGGTTTAACAAAGGTTTTAGCCTATTTTACCCTTTTAAGCATTGTTCATAAAAATGGGACACTGAAGTTTAAAAAAATATTCAAAAGAATTATGTTAAAGTACCCTATTAACCTCACTAAACTCTATTTTCCTCCATGCTCATCCTCAAAAGAGATGTGAGCACTTAAAGTTGCTATATCGAGTTCTTTAGTTTCCTACAGGCCTGAGTTGTCTTAAAGCCCAAAAGTGACATTTTCATGGTTTATTTTGTATCTAAATATCTTTAACATGTATAAAATTATCAAAAAATCATTCCCAAATGGATTATAATTCATATCCAAGGTTAGAAATGTCATTGACTTCCCATTTGGCTTTAGTTCAAAACCCTACCCAATTGGCTTAACTGTAACATTGGGGTCTTTTTGCACCTGGTTTATTTTCTCCCTTGAAATCTTGGTATATCATGTTTTTATATATTATATAAACTTAATACACCTCCTTTAAATGTTTAAACAACTCATAAAGACTCCTTTTATATCCATTCCCTAAAACATGCCAATTTATGCCTAAGGGGAAGTACCCTCTATATGAGACAAAATAGAGGGAACTTATGC
The DNA here is from genome assembly GCA_037957365.1 of Torreya grandis. Taxonomy (NCBI): domain Eukaryota; kingdom Viridiplantae; phylum Streptophyta; class Pinopsida; order Cupressales; family Taxaceae; genus Torreya; species Torreya grandis. The sequence continues at coordinate 796,032 of JARHVA010000247.1, read as the reverse complement.
TATTTTTATAGACAGATAAAATGTTTTATGGGTTTATCCAACCCATAAGTATTATATATACAATAAAAACTTCCCTTTTATTATGTCATTAGACACCCCAAATGCATTAAAACCAAAATAGACTAGGAAGGAGGCAAACTATGCAAGGTTTCTAGCATATGGACTATGTGGTGCTATCTTGAGCCTTTCACATCCCCTATTTCATGATATTAGTGAAAAATAGTATTTTAATTTTAATTTTTCAAAAAATTTATTATACCTACCAATATTCACAATCTTCCATGTCTGCATTTTCAACCATGTTTTGCTCTATTAAGTCTGACTGTGTTACCCTACTTGTGTTTCCTACCTTGGAGGGGAAACACGTAGATATGGAACTCGTAGATATTAATAGCTTTAATTTGAATTTTAAACATTAAATTATACCTATTAAAACCTTATTATATCATTTTTGAGTGTTTTAACCTATTATCTCATCCTACTTGGAATAGCTCATCACCTAGACATCTTATCTCAGTTCACTTCCATCTTACAGTCACCTACAGTTGACTGTATAAAGTCTTGTAGGTGAAATTTTAATATTGAAAATCATGTTATATATTCATTATAAACTCCATAATATATTTTAAATTAATGTGATCTAAATAGGGGTCTATATGTTTGTAGGTCTCTACATTTGAGCTCAACCTATGGACTGTGAAACTTCATAACCAGTTGCAGGTGGTCTTTTTAGACCAAGATATGTCTGTAGGTGTTTATGAGAACAAAATTATGCATATGAACCTATTTTTTATGATCCTTATATCACCAAAGTCACTTTCACCATTATCCCAAGTTGATATCTCCAATGATTAAGACCTTTTCATGAATGATATGGAGGTTGACATCCTATTATAAGTGCACATTTTTAGAGGAAGGGACACCTATAGGTTACCTTAGGACCCCAAACAGTATATATTAACATTTTTTAATGGATATCTAGATCATATAAGATATTTTAATCATTTTTAACTATTTTACTTTTATGTCATGGTTTATTACCAACTTTGAAAACAAAGGTTGCTCAAAACCCTATAGATGATTTTGAAGGAATTTAGTGTTTTTGTAGGCAACTTTGAGCCTTCAAACTTCCAACCTCCATTAGTGTTATACCCTAAATTTTTTGTGGAGTCCTTTTCATTTCTATAGTATACAATATGATCACATTATGAATCATCAAAATTTCTTATAACCCTGTTGTATGACCTTGGCAAAATTAACCAGACCTCTGTTTTCACTCTTTAGGGAAAATGTCCCTATACTCAGTCATTTTGTGTTTGAGGATGATCTATATTTTCATTTGCTATACAACCTCTCAAAAATACCTATCATGATTTACTAAATTAATTATAAATATAATTAATGTCTCACCCCATGCCTCAACCCTCTATATGAGCACTTCAGTTCTTTGTTAAGCCACCTGTAGGTGGCCATTTACACATACAAGCAGTGAGGATGAATAGTTAATAGAAAACATGAATTGTGAGATTCAAATGAGTTTTTATATCCTTATTTTATACAAAATAAAATATTCTCACTATCAATGACACTGTTTATCTTTAAAAAACTCTTCCTCCATGTGATTTTCTTTATGAGAACACCTATAGGTAAGCATGTTCATGGTAACTGTGAGCATATGTTGCACATGACTGTAATAGTCTTCTTTTTAAACTATTTATAGGATCTAACTTGTTTTATCCCACTTATTAATACATATCTAGTATCTTGATACCTTTACTACACCTACTTGAGCATGATAAACAACTTCATACACATGATTGCAAGTGAGAAAGGGCAAGGAGTTGACTGTAAGCATGACAAAGACTAAAAATTGGATCCAATAATGATGTTATAAGACTTAAAAATGATTTTAAATTATAAATATGGAATTAATACATGGGAAAACCCATATCTTACTCACATGATACCCTTTCATTGAACCAAACATTAGTAAACAAGGCAACCTGACTAAGATTTCACATGTTGGCACCCCTTTGAAACATGAGATGATTTACATATCAAAACATAATGGAAAATGAAATTAAACATTAGTATCATATGATAAGATATCCAACATCCTCTTGAGTCAACATTACCAACTGGTTTGTACGTACTTATCCAAAATGGAGCAAAACCTGTAGGGTGCACATATTAGCAAGCAGAAAAACATAGTCAATTTCATGAGGATGGTTCATAAATAACAAGACACCATTATTAGAAATATTTTTATTTAAATTAATCTATTTTATTTTAATTCCACCTCCCAAATTTGTTTGACCTAGAAGTTTTCCAACTATCTGTACCAAGCATAAACCTGCTGACTGGTTCTGTGTGTCTAAAAGGATGGAGAAGGAACATAATGGTTTTATCCAAATTTTAACACTTTCAGAGTACCTAAATCATGTAAATGGATATTAGGATTCTTAATAATCATCTCATGACCTTAAACCATGTGGCACATTTCCCCATGGGTCGTACAAGTGCCAAACTCTTTTTTTTTCCCAGGAAAAATGCTCTTCATTTTGAAGAACCTACTAATTTTTAGTTAGAATAGTTGATTAAGATATATGAGGACACATGGAGTTTTAAATCACCTTTTTAAACTTTCACATTTCCCAAGGAGGTTTTACAAGTCATTAAATGCCCCCTTTTGACCTTAAAATGACTCAAAATGATATAAGGACTAAAATGACTAATGACAACCTCTAATATAACATGAAATAACATCAAAAGACATAATAAACCATATGAAGTAATATTATACCTCTAAAAACACCTAAAACTCAATTTTTTACCTATAGGGGTCCTAATTTGACTTGTAGGATCAAATTTGGTCAGCAATACCTACATGCTTTAGGTGATTCTCAGCTTATTTGTCACCAAGTCAATGGTGATTACCAATGTAAAAGTGAAAATATCATTAACTATCATCAAATTACAACCACTCTCACCAAAGACTTCATTTCTTTCACTATTGAGCCTATCCCTCAGGATCAAAATTATATTGTTGATTCCCTGGCTTCTTCATCTTCTCTCTTTCATCCACACCAAATTCTTTCTGATCCTATTTTCTTATACAAATAAGAAAATCTCTATCTTATACTCAACCACTAGATTCACTTATCTGTTACATCAAGGTTATTACTCTTGACATAGTGGATTGCACCCTTGACAGGAGGTTGACCTCTTGTCTTCCATGCATCAAAATGGAAACTCCTCTCTTGCTTGTGGGTTCGACAAAAATGAGAGGAGAGTCTCTAGATACGGGCTAGCTCCCTTTGATACATCTGAGTTATTCTAGTAATATTGCTAATACATACATAAATACATAAATACATACATACATACATACATACATACATACATACATACATACATACATACATACATATATATATATATATATATGTATATAATGGGGGGGTTGAAAAGGGAGAAGGATTAATGAAAGACATAACCTAAACTAAGCTGGTGATGCACCAAACAAGTTTGATCTACTCATTACTCACACTTTGAACCGTAAAAACACATACATACACTTTAACTGGTAAAAGGACCAAACTGTAGGGATCTTGACAGGGAGGCTTTAATGGAAACACATAGAAAAAGAACTTACCATAGGTGCTGTAGGAAAAGCACACTATCTAGTAACATCCTTCTACCTCTGCGCTCTAGATACAACTCTTCTTGTCACCTGCAAGAATGGCATTTTGTCTATACTAGGTGTGTTGGTATCAAGCTTGTGAGAGCATCAAGAAAGAAATGACTAAACACAAGTTTAACACTGTTTCTATACGATTTTCGCTTTCACATTCAAAGAGGAAATGAGAAACTAAGAGAAATGGTCTAAGGCTTGTATGTACCTGGATATAGTCTTGCGCACTAAATTCAGACGATAAAAGGAACTCCTCTTTGGTTGTGGAGGATGACACCTGTAAAAGAAAGAGACTAAAACAAAGAAGGCGTTAGATGAGGAGATGGTGGGCTGCCAAGCTAAAGCTTGATCCCAGAAGTTCAAAGACTTCCTTAAGGGATGTCAACCCACTGATTGATAAAAATAATGTCTGATAAAAGGTAGAATGATAAAAGACTGAAATGATTAAAGACTAAAATAGAAATAGAAGTAAATGCTTACCTGAATGCTGTTGTCGATCTGGTCACAGTCATCGACGTTGGTTAGTCTGCCAGCGTCAGTTGGTCAAGTCTACCGACGTCGGTTAGTCTGCCAAGATTGGTAAAGACAGTGGTCCCTGTGGCTGGTGTTGATCGGGGTAGTAGTCTTTGGACGAGGTCTGGTCAGGTTTGGATAGGTTTTAGGGCTATAGACAAGTCTGAGAAGGAGTTTGGGCCTTGTTAATGGTCTGTGCAAGGGTCTGGGCAGAGTTGCAGGGATAATGGACAGAGTGTATGTTTTGAAAAGGGGGATAGTGGTGGTAAGGATATGGGAAGGCCTCTCAGCCTTTCCGGGAGGGAGTCAAGTCTGGTCTAGCTGATAGTCTGGTCTGGGGGGTGATATTACTTGGAAGCAATAACTGAGAACATAATGAAAACACAGATAAAATACTTACCTGTGGCTTGTAGAAGGAGTGCTGCTAGTGCTTGTACCTGTTGTTGATGTAGAATACTGATGCAGAGTCCCTACTGTTGCTGTAGCTGGTGCAAAAGCCTTGTGAGAGAGAGAGAGTGAGAGGTTTGGTGGATTGAAGACTGGAAGATTGGCTGATTGTTGAAGGTCGAAAGGCGAATGATTGAAGGTCGAAGGAGTGGATTGAAAGAGCGGATTAAAAGATTGGAAAAAATGGGATCTGAGAGAGACTAGAAATCGCCTTTGGGCTAGTCTTAAGCAACTAACGTTGGCGATTTCGCCAGTGTCGACCGACTGGTAACTGACGTCGGCAGTTGGAATAACGGCAAAAAGGCTAAAATTAGCCTTTCACCCATTCTTCCAACTGCCCAGGTCAATTGGTCATGAAAAAACGATCGAAGGTGGATAAATAAACGTGAGGATTAGTGGAGGGGAAGTTGGAATAGGTAATTAGGGTGATAAATGAGGGTATCCAAGGGCCAAGAATCTAAGGAGAGGAGAGGTGGCATGGGGAGAGAAAGAAAAGAATTATTAATTTAAAATAAGTAATTATTTTAAATTAATAAGACATAGGTTAGGTTAGGGATAAAGGTGGAGAAGGGGACCAAGGGGGAGAGGATGAGGAGGATGACCAAGGGAGTAGACACGATTTCGGTGTCTACATTTGCCCCTTTTTGTCTTGTTGGTTGTTCTGGATGAACTGCAAGACAAAAATAGGAGTTGGTTGCCCCAGGTGTGGGATAAGGTCATTTTTGTCCTGTTGGTTGTTCAAGTGAACTGCAAGACAAAAATAGGAGGGTTAGTTGCCCCAGATGTGAGATGAGGTATTCACTTTCAAAGAGGAAATGAGAAACTAAGAGAAATGGTCTAAGGCTTGTATGTACCTAGATATAGTCTTGCGCACCAAATTCAGATGATAGAAGGAACTCCTCTTTGGTTATGGAGGATGACACCTGTAAAAGAAAGAGACTAAAACAAAGAAGGCATTAGATGAGGAAATGGTGGGCTGCTAAGCAAAAGCTTGATCTTAGAAGTTCAAAGACTTCCTTAAGGGATGTCAACCCACTGATTGATAAAAATAATGTCTGATAAAAGGCAGAATGATAAAAGACTGAAATGATTAAAGACTGAAATAGAAATAGAAGCAAATGCTTACTTGAATGCTACTATCAGCCTGGTCACAGTCACCGACATCGGTTAGTCTGCCGGCATCGGTTGGTCAAGTCTGTCGATGTCAGTGAAGGTAGTGGTCCCTGCGGCTGGCGTCGATCAGGGCAGTAGTCTTTGGATGAGGTCTGGTCAGGTCTGGATGGGTTTCAGGGCTGTAGATGGGTCTGAGAAGGAGTTTGGGCCTTGTTAATGGTCTGTGCAAGGGTCTGGGCAGAGTTGCAGGGACAATGGACAGAGTGTATATTTTGAAAAGGGGCATAGAGGTGGTAAGGATATAGGAAGGCCTCTCAGCCTTTTCGGGAGGGAGTCAAGTCTGGTCTAGCTGATAATCTAGTCTAGGGGGTGATATTAATTAGAAGTAATAACTGAGAACATAATGAAAACACAGACAAAATACTTACCTGTGGCTTGTAGAAGGAGTGCTGTTGGTGCTTGTACCTGTTGTTGATGTAGAAGACTGATGTAGAGTCCCTGCTGTTGCTGTAGCTGGTGTAGAAGCCCTATGAGAGAGAGAGTGAGAGGTCTGGTGGATTGAAGACTGGAAGATTGGCTGATTGTTGAAGGTCGAAAGGCAGATGATTGAAGGTCGAAGGAGTGGATTGAAAGAGCGGATGCAAAGATTGGAAAAAATGGGATCTGAGAGAGAGACCAAAAATCACCTTTGGGCTAGTCTTAATCAACCGACGTCAGCGATTCTGCTGGCATCAGCCGACAGGTAATCGACGTCGGTAGCTGGAATAATGACAAAAAGGCTAAAATTAGCCTTTCACCCATTCTTCCAACTGCCCGGGTCAATTGGTCATGCAAAAATGGTTGAAGGTGGATAAATAAACGTGAGGATTAGTGGAGGGGAAGTTGGAATAGGTCATTAGGGTGATAAATGAGGGTATCTAAGGGCCAAGAATCCAAGGAGAGGAGAGGTGGCATGGGGAGAGAAAGAAAAAAATTATTAATTTAAAATAAGTAATTATTTTAAATTAATAAGACATAGGTTAGGTTAGGGATAAAGGTGGAGAAGGGGACCAAGGGGGAGAGGACGAGGAGGATGACCAAGGGAGTAGACACAATTTTGGTGTCTACATTTGCCTCTTTTTGTCTTGTTGGTTATTCTGGATGAACTGCAAGACAAAAATAGGAGTTGGTTGCCCCAAGTGTGGGATAAGGTCATTTTTGTCTTGTTTTTTTTAAAAGTGAACTGCAAGACAAAAATAGGAGGGTTAGTTGCCCCAGATGTGAGATGAGGTATTCCCCCTCAAAGCAGGAGTCGAGGGAAGGGAACCTAGAATCGGGTGCTGATTTGACAGAGAGTGGATGAAAATGGTGAAGGTGGAGTGAGAACGCTGTAATAGTCGTGATTGCACGTATGCCACTTCACGAGATGGTTATGTCAAATTGTCACAAGTCAAGGGTCGAGGAGTGCCAAAATTGAAATAATTGGGCCCCATCATTTGGTCATAGTTGATCGGGTTAATCAATCTAAGCTAAAGCTCTAATGGTCATCGTGTTCCAGGTGTCCCAGGCTCAGGAAGTGCTACTGGAAATACGAAAATGTCACAAGTAGTGGGGATCAACCAGCTTGCAATCCTATACTGGTGAAGGTCAAAATGTGGTCTACAGACAATTCTGCTAACTATTCATGAGGTAGCATACATGCAAAAACAACCAAGGCAATGTTTGTCTTGGAAGCGATCAGAGTCTGAGGAGATAGTCATGATCTCCCTGGTCAATGGTTGAGGCAGGCTAAGATAGATAGTTGGTCGAATGAATGGATGGATGAAAGAATGTGGCCGAGCTAACCTCATAAGACGTTGTGTGATCTGAGTGTTGCCTACATAGCCCTTGTGTGAAGGGCCTCAGGCCAATGTAGTTCTCCCAAAAGGGAGGGAGGGTTAAAGTTATGGATTGGTCCTGGTCGAGGTCAAGTCATGGTCAAAGAGAGAATGGTTTGTCCATCAGGTAGATGAACAAATGAGGGTGGTCGAGCTAACCCCAGAAGACATCATGTCATCTAAGTGCTGCCTACATAGCCCCAGTTTTAGGGCCTCAAACCAATGTAGTTCAGGCGAAGAGGTCAAAGAGGTTGATAGGTTGGTTTGGTCATGTGTTGAAATGATAAGGAGAAAAAAAATGTTACAGCCTTTTCCAAATGGTGTATTCTGTAACATTGGTTGAGTGGTCTTTCATCCCTAGCAATTTTCCATATTCGTAATGGATGTATGCTAAAAATGAATTGAGTCTATTTATGCTTCAGCAAGTATTGGTTTATGCTTAACATAAATTGTGTCTGGTCGATAGTTTCCATGTGTATTGGTGTCCATAGAAACTATGTGAAATAGACTAGGATGATGTATGATGTCATGATGTCATGTTGTCATGTTGTTGGTCTAAAAATGTTTGGTTTGGTTTGGTTTGGTTGGCAAATGATTGGGTTGGATGTGACCAAAGTGTGAAAAAAAAGTGAAAGGCAAATTGCCCTTTCATTGACATGGACCAGAATGACAGCATAAATAGGGGTTGGTAGAACCAAGAGCCCCATTCATGCATTGCGTCGTTGACCAGTGGTTGTGTTAGAGAAGTAATCGAATCACTTGACGTTAAGAATGAGCTCAAAGTCCCTTGAGCAGGTGTTATGATAGGTGAGGATAGGGTAACCCATTTTAGAGTAGAGATAACCTTGCCCTTTTTTATAAGAGACCCTGAGACAAGTATAAGCCAAGTCCATGACCCATTTTTTTTTTTTTGAGCAGACTGATCGATGCGGGAAGTCTACATAGAGATGTCATTTGCTTTGGTGGTCATTTGTGAATCTGATCGATGCGGGAAGCTTCTAAGAGAGTGCTATTTGTAGTAAGATTTAGTCATAGCCATCCTTTGAGGGAGTGGTCTATATTTTTGCTTTATATATTTAAGGGATTTTGAATAGCTGTCCTTCGAGGGAGTAGTCTATTAGCTACATCAATGATAGTACAGCTGTCCTTTGAGGGAGCAGTCTATCTTTTAGAGTTTGTGACCTTGGATATTTTGACATCTTGATTTATTATTATTTTTTTGATAGAATTTTGAGTCATGGACAAGACTATAGAAGTTCATGGGCTCCCCTTTATTAGGATAAAGCATCCATACATCATAAAAGGGTTATAGAGGATTTGTTAAGGGGAATAGGGTTGAAGGAATCAGGATTAAGAGGATGGGGATTGCTCAAGGGATGAGCTCAAGTTAAATGTCAAGTGGATGAGTACTCGACTAATAGTAGAATGGTCGTAGATGCAAGGCATTAAGAGGCTCATGTTCTGGCCGTCTGTCGAGAGAGGATAGATGATAAGTCCCTGACCCATACTTGTGCGTGATGATGAAAGGTTCAAGCCAATTAGGGGTGAACTTGCCTCGTTTACTTCGCTCCATATTGGTCACATGCTGGTTCTCTTTGAGGATGAGGTCTCCGATGTTGAAATCTCATTCTCTCAGATTTTTGTCATAGGCTTGCTTGATGTGATTTTGATAGACATGGAGATGGTTGAGAGCAGCAAGACGACGTTCGTCAAGTAAATCAAGTTGAGCTAAGCGATCTTGATGAAAGTCATCATTAGAAAGAATGTCATGAAGAGAGATGCACAAAGATGAGATATGTACTTTGAGAGGTAGGATAGCCTCTATTCCGTACACTAGAGAGAAAGGGGTAGCACTCGTAGAGGTTCAGATGCTAGTGCGGTAGGCCCACAAAGTGAAGGGAATGTGAATGTGCCAATCCCTTCCAGTGTCATTGACCACTTTCATGAGAATTTTGGTTAGGATTTTGTTGGAAGCCTCAGCCTGCCCATTTGCTTGTGGGTAGTAAGGCGAAGAGAAACTGAGCTTGATGCCAAATGAGTCACAAAGTTTTTAGACGGTTTCGTTTTTGAATGACTTGCCGTTATCGGTGATGATTTTGTGAGGAACACCGAAACGATAGATGATGTGGGTGCTGATGAAGTCGACAATCTTGTCAGCTTTTATGGAGACAAGAGGAATGGCTTCCACCCATTTAGTGAAATACTCAGTGGCGGTGATAATGGACTGATGGCGAAGAGATGAGTGAGGGTTAATCTCACCGATGAGATCTAAGCCCCACTATGAAAAGGGCCAGAAATTTTGAGCGACTTATAAGGCATGGCTAGGGAGATGAAGCAAGTTAGCATGCTGCTGACACTTAATGCAATGTCAAACATAGTCACTACAGTCTTGATGAAGAGTGGGCCAATAATAACCCAGGAGAAGGATGCGCTTGACAACCGAGTTCCCACTAAAGTGTCAGCCACAAATCCCATCATGGACTTGTTTAATGGCATGAGATGCTTCAATGGAGGTTAGACAGCGAAGAAGGAGGCCATCGAAGCCTCGCTTATAGAGAAGACCCCCTAGCATGGTATAGCGAGCCGTGCATTTGATGAAAGCCCGCCGTGCATTGCTAGAGAGATCGGGAGGGATGATAGAATGAGTCAAGTAGTCCATAAGTTGTTTATACCAAACATCCTATGGACTAGAGTCTATGGTGTTGACATGGGTGATGTTAGTAGAAATGTATGAAGGCAGTGGCACACGATGCACCATGACAAAAAGTCTAGATGAAGATGACGAAGATGAGATATGCAAGGCGAGAGAAGCCATGGTGTCTGCAAACTTGTTCGTGGATTGAGGAACAGTCTGCAAGAGGTAATGGTAAAAAGAGGCTAGAAGAGTGTCTACACGGTGATTGTACCTTTGCAAAATTTCATTTTTGCAAAGATATGAACCATTGATCTGATTGACGACAAGTTATGAGTCGCTAAAGATGTTGATGGACTTGATGCTGAGAGAAAGGGCGGTTTGAAGTCCCAAAATTAAGGCTTCATATTCAGCCATATTATTGGTACAATCAAAGTCGAGCTTGAAAGACAAAGGCATGGGCTCACCTTCGAGTGGGATGAGAATGACTCCTACACCCCCATCGAGTTGACATTTGGAGCCATTGAAGAACATGGTCATTTGATAGATGGTGTCATCGGTGGAAAGCGCGGTGATAGATTCATCGGGAAACTTGCACTGAGAAGGTTGATTGTCGAGAAGAGGGGCATCTACTAGTTGGTCAGTGATGGTTTTCCCCTTGATAGATTTTTGCTAGATGAATTTGAAGTCGAACTCAGCAAGCAGCATGAGCCACTAAGCCATACGTTGATTTTGATATGGCTTGGAATGCATGTATTTAAGAGGGTCAGTGTGAGTGATGACAAAGGTCTTATGATTAAGAAGATAGTGATGAAGTTTAGTAGTGGCAAAGACTAACGCCAAATAGAGTTTCTTGGTATGAGTATACCAAGTTTCATAGTCGACAAGTGTTCGGCTGATATAGTAAACTGCTTACTCATGGTGATGCTCGTCTCGATGCGCGATCATGGCACCTAACGAATGGTTGGTTGCTGAGATGTAAAGGTAGAAGGGTTGGTCATCTTTAGGTGGAATGAGGACTAGTGGAGAGACTAGATAGCGTTTGAGGGCTTTAAAAGCCTCTTGGCAGTCCTTATCCCATTTAAAGGAGATGTCCTTCTTGAGGAGATGATGAAAAGGTTGGCAGCAGTCAGAAAGCTGCGAGATGAAGCGATGGATGGACTAGAGCTTCCCTTGCAGACTGCAAAGATGCTTGAGATTGGTTGAAGGTGGCATCTTGAGGATAGCACAGATCTTGGCAGGATCTATCTCGATGCCACGAAAAGAAATGATGAAGCCCAGGAGCTTGCCTGAGAGGACCCCAAAGACACATTTTTTGGGGTTAAGGTGGACATTATATTGAAGAAGATGAGAGAAGATGATCTTGAGGATGGTCAAATGGTCACGGCGAAGCTTGGACTTGCCGAGCAGGTCATCCACATAGTCCTCCATGATTTTGTGGAGGAGATCATGGAAAATGTCAGTCATGGCATGCTGATATGTGGCGCCCGCATTCTTCAAGCTGAAAGGCATGACTTGATAGTAGAAAGTCTCCCATGGGGTGATGAAGGTAGTCTTGTACTGATCTTTTGATGCAATCAGGATCTGGTTGTATCCTAAAAACCCATCCATGAGAGATATCATCTCATGACCGGCCATGAGATTAACAAGTTGGTCAATGTTGGGAAGATGAAAGTCATCTTAGGGACATGCTAGGTTGAGGTCATGATAGTCCAGGAAAATCTAGATCCCCCTAGTCACCTTGGTACAGGGATGATGTTAGAGACCCACTATGGATAATCGATGGGTTGGATGAAAGAGACAAAAAGAAGGCGCTGAAGCTCCTCTTTGACAAAGAATGCAATGCGAGGATGCATCTTTTGAAGCTTTTGCCTGACAGGCTTAGCCTCTGGTTTGGTGATGATGTTATGGGTAGCAATGGTGGGGTCAATGCCAGGCATGTCACTATAGGTCCAAGCAAAGGCCTTGCTATGGTCTGAGAGGAACTGGGTGTAGTCTAGCTGCTCCTGAGTGTCTAAAGATTGGCCAATCTTTAAGACGTGAGGAACATCAGAAAAAGGGAGGTTGATGTCAATGGTTGATTCATTTAACATAACCAAGGTTTTAGAAGGGAGGGAGCACTGGATGAAAGAGTCATCGGTGCCCATGTAGGAAAGAATGGCATCATCGTCTATGCAGCGGATAGTGTTGATGGTCGCCGACTCATCCTCTATCATGGAGGGATAAATGAGAGGGAGAGACCTGAACACCCGATTTAGCTGATAGGTCAGAGGTTCCAGGCGGATGGTGCTTATGCAAAAAAAAATTAGGAGGGATGGAAACCACTAACTCCGTAGGTGAAGGAGGAAGAATGGGTGAGCTTGGAGGAGATTGGTCGATGGTGGGTTTGGGAAAAAGGTCTGTAGAAGCCTGAGTAGGGTCTTGGAAACCCAAGCCATACCATTTCTTGGCATTGTCATCATTGAGTGGTTTGATGGGATGATGGGAGCCTTGCTCATAGCACTTGAAGCCAAAACCCTTCCAAGTGCACCTATAGAGGTAGGTGTGAGCGAAGGCAGGGTTGCTAAGAAATGAGAAGTCTGATGTGAATGGTTGAGGTGAAGAGAGAGGATTCCCGTTAGTGGGAGCTTGATTGAGCCACCCATAGATGAGATTGTTTGGGAAGTGAGGAGGCCCATAAGGAATGACCATTCTAATCCGATGGTCATAGTTTGGACTATGGTGAAGCTATCCATACTCTTGCAGAGTTTGGAACATGTCTAAGGTAAGAAAGCGATATTCCCCAAGTGAAAGTCATTGGAAGATGTCTTCCATGGGGTCTTTGGGCATCGCTTGAAGAGGTGGCATGAGGGTGACCACCGTTTGTGAACTGGTCAAAGCTTCTGCAGATGGAGGCAGCGTCTGGGTTGATGGCTTGAGAGGAATGAGAACGTCATTTGGCTGATAGGTCATGTTACAAGTTTTAAAAGGTGATGGGTCGGTAGGAATGGTGTGGACTTGCCCATCGTGTTCAAATTTTACACAACGGTGCAGGGTAGAGGGAACACAAGCCATGACACGAATCCAGGGTCAGCCTAGCAACATGTTATATTGAAACTCTCATTCGATGATATAGAAGAGCTCCAGGACAGTGCACGGGCCAATGCAAATGTGGAAGACGATGGTGCCAATGGTTGTGGCAGTGGTGTCATTGAAGGATCACAAGATTGCATCGGTTTTGCATACACAATTCTTGGGGAGGGCCAATTGATCAAAGGCATGGGTGGAGATGATGTTAATGCTAGCACCTCTGTCAATCATAACGTGCTTAATGCGGGTTCGATCAACATAGGCAGTGATGAAGAGAGCAGTGTCCTGATCTTCTGTGTTAGATGTAGGAATTTTAGAATCATTGAAAGTGATAGAGGCAACGGGAGATAATGAGTGGACTAGGGCAGCGAGTGGTTGGGGGTCCTCGGGTTGGACCTCCACTTCCTATAAGGCTTAGATCAGAGCTTGACGATGCTAGGGTGAACTTTGGATAAGGTCATATAGGGCCATCTTCACGTGCATCTGGTGAAGCTGTTTTAACATGGAGTCATGGATTGCCCCTGAAGAAGAAGAAGAAGAGGGTTGAGACGCGCCAAGCATAGATATTTTATGCTTTGGCAGTTGAGGTGGCTTGACAAAAGGGTAGGTCTAAGGAATGGTAGATTTTTCTTTTGCCTTGTCCTTTTGTGACCTAGTGGTTATGTGGATGGCATTGATTTCAAAGATAGGGGGTGAAGGAGATGAAGGGGTCACAATATGCTAATGAGATGTTGATGTGGTTGAAGAGGTTGGAGGGATATGGGAAGGTGTTGGGGGTTTGTTAATAGTGTCCTCAAGAAGAAGAGTGTCTTTCTCCATGTAGCAGCGAATGACAGCCTTGAGGGCACAACAAGTCTCGGTGTCGTGTCTTGGCGTACGATGATATAGGCAAATCTTAGTATCGTCAAACCAAGAAGGCTTTGACTCGAGGGGTTGGAAGCGTCTGATGGGCGGAAGGGTTATGCTAGAGGTCTGCAAAATTCGATGCAATATCAAAGCGTATGAACCCACTAAAGGGTCCGTGTTTGTTGATGTGTGAGACGCTGGTGACTTTTGCTTGGGCGGTGTTAAAAGAGGCTTCTGTACCACCTTTTGGGTTGACGGTGCGGCGACATGCGGAGACGACACTTTCTTCGTGAGAGGTGCCAAATTTTTTGGAGAGGGTAGGCTTGTGGTAGGCAAAGGAAGTAGAGGAGACAACTTATTTTGATTAGAGGTTGGAGTGGGGAGGACTCTGATTATGGTCGAGGGATGAGGGCCCAAAATGGAGGGCAATGTTGACAGAGGAGGAGTTTGTCGCTATGGTTTAGTAGCCTTCTTTGGTTTGGTTTGAAGACTACTATTGGTCGAGGCCTGGTCTAAGTCCACCTTCACTTGCGGATGAGTGAGGTTAGGGACAGGGCGAACACCAAGTGACTTGATTGGTTTTGATGGGGTAGATGAGGGTTTCGGTCCTGATGTGGTTGGTTGAGGTTTGGAAGTTCTAGAAGTGGAAGTCTGGTCCTTGTTAGAAGTCTTGGGAGATTTTGCCATGGGAGGGTTGGCGACATGAGATGAGATGGCACGAGCATGCTGAAGAGCTTTAAGTCACTCTTATAGTACCTAATGTTCCACTTTCCTTGAAGGGAGAAGTCTGAGTTTCTCCACTAATCGAGAAAATCGCTGAGAAGATATTGGATGAGGTTTGGGTCCTTGAGAAGATGTGGATGGTTGCGGGGCTGAAAATGAGATTGGTGTAGCAGTCTTAGACCCAAGGCATGATGAGGTCATGACAGGTTCATCTTTGGTTGGAGAAAGAGGAGAGACAGGTTCTTCCCTTGGTGGGGAAGAAACTGGAGAATGAGGCTCCTCAAGAGGGTAGAAGGCAGGGATGATTGCGCCGTCCACTTGCAATTGTGGAGTAGGAAGGGTAGGGTCCTCCATAGGTAGTAAGAAGGAGGACGGTGAGACTGGTGGTGCCGGTATGGTCGAGGTGTCCTCCAATATAAGGGAAGTCGATGGAGAACTAAGAGGAGAAGAAGGTTCGTCTACATGTGATGGACTGATGGGAGGACTGACCTCTTGAGTCTGTGAGAGAGGTTGGTCAGGGATGAAGGGTGAGACTGTATTGACTGTGCATATGTTATGTTCATGAGTGTCATCAGTCATAGTCTGCACATTGTTTTGGGTAGGAGGATGATTGGGAAATGGTTGCTTGAAGATGTCTATGCCTTGATTGGGTGGTGCATTTGGATTGTCCAGGATGAGGTCACCTTTTTATAGCATGTCTTGGATGATGTTTTTAAGAGTCTTGCAGTTGCCTGTGTCATGGCCTTTAACATAGTGGTAGTTGCAAAAATCATTTTCCCTATACCACGCAGGGATGACGCGTGAGGGATCAAATTGTGGAGGCGGTCAGATTCGAGGGAGATTGAGAACCCCCTATTTGACAAGTTTGTCCAGCACAGATGCGTATGAATCCCCTAGTGGAGTATACTGTCACTGCACATACCTTCACTGGAATTGGCAGGTGATGCTTTGGGACGTGGATGGCTCGGGCTAGTTGGTTGAAGGTGAAGAGGATGAAGGTCTAATGACTACAGTGTTTGCTGATGCCTTAGATTTAGGATTAGATGAAGGTTTAGAAGAGGAGTCATTAGACTTGGTGTTGGGGTTCTTACTCTACAACTTGACTTTGTTCTCCTCGATGGCACATAATTCAAGCTTCTAGGCCATTGTGCAGGATTCGTCGAAGGTGCGAAAGGTCTGAACCTGCAAGGTAGAGGAAATATGCTTCACACAAGCTTGAGAGAAAAGTTTGATAGGTTCGGGTTGGGGCAAGGAAAATGAGAGCTGATTAATGAGGCCTCTCCAGTGAGCAACAAAATCAGCTATGGATTCATCCTCAAACTGCCAGATAGAATAGAGATCTATGATTGAGACCTTTTTGGTGATATTGATAGAGAAGTGGTCAAGGAAAAGTTGGGCTAGCTAGGTGAATGTGAAAAGGGAATGGCTAGCAAGAGAGATGTACCATTCAAGAGCAGCACTAGCAAGCAACATGGGAAACGTGCATAGAACTAACGCATTGTCATGGGCTATGAGATAACAGGCATGTCTGAATGCCCATAGGTGATGTTACGGGTCTTCCTTACTCTGGAAATGAGAAAATTTAGGAAGCTCCCACTGATTGGGATACGGCTTGATCGGGACGGAAGGATGGATGGGTTCGTTGTAAATTTGCTTATATGAAAGGGCGTTGTGTGAACCAAAAATAGAGGTCTCGAGACTAGACATTTTGTCCATCAGCATTTTGATTATATCAACTGACGGATTGACGGGTGGAGTGCCCCCTAGGTTATAAGGCACTTGGAAGGTATTGAGAGGGGCATATGACGTGGTTGGCTGTGCTTGTGTAGGCGTAACATATAAGTAGCTAGTCATCGGGGTGGAAGTTGAAGCCAAGGGCACTTGTGTTATGGGGTTGGTAGGCATAAATTAGATAGGGGCCATCAAAGGTGGTTGAGGGGTGGCCACACTTGTTGAAGGGTAGGCAGTTATTCTTGTGTTGATAGGTGCAAGAGTAGGGGGGATAGAGACCACTAGGTTTTGGAAAGGTGTAGGATTTGGTTGAGTAGTTTGAGGTTGAAGGGGTGCCGAAACCCCCATGGAGGTAGGTCTAGAAGGAGAGGCTAAATTTTGAAGATAGGACACAGTCGGGTTATTAGTCAAGGTGTTGGCTTGATTGTCTATAGGTTGAATTGTGGACACTGTTGATGTGATCATTATCTCGACTAAGGAAGTACGCATCCCATAAATTGGGTTGCCTAAGGAGTCTCGTGTTCAGCTTCATGCGAGATAATGTTGAAGGGCTCTGCCATTGAGGTCTAAGAATCTTTCAAAGTCTTGGTCCCCTTCAGGGACAATGGAAGTCTGAGTTAGGGTCGGTCGAGTAGGAGTTCTTTCAGTCTCTGAGTGGAACTCCATTATAGGACTGGTTATGGATGGGGAAGGCAGAAGCGGTTGATGTCTCGCGTGGTCAAGAAGAGCCTTGGTTTGACTACGTGTCAAAACCATTTAAGGCAAGAAGGGTCAGGTTTTAGAAACTATGTTTTTTCAGTTTTAGAAACTCAAAATGTGGTTTTTGGCAAAAAAAGGGGCGGGTTTTAGGCTGCTATTTTGAAAAAGAGGACTGTGACAGTGATCGACGTCAGTTGAAAAATTGATGTCGATGAGAACAGATGGCCGACGTCGGTCAGATAACCAATGCTGGCGAGGAATGTTGCTGACATTGGTGGTAAAACTGATGCCGGTGACTGTGGTTTCTAGAAACTCAGAAAATTTGGAAGTTTTTGGAAAAAAGGAAGAAAGCGTCCTCACTAGCTCAAAAAAGTAGATAAGAATAGAAAAGATGAAGAACACAAGCAGATCCTAAGCATTAAATCCCTAGGAATAAATTATTAGGATCGTGTTGGCTTATGCCTTAGAATGTGTTTGGGAGGTTGGCTTCTGAGACAGGTCCTAGAAGAGGTAGTCTATGGATGGTTTTAGGTTTGTTTAGGCACTCAAGAGTCTGGGTTAGGTTCCGTACATGGCCTGGTGCTAAGGAGCAAGCTCCCCTCACTTCATGAGCCCAGTGATAAGCTGGTCTCGCTTAGCCAAAATATACTTTCCCTAGAGATTATCCTCTGCTAGAGAATAAAGTGGGCTTTCCCCTTGGTGATGAAATCCAAGTGGGATTGCCGGGATGGGTAAGGTATTCGCTGGGTGATGAAATCCCAGTCGGACCTTGTCTCAGGTGAGTTTTGATGTTTGATTTGTGCAAGTGATTTGGTTGTGTAACATAAAGTGGACTACGATCAATTCATGATGCAGTTATTAATTACTAGATGTATACTAAGTGTGCAATCAAGAAGAAATGAAATGCAACATGTTTTAAGCCCAAGTGGAAATGTTAGTTCGTATGAAGACAAGTGATGAAGAGGTTGAAGAGTATGACTTTTGACTAGTCTAAGATGCAAGAAAATAAAGAAGAGTTCTTTCAATCCTGCTTATGATGTCTTTAGAGAGAGAAGAAAGAGGTGAAAAGGAGAAACCTAATGCACCCTATATGAACAGAAAGAAAAGAACCCAAGGAAGACCCTAGGGTCCCACCGGGCGTGCCATAATGTTTCTATATGATTTTCACTTTCACATTCAAAGAAGAAATGAGAAACTAAGAGAAATGGTCTAACGCTTGTATGTACCTGGATATAGTCTTGTGCACCAAATTCAGACGATAGAAGGAACTCCTCTTTGGTTGTGGAGGATGACACCTGTAAAAGAAAGAGACTAAAATAAAGAAGGTGTTAGATGAGGAGATGGTGGGCTGCAAAGCAAAAGCTTGATCCCAGAAGTTCAAAGACTTTCTTAAGGGATGTCAACCCACTGATTGATAAAAATAATGTCTGATAAAAGGTAGAATGATAAAAGACTGAAATGATTAAAGACTAAAATAAAAATAGAAGCAAATGCTTACCTGAATGCTATTGTCAGCCTGGTCACAATCACTGACATCGGTTAGTCTGCCGGTGTCGATTGGTCAAGTCTGCCGACGTCAGTTAGTCTGTCGATGTCAGTGAAGGCAGTGGTCCTTGTGGCCGGTGTCAGTCGGGGTAGTAGTCTTTGGACGAGGTCTGGTCAGGTCTAGATGGGTTTCAGGGTTGTAGACGGGTCTGAGAAGGAGTTTGGGCCTTGTTAATGGTCTGTGTAAGGGTCTAGGTAGAGTTGTAGGGACAATGGACAGAGTGTATGTTTTGAAAAGGGGCATAGAGGTGGTAAGGATATGGGAAGACCTCTCAGCCTTTTCGGGAGGGAGTCAAGTCTGGTCTAGCTGATAGTCTGGTCTGGGGGGTGATATTACTTGGAAGCAATAACTGAGAACATAATGAAAACATAGAAAAAATACTTACCTGTGGCTTGTAGAAGGAGTGCTACTGGTGCTTGTACCTGTTGTTGATGTAGAAGACTGATGCAGAGTCCCTGTTGTTGCTGTAGCTGGTGCAGAAGCCCTGTGAGAGAGAGAGTGAGAGGTCTGGTGGATTGAAGACTGGAAGATTGGCTTATTGTTGAAGGTCAAAAGGTAGATGATTGAAGGTCGAAGGAGCGGATTGAAAGAGCAGGTGTAAAGATTGGAAAAAATGGGATCCGAGAGAGAGACCAGAAATTGCCTTTGGGCTAGTCTTAAGAAATCGATGTCGGCGATTTCGCCGGCGTTGGCCGACAGGTAACTGATGTCGGTAGCTGGAATAATGGAAAAAAGGCTAAAATTAGCCTTTTGCCCATTCTTCCAACTGCCTGGGTCAATTGTTCATGCGAAAATGATCGAAGGTGGATAAATAAACGTGAGGATTAGTGGAGGGGAAGTTGGAATAGGTCATTAGGGTGATAAATGAGGGTATCCAAGGGCCAAGAATCAAAGGAGAGGAGAGGTGGCATGGGGAGAGAAAGAAAAGAATTATTAATTTAAAATAAGTGATTATTTTAAATTAATAAGACATAGGTTAGGTTAGGGATAAAGGTGGAGAAGGGGACCAAGGGGGAGAGGACGAGGAGGATGACCAACGGAGTAGACATGATTTCGGTGTCTACAAACACTTAGAGATATATCCAACTAGAATAGAGGTAAAAAATTGTGTATTCTATTGATTCCAGGTGAAAATTGGCAGGGCTTCACCTTACCACATGAGAGATCCCTTTCTCAAAATGAGAAGTTTTCAATATATAGAGGAATAAAGAGGCCTTTTGGCACCCTTTTACAAATGGCCCATGTGCGTTTTGAGCATTGGGAAGAGGAAGCCGCTTGATAGATAATGCTGTGTTAGCTCTTGTTTTGATTTTAGGCATTTAAGATATATTAAATCTCATATGTGAAATTATGGGCCACGTCATTTGTCTGCAAACAAGACCTCTCCTTCAAGGCATTCACATAGTTTATTTTCTCATCAATGCAAAGTGAAGAAAAATGGGTCACGTCATTCACTGTTTGTGCCCCTTGATGACCACTTGGCAGATACTATGTCAACTGCTGGAGTAACTCCTTGAGTCGACACCTTCCTTTGCCACTTGGATTATTTTCTCCATTTTTGCACTTGGCTCTTTTGCTTCTTCCTGGCCTTATCTTTTTTGGTTCCCTCATCCTTCGAGGGCTATCTTCTGCTAATTATTTGGCTCTTTAGACTCCCTCCTTGATGATTTCTTCCTTCTAGATTTAAGCCTTTAAATTCCTTCAAGTTCATGCCTTTTATTTAAAGATCAATGGCTATTTCATTGCCGTAAAGTTGATGTTCGTGCACCCGTCACCATTTGGTTGATTCCTTCAGCCTTTTCTTTGATCCCTTTGCAAGTGTTCCTTTCCCTCCACAAGGGCACTTATCCTTCAGTGTTTGGGAGACTCCCTTGAACCTTACGATTAAACTGACCGATTGAACCAATAATCAGTTTAATTGTTCAATGGTTCAATATTGTGTTCTGCTCATTCATTTGACTGCTTGAACCAACTCTTTGAACCAACTGATTGAACCCTTTGATTGAAATAACTGATTGAACCATTTATTTGAACTAACTAATTGAACTGACTGCTTAAACCAACTACTTGAACCAACTGCTTTAACCAATTGCTTGAACCAACCGTTTGAACTAACCGCTTGAACCAACCACTTGAACCAACAATGGTTCAATAGTTCAACAGTTCAATATTTCCAAGTTCAAAGCAATTTAACCAAGCACTTAAACCAATCACTTGAACTAACCACTTGAACCAATTGCTTGAACCAACTGCTTGAACCAACAATGGTTCAACAGTTCAATGTTTCCAAGTTCAAAGCGATTAAACCAAACACTTGAACCAATCACTTGAACCAACCGCTTGAACCAACAATAATTCAAAAATTCAATGTTTTCAAGTTCAAAGTGATTAAACCAAGTGCTTAAACTAATCTCTTGAATGAACTGCTTGAACCAATCGCTTGAACCAACTGCTTGAACCAATAATGGTTCAACGGTTCAATATTTCCAAGTTCAAAGCGATTGAACCAATTGATTAAACCAAGCGACAATTTAAAGTTCAAGTTCAAAGTTCATGTTGTTGAACTAGTTCATCCTCTTGTTGAAAGACTTGTGCAAACTAGAAATTAAATTGGCTCAAAACAACAAGGGAAGAAGGAGACTGATTTTGCCCTGTAGAGCCAAAATGGTCAACAAAATGGTGATTCCCAGGGGAAGCATGCCTGTTATGCTTAGAAACTAGTAGCCTCAAAGTTTATTGGGTACAAAGTTGAGATGCAGCTTTGAAAGAGTCATCAACAGCCTTGTGATATCCAAGAAACAATCATGAAGGTTTTACCCCAAACACAAATGGAAACACACACAAGGCTAAAAACACTACTTATGCAGAAGCACTTAGGGAAAATAGGGAAAAACAAGGAAAATATATACATGATGAGAGGGGGGCTTAGTGATAATGCTTAATATGTATCCCATTTACTAGGATATATAATTCTTCACCATCCAACTTGGAGATTTGGAACGCATTGTGCTACTTGCACTGAGTGATGACGTATGGACCACTTCATATTGTGTTGAACTTCGCGTGCTTTCTAGGCTTATCTCGGTCCACATCCCATTTTAAGATGATCTCTCCCTCAGAGAAACTTTTTGATGAAGATCTCTTGTCAAAGTGTTTCTTCATCTACTGTTGGCAGCTGGTCATAAAAGCCATGGCCTGGTCCCTTGCCTCTTGAAGCTCCATCAACTCGCATAGCCTAACCTCCATGTTGTTGCCTTCTTCTAACTGCAGTTAGTGAGCAATGTCCAAGGCCGGCAACTCAAGTGAAATAGGAAGCTAGCTTCCCTTCCATACACAAGTGTGTATGGTGAATTACTAATTGCTCTCTTTGGAGTGACCCTATCTGCCCACAGGGCTATTTTCAACTTGGCATGCCAAGTTCTCTTATTATCCTCCATTGTTCTTTTGATAATCCTGATCAGATTCTTATTGGTAGACTCAGCTAGCCCATTCCCTGTGGGTAGTAATTTGATGAAGTGATAAGATAGATACCATATCTCAATGCCCATTCACTTTCTTTAGTTCCCAATAAAGATAAAGCATTATCTGAGATGATGGTAGCTAGAACCCCAAACCTTGCCACTAAGTCCTCATAAAAATCTAGGACTGCACTTTCATTGGGTTCCTTAAAAGTGATAGCCTCTACCCATATTTTGAAGTAGTCTATGGTGGTCAGGACCCACTTGTGTCTAGCACTAGAGGGAGGGTTAATCATCCCTATAAATTCAAGGCCCCATCGTATGAATGGCCACTCTACCTGAATATGTTGTAAAGGCATGTCAGCTAGCCATTGCTTCCCATCAAAGAGTGCACACTTCTGGCACTTTCATACTCAAGCATGAGTGTCTCTGAATAGAGTAGGGCAGAAGTAACCAACTCTTATTATTCTCATAGCTATAGGCCTAAGAGCAAAGTGACCACCAGCTGGCCCATCATGGAACTCGAACAGCACCCTATCAGCCTGACTTGGGTCTATGCACCTTAAAATCACTCCTAAGAGATCCCTTCTGAATAACACTCCATCAATCAAGACATAAGGGAGAGATTGGAGTATGAAATACCTCCTCTTGGTCCTATCAAGGCCCTGTGGGCACTCATCAGTGAGAAGGAAATGCCTCAAGTCTGATGTCCAATCCTTCATAATAGCTGGTTCTACTATAGCTGCATCATGAATTAGCAAACTATCCTCTTTTTGCTATTTAAACTCTACAATAAGGTGTTCACATAGGCCTCTCCCTCTTACCAGCTTGGTGATCTTGATATCCACATCATATTCCATTACCTTAGTGATCCACCTTGCTCTCTTTTCATTCAGGTCACGGTTGGTCAAGAAATCCTTGATGTCGAGATGTGGGACCATGAGGTGAATTCTACTGTTGGACAACATATGTCTAAATTTATGTAGACTCCATATGACTACAAGGACTTGCTTCTCCACATATCTATACCTGACCTCAAAACCCTCTAGGTCTTGGCTAAAAAATGCAAGTGGTTGTTCAATTTTATCACTATTCACTTAGGTAATCATGGAGGAGATTACCTCTTCATTTCTGAAGGTGTAGAGGTTAAAATCCTTGGTGAAGTTGGGATTGATCAAGGTAGGAGCCTGGGCAATAGCTTGCTTGATCTCTTCAAAGCTATCCCTCCTTTGCATTGTCCACGTGAACTTCTCATCTTTCTTCAGCATATAGGTCAATGGCTTGACTACCTCCATAAAATTTGGAATAAATCTCCGGATGAAATTTATTTTTCCAAAGAAGCTCTGCAGGCCCTTCTTTTGTTTAGGCAAGGACAACTCCAGGATGGAGTTAACTCTCTCTAGATCAATGGTCAAGCCTTCCTTGGAAATAATGTGGCCAAGGAGTTTACCCTCATAGACAGTGAACATGAATTTCTTTGGGTTGAGAGAGGTACCAAACTCTCTAAACCTCTCAAAGATTTGTTTGAGGTGTTTCATGTGTTGGCCGACCTCTTTAGAGAATATTGTCATGTCATCAAGATACACCAGCACATTGTTATTTATCAGGCCTCAAAAGGCCATGTCCATAGGTCACTGAAAAGTGGCACCAACATTGGATAGTCTGAATGGCATTTTCCTATAAGCAAATGTCCCCCATTTGGTAGTGAAGGTTGTCTTTTACTAGTCACAGTCTTGCACCAAAATTTGATTATATCCTGAATACCCATCTAAGAGGGAGAAATGCTCGCTATGTATCACCATTTGAAGGATCTACTCCATACTTGGGAGAGGATAATGGTCTTTCAAAGAGACTCTATTAAGGTCTCTAAAATCTACACATAATCTGATCTCCCCATTATATTTTCAAAGAGGAACAAGATTGGCTAGAAGAAGAGTGTTTGATTGGAAATATTATCTTGGACTCAATCAACTTGGTGAGTTCCTTTCACATGAGAGGTTCAATCTTTGGGTTGACAAGCCTTTGCTTTTGCTTGATCAGCTTGATGCCTTCTTCTAGTTCAATGGTATGTTAGGCCAAACTTGGGTCAAAACCCTTCAAATCACTATACTCTCAAGTGAAGACATCAGCAAACTCTTGGCACAACAAGGTGAAGGCATGCCTTTCATGGTTTGTGCACACTTTTCCAAGTGCAAGTAGATTATCTTTGAATATTTCAACCTTCTCATAGTTCTCATCCTTAGTTGTGATGCTTTCCTTATCAATTTTCAACTGGTCATCTTCATTAAAGATACTCTCGAGAGTAACCAAGCCTTTGGGAAGTTTATTATTCTTCAGCTGAACAATTTGGCTGCCATACTGCTGCTATAGCTTAGCCTAGTTTTTAGTAGCAAACTCAACTTCTTCTTGCAAGAAGAGTGTTATTTGTTGGTCCCTATCAAACCCTTTCCAGTTAGTGATGTTGCCAAGTACATAGGGCCAGATTACTACCTTTAAGTGGCATGAACTATGGTCTCAGCTTATCTCCTTAGGGATATCAAACTGGGCACCAACTACCACCAGCCTATCGACTTGCTTGTTTTGCTCTCTAAGAATGGAGGTAAAATTGAAAGAAAGGAAATTCTCCACTAAGTCCCATACCCTATGTTTTTAGGACTTAAGTAAAAAATTCTTTATCAAATTTTAGCTCCTTACCTGATTCACAATCAGCTCACTGTCACCAAAAACCTGCATCTCTTTGATTCCTCTTTTCCTCACCCACTCCAAACCATGGATGAGGGATTCATACTTTGCAACATTTCTCATGCCACCACCCTAATTGTCTTTACTGGTGTTTCATCCAGCTACAGGACTCCCTTTGTCATTTCTTCATATTTTAGCCCCAGCTTATCAGCTATGCATTTGGGCATTACTGAGGTGCTTGCTCCACTATCAATGATGCAATTGTACACCAAGAAATCTCCTATGACCAAGGATAAATTAAAAGGGGGAACATTTTTCCCTTTCTTAACCTAGCTTGATGTGGAAGGCTATCCATTCATCATCAGGACATTATCAATTTTTGTTGGGACAACTTGTTCATTCAGCCTGTGTAATTACTTTTATAGAATGTCCTTTTATCTTGGTATTGATAATGAATCCCACAAGGAGATATTCATGTGTATCTTCTTCATTTGGTCTACCACGTTGACTTGAGGGTTTCCTTATTTTAAATTTTCTTTGGGATTACTTATAGCCTGAGGTGCAGGTTGAGGAGCTGAAGGTGCAACTAGAGGTCTGAAGTTTGGAACCTTTTGGTTTACATGTGATGAAGAAGGTGGTGCTGACATTTGGGCATCTACTTGAGCTTCTTCCATTACTCTCCTTTTTTACCTTGTGTTGGTTGTGACATAGTCGCCCTAATTGTCTGCACTACCCACGTAATTGACTACATAGAACTCACCTTCTAGGTGATTCATGAGAGTGGAATCAGGCTGAGTTTGACTGCTACTCATGCTAGGTTGCACTGAAGCCTCAATGCTTGGGAATTGGGTGGCTGCTTGATTGTCTTATGCATTTGTGTAGTGACTTGAAATTTCATTTATATAAATAGCCTGATCTTGACCATATCCCATGGTTAAGAAACTAGGCTATTCTTGTACCAGATTGTTTTGAGCGGGCACTAGAACCTTGGATGATGAAGGGGCACCTAAATTATAGCCTTGAAAAGGTCTGGCCTATGCAAACTGACCCTAACCTTAATTTTAATTCTATAAAGAGGGTCTATTTGCCTACCCATAGTACTAATATCCTTGATTTGGTCAGTTGTCTTGGGCTTGCTACCTTTTAAGAGCTACTAGTTCATTTTTTACACTTTGGAATAGGCTTTTGACTTTATGGAGGTCATTGGATGAAGTAGCAACTGACTTTTCTATGCCAGGTAGAAGAGCCAAGGTGGGTGCAACAGTCTGGATTGGAGGCAGTAATTTGGGAAAGAGCAGCATATGAGGCCTAGGGGCTATCTTTCTAGCCTGCACCAAGCAATTCTCAGCTACTATAACTATGTCATAGGCAGTAGACAGCAAATGTCCTCCCATAGATTATATCATAATAGCATTGTCATTGTTCAACACTTTCAAATAATAGAGGAAAGCATAGCTCAAAGTCAGCCTCACCAGAATGGGGATTCTATCCCATGTCTTCTAAAAATGAGTATTGAAATCCTACATGAACTCATGTGGAGTTCTTTTCATAGTGGTCAGCTGCTCGGCAAGTGAAAGGTGGTCACTTTTCTCCCCAAATCGATTCATTAAAAGGGTGCCCAATTCATTTTACGAATGGACTGAATTCATGGGCAAAGTCCCATACTAGTCTAGAACCTTGCCTTTGAAAGACAATGCCAACAATCTGATCACAATGTTTTCCTCAGTGACATTGTGAATATTGCAGATGTTAGCAATATTTTTGATGTGTTTGATAGTAGTAATGGGCCCTTCTCTATTAAAGGGAGGCACACTTTTAAGGACTGCTCCTGGAATTACGTCATAATGCAGGAGATTCAAAGGACTCTGACCATGAAAAGCCACAAAAGGTAAAGCCATGGCTATGACAAGATTCAAATGGGGCCTTCTTGCATGGGTGTATCTTATAGTAGGTCTGGGAAGGTGATTTACTGAATAAGGGTGAGTTTTTTCAAACCTCAGTCACTTTGCTGAGTTCAAAGGCAATTCCATGAATTCAAAAGGGACACCCTTAACAACAAAATGCATGGTGATTTTAGGCAGAAGACATTAGACTGGTCTTTGATTAGAAACTGATGTTCCTACCAGTGGAGTCACCAGATGCTAAAAGTGGTCAATTTTGCTATAATAGGTCTAGCATCAATCTTGGAACTTTGCTAAGTGTTAAAAACTTGGTCCCATTGGGCGTGCCAAAAATTATTGACGTAGTGGATTGCACCCTTGACAGGTGGTTGAGCTCTTGTCTTCCACATGTCACAATGGAAATTCCTCTCTTTCTTGTGGGTCTAGCAAAACTGAGAGGAGAGTCTCTAGATAAGGGCTAGCTCCCTTTGATGCATCTGAGTTATTCCAATAATGTTGCTATATATATAATGGGGGGGTTGAAAAGGGAGAAGGATTACTGAAAGACATAACCTAACCTAAGCTGGTGATGCACCAAAAAAGTTTGATCTACTCATTACTCACACTTTGAACCATAAGAACACATACATACACTTTAATTGGTAAAAGGACCAGACTATAGGGAGCTTGACAGGGAGGCTTTAATGGAAACACATAGAAAAAGAACTTACCATAGATGCTATAAGAAAAACACATTTTTTAGTAACCTCCTTCTACCTCTGCACTCTAGATAAAGCTCTTCTTGTCACCTGTAGGAATGACACTTTGTGTATACCAGGTGTGTTGGTATCAAGCTTGTGAGAGCATTAAGAAAGAAATGACTGAACACAAGTTTAACACTCAGACACACTTAGAGATATATCCAACTAGAATAGAGGTAAAAAATTGCGTATTCTATTGATTCTAGGTGAAAATTGGTAGGGCTTCGCCTTACCACATGAGAGATCCCTTTCTCAAAATGAGAAGTTTTCAATATACAGAGGAAGAAATAGGCCTTTTGGTGCCCTTTTACAAATGGCCCATGTGCGTTTTGAGCATTAGGAAGACGAAGCCGCTTGATAGATAATGATGTGTCAATTTCTATTTTAATTTTAGGCATTTAAGATATATTAAACATCATATGTGAAAATATGGGCCACACCATTTGTCTACAAACAAGATGGTTCCTTCAAGGCATTCATGTGGTTTGTCTACTCATCAACGCAAAGTGAAGAAAAATGGGTCACACCGTTCACTATTTGCACCCCTTGACGACCACTTGGCAGATACTGTGTCAACCACTAGAGTAACTCCTTGAGTCGACACCTTCCTTTGCCACTTGGACTATTTTGTCTATTTCTACACTTGGCTCTTTTGCCTCTTCTTTGCTTTGCCTTTTCTGGTTCCTTCATCCTTCGGGGGCTATCTTCTGCTAATTCTTCAACTCTTTGGACTCCCTCATCGATGATTTCTTCCTTCTAGATTTAAGCCTTTGAATTCCTTCAGGTTCACACCTTTTATTTAAAGATCAACAACTATTTCCAAGTTCAAAGCAATTGAACTGTTGACCATTTTTGCCCAATAAGGCAAAAAATTGGTCCCCTTCTCCCCCTAATATTTAAAGGCCAATTCATTTTTTTGATTTTTGCACAAGTCCAAGAGTTTCTACAGATTCTACAGGTGCTTGGTTCAATTGGCAAAGTTCAATGGCTTAGTTTAATCATGCTCCGCATGCAGCATTGAACCATTAAACCAGTTCAACGCTTTAGTTCAAAGGGTCAGTTCAACAAGCAAAAAAGCTTGAAGGAATTTGCCAAGGATGGTGACGTCTCGAAAGCCATCAACCTTAAGAAGGTGAACTAGCTATTTTTTTTCAAATAATGACAGGTACGTGGGCGTCAAGCAAAAGGGCCGTTGTTTTTTAAAGAATGACCAAGCGCCAACCATGAAAGGAGCCCAAGCAATGCAGCAACCCACCAAAAGATAGCCTGAGGGCTGAAAGAGCCAGAAGAGACAAGATAGGGAAAAAGACAAAGTGCCAGGTGTAGGAGCAACCAGATAGTCCAAGTGGTGAAGGGAAGCACTAATTCAAGAAGTTATTTCAGCAGATGAAACAGTGTCTGCGAATTGATCATGAAAAGGCACAAACGACCAACCATGTGACTAGTTTTCTTCAAAATGCACTACAGAGCAGGAAAATGGCATGACTCATCAATTCAATTCTTGACAACGTAATGGCCATCACACAAAAGCAGATGGAGTGATCCAAGTGATGCAGGAAGGTGTCAGGAAGTTATTTTAGTAGTTGACACAGTGCCTACCATGGGCCACTTGTAAAAGGGGTGCCAAAAGGCCTCCTTCCTTCTCTTATATATGGAGGACTTGTCATTTTTTGTAATCATCTTCCACATTTGTAAGGCATAGCCCTGGCAAAATTTCACTTGAATCAATAAACGCATTTTTTACCTCTATCTTGGATAGATATTTATGTGTATGTCTTGAGTGTTAGTTTTTGTTTAGTCATTGTTTCTTGATGCTTTCACAAGTTCAACACCAACATATCTGTTGTCTACAAGGTGCCATCTCTACCGCTGACAAGGAGAGTTGTATTTGGAAATGCAGAATAGAAGAAATTACTTACAGTGTGCATTTCACAGCACCTTGGTGAATCTCTATTTTATGTGTTTTCCATTAAGGCCTCCCTGCCAAGTTTCTTGCAGCCTGGTCCTTCTGCCAAGACTGAAGTGTATGTATGTATTTGTTTGGTTTTTAGTGTGAGTGTGAGAAGGTTGACTTATTTTTGGTGCATCACCTCCTTAGAGTAGTTTGTTTTCTTGCAAGCTTTCTCCCTTTTCATCCCCCCATTATATATCTATATATATATATATATATATATATATATATATATATATATATATATATATATATATATATATATATATATATATATATATATATATATGTATGTATGTATTAACACTTACTGGAATGAATGTGATGCATCAAAGGGAGCTAGCCCTTACCTAGAGACTCTCCCCTCTAGCTTCGTCGATCCCATAGGCGAGAGGGGAGTTTCCATAGTTGTGTGAAGAAGGTAGGAGTTCAGCCTCCTGCCAAGGGTGAAATCTTCTGCATCAACAATTTTTGGCATGCCCGGTGGGACCAATTGGGACAGGTTTTGTCCAAAGAGTTGAAGAATTTTTTGGTGTGTTCTTCAACCAAATAGCCTTTAGAGGCTTCGCATCAAACACCAATGGCAACTCTGAGTTGAATCTGCTGGTTAAGCAGCCTAGTGCCATTAGAAATCACTTTTCGTATGTATAATTCCTTTGAATAAAATCATGGACCTTGTGTTCTTTCATATAATTTTGATCAGACTCAGCCTCTTTATGGCATCTCCCCAAGCAGCCCTCTTAGTCAGCCTTCAACCAGAAGGGAAACTTCCAATTCTGAGATCTTTCACCCTGATGGTACATTCCTGACTTGGAAGGAAATAATGGAATCACAAGGTAGGAAAGAGGAAAAGAAAGGTTTTGCTCAAAACCTTAAAGAAGATAAAGCTGCTCCTACCCATGATTCCTATGATCTCCAAGAAAGGCTCTTCTAAGAGGATCTAGCCAGGAGAATTTTAGAGTTGGAATCTGGAGAGAGATTCCTCAGCCAATGTGTGATGGATGGTTCAGACCAAATAGCACATTCTATGTCTGAACACACCCCATCTATGCACTTCCAAGAGAGCTATCAGGCCGCACCTGATATAGATGAAGTGTTGACCAAGTAGAAAGAGGAGAATAATTTGATTCTAGCTCAAGGACTGCCTCCTCTTCCACATGGTTTTCCCACTTCACCCCTTCTCAAGGAGGAAACTATTTTGCAAGAGGCAGGTGAGGAGTAGAAGATCTAATATGCAGTTCCCCAAGAGGCTGTCATGAGCAACAACGAAGAAGAAATCATCATTGATGCTTCTTGTGAAGACACCATTGGCAATGGAGAAGATGTAAGTCTTGCATATATGCAGATTTTCCAACAATACGAGGAGGAACAAAATCATGGTGAGCTCTCTCCCCCCTTATTCGATGAACTTTCTTGTTGCTTAGATGAGGAGGACAACTACGCTGAAGAGCTTGAGTTGGAGGAGAAAAAGGAGAGGTCTGTCTTCCTAGAGGAAGGCCTTGAAGAAGAGAGGTTTGAAGAAAGAGGCAATATTCTATGGGATGAGCAATCATTTTGTGAGTCCATTTTAGACATCATCACAGTCACCTTTCTTCAAGAAGGCCAAGAGGAAGTAGAGGATGAGTCTGACAGAGTCTTCAACGAGGCAAAAGGAAACAAGTCAGACCATGATATGTTGTAGAGGAACTATACATGTCAAAGGGGTAACAGTGATAAGCCAACATCCACTAATTTCTTAGTGAAGAGCACCAGTATGATGAACCAGCATTCAACAAGCTTCCAAGAATAAATAGAGTACACATATGTTGGGAGCATGTTTGAATTTGTTTCACTCAGATACTAGCCAATGCAGGTGACAGGCAAGAAGAGTAAGTCACCAATTTCCTTTTCATTCAGCTACTTGTCTGCCACCATAAGTCTTCTTTCTAGGAAGGGGACTTAAGAAATTTTCCCTTTGATCCAGGAGGGAAGCAAATATTCCTGGTTAGATGTATATAGTAGTTTATTTTCAGTTTCTTTCCTGCTTTCCCTAAGTGCAGTTGCACAAGTAGTTTTCTTAGCCTTGTGTATGTTTTATTTTCCTCTTGGAGTGAATCTACGTGCTTGATTCTAGAATTTATCAAAGCTGTTGTTGTTTTAAAGTTACAATTTGACTCCGTGCCCAATGAATTTTTAAGGCAACTGGCTTTTAAGCATGGCAGGCATGCTTCCCCTAGGAGGTGCTAATCTGTTGACCTTTTTTGCCCAATAGGGCAAAAAATTGGTCCCCTTCTCCCCCTATTGTTTAAAGGCCAATTCATTTTTTTGATTTTTGCACAAGTCTAGGAGTTTCTACGGACTCTACAGGTTCTTAGTTCAATCAACAAAGTTCAATGGCTTAGTTCAATCATGCTCGGTGCGCAGCGTTGAATCGTTGAACTGGTTCAATGTGATTGGTTCAAAGGGTCAGTTTAACAAGTAAAAAATCCCAAAGGAATTTGCCAAGGATGGTGATGTCCTAAAAGCCATTAACCTTAAGAAGGTGAACTAGCCGTTGTTTTTCAAATAATGACGGGTGTGCGAGTGTCAAATTTAAGCTAGCAAAAGGGCCATTATTTTTTAAAGAATGACCAAGCACCAACCATGAAAGGAGCCCAAGTAATGTAGCGACTTGCCAGAAGATAGCCCAAGGGCTAAAAGAGCTAGAAGAGACAAGATAGGGAAAAAGACAAAGTGCCAAGTGTAGGAGCAAGTAGATAGTCCAAGTGGTGAAGGGAAGCACCGATTCAAGAAGTTATTTTGGCAGATGAAATAGTGTCTATGAATTGACCATTAAAAGGTGTGAATGACCAACCACATGACTGGTTTTCTTCAAAATACACTGCAGAGCAGGAAAATGGCACGGCTCATCAATTCAGTTCCTGACAACAGAATGGCCATCACGTAGAAGTAGACAGAGCGATCCAAGTGATGCAGGAAGGTGTCAAGAAGTTATTTTGGTAGTTGACACAGTGCCTACCATGGGCCACTTGTAAAAGGGGTGCCAAAAGGCCTCTTTCCTTCTCCTATATATGGAAGACTTGTCATTATTTGTAATCATCTTCCACATTTGTAAGGCGTAGCCTTGGAAAAATTTCACCTGAATCAATAAATGCATTTTTTACATCTATCTTGGATAGATATTTTTGTGTGTCTTGAGTGTTAGTTTGTGTTTAGTCATTGTTTCTTGATGCTTTCATAGGTTCAACACCAACATATCTATTGTCTACAAGGTGCCATCTATGTAGCTAACAAGGAGAGCTGTATTTGGAAGTGCAAAACAAAATAAATTACTTATAGTGTGCATTTCACAGCACCTTGGTGAATCTCTATTTTTTGTGTTTTCCATTAAGGCCTCCCTGCCAAGTTTCTTGCAGCCTGGTCCTTCTGCCAAGATTAAAGTGTATGTATGTATTTGTCTAGTTTTTAGTGTGAGTGTGAGAAGGTCAACTTATTTTTGGTGCATCACCTCCTTAGAGTATTTTGTTTTCCTACAAGATTTCTCACTTTTCATCCCCCCATTATATATCTATATATATATATATGTATTAACACTTACTGGAATGAACATGATGCATCAAAGGGAGCTAGCCCTTACCTAGAGACTCTCCCCTCCAGCTTCACCGGTCCCACAGGTGAGAGGGGAGTTTCCATAGTTGCATGAAAAAGGCAGGAGTTCGGCCTCTTGCCAAGGGTGCAATCTTCTGCGTCAACATGAACTAAGCACTTGAACCAATCACTTG
Organism: Torreya grandis; assembly: GCA_037957365.1. Classification (NCBI taxonomy): domain Eukaryota; kingdom Viridiplantae; phylum Streptophyta; class Pinopsida; order Cupressales; family Taxaceae; genus Torreya; species Torreya grandis. The sequence goes on along the minus strand of JARHVA010000247.1, from coordinate 762,670 downwards.
AACCAACCGCTTGAACCAACTGATTAAACCAACCACTTAAACCAACAATGGTTCAATAGTTCAATGTTTCCAAGTTCAAAGCGATTGAACTAAGCACTTGAACTAATCGCTTGAACCAACCACTTGAACCAATAACTTGAACCAACTGCTTGAACCAACAATGGTTCAATAGTTCAATATTTCCAAGTTCAAATCAATTGAACCAAGTGATGGTTCAAAGTTCATGTTGTTGAACTGGTTCATCCTCTTACTGAAAGACGTGTGAAAACCAAAAATTAAATTGGCTTAAAATAGTAGGGGAAGGAGGAGATCGATTTTGCCCTGCAGGGCCAAAATGGTCAATAGTTACCATTTGATAAATCTTGTGGTGTAAAAACATTATTAAATTCTTATAACATCAAACGTATCCTCTTAACTTAGACTCTCATAAAAAGACACGTATTCATAAACAATATTTTAAATATGTGGTTCAACATAACATCCTTTATTATCACAATACTTAAGGTACCTTGTTCTATGTTTTTATGCAATAAGTGGTCCCTCCTCTTCTTGAACAAACACGTGGGGGAATTTATGATGGCCACTGTAGAAGACATGCTACGACCCATAAATGCCTATGTATGGGTTACTTTTGTCTTACTCTTTAAAATAATGCAATCAAATTCATTAAAAAATGTACTCACTAGCTTCATAATGATCTAATTCATTCACCTCCAGTTGAGATTCAAACTATCAAATATCCATGGCCATTCTCCATGTGGGGATTATATCTCATGAACAAATTACCTCACTCCTGAGATGGGCATACATTTATCATCACTGCTACTAGATATTTTACCAAATGGGTTGAAGTCATGCCCCTTGTTAATGTCACTGGTGACACCATTGCCAAATTTATCCTTAACCAAATCATTTTTCACTTTGGTGTTTCCTATATTATCATTTTAGATAATGGTGGTAATTTCAATAAACAAGGATGTCAAACAAATTTGTGCTAAATTCAAGATTAATAATAAATTTTCTACACCTTATCATCCATAATACAATGGTGAATATGAAGTTACCAACAAAATTATCCAAAAGACAATTCGTGAAACCTACATGAATTGGCACATTCATCTCTATCTCATTCTTTAGGCCTACCAGACTAGTATACGTATTGTCACTAAGGCAACACCATTCTCTCTAGTCTATGGTTATGAGTTAGTTCTCACATTAGAAGTTGAGCTTCCTTCTCTCTGTACATCTCTTTATGGTATCATTCATAATGTGTAATTATGTAATGCTTGATTTCATGCTCTTGATTTCCCTAATGAACACTATCTTTTTGCCTTTTAACATAACTGCCAATACAAGGCTTGCATTACCAAATAACATAACAAACATGTTAAAATTCACACATTTAATGTTGGTGATATTATCCTTAAATTAGGCTACACCCATGATAAAGAAGGTAAATACGCTAAAAAATGGTGGGGCCCTTATAGTCAAAGATATTCTCGATCCAATTACTTACCATCTTCAAACTAATGAAGTTCATGTTTTCAAAGAGCCCACCAATGCACAATTCCTCAAAAAGTACTTTGCCTAAACATTTTCTTGTTTTCATGCTTTTTATCTACAATCATCTAACACTTTTTGTAGGTTACATGGGTCTCACCCTTTGCAACAATTCTCTCTTTTCAGAAACCTTTAATCCTTCCTTTTTGGTCTTTTGGTTTCCATTTTTTTTCTCTCATGAGTTGCATTGTAAAACCATGGATAGGACCCGGTCTGCCTCATGATGTATCATAGTCTTCTTTATTTTCATATTATTTATACACACTTTTTGGCATCCCTTGGATTTCTCTTTTGTGAGTTGCAGTGTAAAACCATGGATAAGACCTGATCTTCCTCACAAAATACCATCTTTTGCTTGCCTCATTTATTTTTTACATGCTTTGTGACACCCCTTGGGTTTCTCTTTTATGAGTTATAGTGTAAGACCATGGATAGGACCAGCCTTCCTCAAAATTACCATCTTGTCATTCCCTTTATAAGAATATGTTTTTGATCCTTGCTCTTAAATTTAACTTTTGCTTCTTTTGATCAATGGAATTTTCACAATAATATATGTTAGCATGTTTTCATCCATTTACCTCATTATTATAATAAAGAATCACACTTTATTTTCATTGTATCCCTTTTTCACCCTTTTTCACATTTTTTGTGATTTGAATCAATTCAAATTGTTCCATGTGTCCTTCCTCTTGGTTTCCTATCCTTTCATTCTCTATTGGATAAAACAAGGTAGAAGTGAAGATAACATTTTTATTTCACATAGATTTACAAGACTCTTAGACCCCATGCTATTTGAATTTATCCCTAAGTAACCAAGTCACAAGTATTCAAATGAAATTCATCTTTAGAATCCATGTTCGGTTTTCCAAATTTGTATGAAGGAGGAATAAAAAATCCATCAAGAAATTTAAAAGCCAAATCATTTAAAACAAAAGGCAATGATATACAAAAGGCAACATACAAATATCAAAAGTCAAAATCACACCAAAATATATGATTACAAGCACATCTCTATCTCTAATCGAAGTTAAAATTCCATAGTTGGCCTCACATAGAGTTGAGGTCCATTGGAGTACATTAGGAAAATAGATTAGAATAAGAGAATTCAAAAAACTCTATGGTGCTACCTACTTTCTCATGCAAGTACTCAATCTTCACAGTAGACTGATCTCTCTATAAGGGGTCCTGAGGAATGGGGAGCACATTGTGGGAAGGTAGGTCCATTTTAATTTTTATGCATATAGCCTTCATGGGATGATCTATATACTACATTTGTTGATCTAAGACTTTTGTAGCTAAGATAAGTTCTTCATAGTCCTTAAGGTCAAAATTTCTCTTATTTTAAAACACTGAATTTGAGTGTCTTTACTTTGATAAAGAGTTCATCTACCTTAGTTTTTTATTCATTATTCCCTCTACTAATTTCATTTCCCCCTTGATAGACAAATTATGATTCTAAATCTTTTTTCCCTTCTTCTTTGCTTTCTTTCTTCTTCACCTCTTAAAAACATGCTAGCACTACTTTGTTTAGTTTTATCTATCCTTAGAGTGAAACAACATGTTTAAGTAACTATGGATTACTTTATTTATACCAATAAGCTATATTCCTAGACTTATTTTTCTTCATTTTACCATTTATCATTGCTTTACTACCCTTCTATCATGGACACCTGAATCTATACCCTTTTTCCATTATTGCATGAAGGTGGCTTATTAATTCTCACTTGACAATGTTGTTTTCTATTTTTTATACACCTCTTTTCCATTTTTGAGTGAGATAAGGATTGTTACTACTCACTCATCAATGTTTTTTTACCATTTTGTTTTTGTCTTTTACATCAATGTTTTATTACCATCCTTTTTGACATGTATCCTTGGTTTGACTTGGTGAGTTTACCTATCTTACTTAAGGTTTAATTGTTTGATTTTTTAAGTCCTTAGTAGCCTTGGATTTTTGGTTACCTTATTTACTCTTGTTTTGACTTGGTAATTTGATATAACATAACACTTGTTACCTTAACTTTCTAAATTTCCAAGTACATCCCATCCTCATAGCACCAACTATCTTATATTTCTTGCATTTATTTATTTTTTATCTTTAGTTTTATACTCTTAGGTTTGTTGAAAGTAGTCTTTGCACCCTCTATTTGCCCAAGTAAATGGAGGAAACTTGAATAAATTACATAGTGGAATAAATTATTTGACAAAAAATTTATAAAAATATTATTTTGGGATCAATTTACAAAGAAGGTGAAAAGATTTAAAATCTTTTCACAAGGTGGTTGCTGGACTTGACCAACATTCCCATGAACCAATTTTTATTTAACTAAGCATAATAATAAAGTAAATACTTAACCAAAACATTAAAATAAAAGTCTTTTGGATCATAAACCTAACAAACTCCCCTTTGATCCAAAGGATATAGAAAAGATATGGAGCAATGACTTTGAAGTCATCAAAGAATCTCTATCGTAACTACAACTAGTGTATTATACCTCATAGTATTGATCAAAATTGATGTCACTCCATACAAAATCCTACCTTATGAGTTATGACATAAAAGGCTAATAGACATAATCAAGGCCTGCTCATCCCCTATGATCATTATACCATACTGTAGTAGAACCTAATCAAATCTTATCTAACTATATCGACCCACATAAGGTCCTAAATAGGAACCCATCCAAGTAACAACCCCATAATATATATGGCACATCTTTTGATGCCCAAATTTTTTTGATGACCTTTGATCAATGTTATTGGTGCTAGCAACCCTTATCAACTCGTACTATCACTGATGACTGATTGAAGTCCAACCAATGCCTAAATATTCTCCCCTATTAAGTGAGAGGTGAGAATACATGAATTGAGAGAAAAAAACAACTAACTTTGTCCACTCCATGTCATGCATATTAGATATAAAGCTAAAAATGGAGCTAAAAGCAAAAACCACAAGTCAAAATTGTTATTCAATTATGAACCCAAATTCTAAGTGAATAGCTAACTAGAGATGGTAATTATCTTCCATCCTCAAACAAATACTCCAAACTCTAATATTATTCTCATAGTTTTTCAATCATGAGGATCCTAAGGGACCTGTAAAAGATGATGGGTTTGTTGACAACACAAGCAAGAAGTGATAGTGTGGAAATTGTCATTTAGAAGGTGTCGATTTTGATACCAAATATACCTTTATACATTAGTTTCATTATGCTGGTTGTAAAAATCATATAATGATACTACAAATTAAAAAATAGACCATTACATTATGTCTAAAATGTCCAAAAATCTAAAAATTTCTTGGTCACATGACCACCTTGGGGAAAAAATTGATTTGTCAAAAAAATAAATAACCAAAGTCATGATTTACACACTTATATCACCGATTCTACCCAAAAAATAATAATTAGAGGGGATTTTAAATCTCTTTCATTAAAAGAGACTAACATAATCAGTTCATATACCTCCCCATCAACCAATCTAACAACATATGGGCAAAACATTACACATGTCCTTGGTTTTATGGATGGAGAAGTAAAATTTACATGCTTTGCAATATTTTATAAATATTTTTTTCATGATATTTTGTGGAGGGACCCATAGAATTAAAAATCAATGGAAATAAAACCTGAATAATCTTGTTACAGTTATTATATCAAATCATTTATGCCAATTTGACTTCTCCCCCTTTTTTTTGGATTAATTTATCTAACTTAAGCACTAATGTGACTTGTTATTTTCCACATAGATCATTGCAATGGAATCTCTCTTGACATAAAAACCACTATACAAATTGGTCTCAGTTAAATAAAAATTAAATACTTCAACAGGTGTTATATGCATCAAAGAAAATAATTGTTTTAAAGCATTGTACAACTGCACTTTCCTACAGATCAAATTGCCCTACCACAATTAGCTTTGAAAAACTTCTTATATTGGATCGACGTATAGTTTAAAATTTATAGGGTAAAAAAAATAACACCATAAAATTACATAGAGTTACTCATGCCAATTACAATGAATGGGATGTGTATATTTTAATACCTTTTAAATATGGTATGAAATTGTTGTTTGGCATATGCTCATGACTCCATCATAGAAAGGCTTCTCCTTTATCTGCTTTGATGGAAATAGAATGGCTTTGTAAAAATATTTTTTACTCCTCTTCAATTTTACAATGCTCTAATACCACTATTGGCCCAAATAAATGAGGAAACTTGAATAAATTACATATTATAATAAATTATTTGACAAAATTTTTATAAAAATATTATTTCAAGATCAATTTACAAAGAAGGTGAAAAGATTTATAATATTTTCACAAGGTGGTTACAAGACTTAAGAAAGATTCCCATGAACCAATTTTTATTTAAATAAACATAATAATAAAGTAAATACTTATCCAAAACATTAAATAAAAGTATTTTGGATCATAAATCTAACACCCTCCACAATCAAAACTAACAACACAATAGAAAACCATCCAATGATATAGGTAAGTCAAGGTATGCATCATATTTACTTTTTAGTTATTTAATTTTTTATCATTTACTTTCACTTATTTTTGATTTAAAATATTGTAACTTTTTTTTAGCATCAACATTATGTGTTCCTATGTTCTTTCTCAAAGTACCATCCCCTGTTTCACCTTAATGACACATGATGAGCTTCGAGTGGGTCATATGTATACAGATAATATTTTCAACTGTTATCAAATACTGACACTTTACATCTTGAAAGAACCCATCGAGACTCAATATCTCTAAGTACATGCCCTAAGGGTGCACCAAAAAAGGGATGGGCAAACCATTGGTGCTTCACAAGATTTTTATCCCTTATTGTTATATATAACCAATCCAACCAACTCCTAAAAACCATTCTCTAAGCTATTACTCCTCTTTTACACACTCCTCCAATATTTTCCACTTTCCATCCCTCTTTTCCTCACCTTAAATCCATTTTTATCAATGAGTTATACTAGGTTGACTAGGTCTACCTTGTACAATTTTGGGTGATTTTCACTTAGGAACTACTTTGGCCTTTGGCTGACCTAGCTCATGACCTAGTGAATAATTATCCAAAATTGTGCTAGGTTAACTGGGTTGACCCTATCAGTTAGGATTTTTAGAAGGGTCAAGGGTCAAATCCACCACTACATACAAGATAATTTCATCATTATTTCAATATGCAGTCAAGAGTTATTATTTGTTTATTTTTATTTATAATTTACTCTTCCACCATTCTACTTAAGGAGTCTTAGCTTAGGGTTTCTACTTGGAGAATATAGTCTTGTGGATAAGCCTTAGATGTTTTGGCATTTTTTAGTTATCCTTACAAACCAAAACAACCTATTATTAAGCCCCTTTGACCAAGGGAGAGATTGAGTCTCAATGGGTTCACATTTAGGTAAGTATTCTCTAACTTTGCTCCTCTCTTTAGCAGATAAAAGTAGCATAAGTATTAGCTTTGAATAATATTACTCTTCATATTCCATGTATTAGGGTCTTACTCATACCTAGCATAATTGATATTCTCTTATACATTTTTTTATTGTTTACTAACCCCTCATGTTGTGTCACAAGCTTTGGTGAGCACTAGATTAAATTTACTTTACTTGTTATTAGTATAGGTGAAATATCAAAATTCAAGACCCCCTTAGGGTTATTACATGATTATGTTAGAATGGAGGATTTGGAACCCTAATTAACATGGTGTATTATGGTAATATATCCCCTAATTGGGTCTATTAAATCCCCATATTGGTCATTCTCCCACTTAACAAATGTATCCCCAATCAGAAGTGTATGGTATGATCTATCTTCTTCGAGTTAGGATTGATTTATAGACGTGATGCATTTTTTATTTCATACAGATAAACCATCATGTTATTGGTAATAATATGGTGGAAGAGGGATTCTAATGATATAGGAAGAGGAGTATAGGGGCTCTCTTCACTTATTACTTTGGATGTAGAAGTGTTGGGTTTTAGATCACATGATTGTTGACATGACTGGGTTGGTGTACTAATAATAGATGAGGTGGCTAGGATAGGATTCCCTTTGCTAGTATAAGAAGGGGTAGATGACTGAATGTGACTAGTGGATGGAGAGTTAGAATGGGACTCATGTGGATGGGTGTGGATTGGAGGTAGTTTTGGATAGATGGGGTTAAATTTTATAATACATGGAGTGCTTAGCTCAAACAAGCATGAAAAGAGTTTATACCTATTGGTGATGAGGCATTTCTTAATCAAGGTATTGACCAAATTTATTTTAGATATCATGGATAAAGATGGTAGAAAGTACAAATGATGTGGTTTGCTAGCCCTAATCAGCAGGTGTGGGAGATTCAATGGAAAGACTAAGGGATGAGGATGGGACATGTTGAACAAATTTGGATAAAGGATTACTTTATTCAAATCTCAAGTTCGACTAGACGTGATGTTTGATGAAGTAAGATAGGATTAAGTAGATCAAATTAAGATATGATCTAGACTTTGATGATTATGATTGGATTTGACTAGGTGATCTAAGACAAGCTCTAAGATTCGATAAGGGGCTAGACTATCCTGAGAGACTGATTTCAATTGGGATTGATATGATTAAGGATAGATCAATATTAATATGATTTACTTAAATGATATGATTAGATTATTATATTGATAAGATTATGATTATGATTTAAACTTGATTAAACATAAAAAAGTTAATGATGAGGACCTTGATATGATAAGAATTTTTTGCCAACATGGATAAGGACTAGCGTATGAAAATAAACTTGAAAAGATGACAAGGGAGATGTAAAGGTAGACTAGGATTAAGAGAAGGTTGTATAATCAAAGAATATAGTGATGGTCAAGGTGACTAGGCTAGACAAGGTCAAGATGAGTGATCAGTTTGGACTAGGCGGAATGAGTATATCAAGGTGATGTGTGATTGGTTATGGATAAGGTGGACTTAGTAAAATTTAGTTTATGAGAATAAATGAAGGACAAGACCTAATTAGGATATTTAGGTGATGTGGATGCATGAGACTAGAATAGAAAGTGACCAAGATGAGATGTAGGACATCATATATGTTGAGACAATGTTTAAAATGATGTAAAAATAAAATTTATAAAAGAGTTGGATGATGATAAGGATGTACATAATGATATAATGATGAGACAAGGATATACAAGATGATGACATGTGAAAAATACCTAGATAGGTATGTATAAGTTTGGGTAAGAAGCTGAATTAACTCACAAACAACACTGGTCTAGCACGACACACACCAAAATCAAGTAGACCACAAACCTAATATTAGTAAACTGATTGGGAGATTAACTTGATGACTACATCATCTAATGGCTTCATGGGTGAGGCTTTAGGTTGGTGAACCATTATAGAATCTCCCAAACCCCCTCAACCCTGTCTACACATAATGGTCATTTGGGAGCTAATACTGACTCCATCATAAAGTCACTCATTATAGCTGAAAGGTCATAATCTAGGTTGAATGGGATCTTTAGAGGTATCCTTGATATACATGAAGGTACATGGAGCCAAATTCCATGTAGGGTGTTTTCAAATGCCTAGTTTAGAGAGTTAACTCTTCCCCTTCATGAAATAGTTGTATGGGGTCAACTGCTTAGCGTAATGATAATTTTCCCAAGTATTTATACTTTTTTGGAACATGTAGTGTGGATTAGTGCATGGTGGTGAAATCCACAATCACTATCCTCTAGGACTATGGTAAGTGTATGGGTTTAAATTGCACATCATGTTGCCCCTAAAAATAAAAATAGGAGGCTTTATTAGTGGTTTTTGATCCTAAAAGAATCACCACAAGGACGTAATTAGGAGAACATACACCATTGTAGCCCTTGGGTGACACATAAGCAGATAACAAGATTTATTAATCAATTATATTAGATGTGATATATATAATATGATTTATCAAAATGCCAAAATATCTTTGACAGATGACTTACAAGATAAGTGATTAATAGTTTCAATTGGAAGTCATAGAGAGGCAACTAATAAGACAAGATGTTAGACATGATATCAAATGCCTCCCACTAAGATGGTCTTACATAAAAGGTATTAGTAGTTTAACATAGGCAAAACCACAACCTTTCCTAAAAAAACATAAATATAAAGTTAGTGTATTACAAAAACACTTTTAGAGACTACGATTTTCTAATAAATTACAACTGTCGAATCATGATTTTATATAAAATGACTAACCATGGTGGTTAACATATAGTTTATACAAAACTACAAGTGGTTAAGTGATATCATGACTTTGACTATAAAATTACAATTCACAGTTTGTGACTTTTGCTAAATGAGGAGAAACATTCAAAATTATATAGTTAGACTTAAAAAAGGTATCAAGAGGATGATAAAAGTATGTACATAGACTATAAATATCTATATAAAATGGAAAATTGTTTGAAAATTATATAGAATAATGCATTTATTTTCAAAATTTGATTAAAACAATATCGCTTATTATTCATGATCTGTGCTTTTACACCAAGAAGTAAAAGGGACTCATTTGGATGTTGTATGATGGTCTGGGTAGTTCTTCATTGTTCTTGTAGACAAATGTCAATTAGACAAAATCAATAAATTGATTAAATGCCACAGTTAGTAGTTTTAGCTAATAGTTTTGATCCCAAAGGCAAAATTATTATTTCATAGGGAATATTGTGACTTTTATGTAAAAATCATGAATGTAAATCTATGATTTTGCTTAGTATAAAAATACCTTCCAGCTTTAAGATTGGTAGTTTTTAAACCATATCCCTACAATAAAATAGGTTAGATTAGACACATGGAAGACCAAAAATTCATACAAGAACTAATTTTGATTTCTAAGGACTACTTTTCAAAAATCACAAGTTTGGAGATAACACCATAGTTTCTATGGAAAAATCACTTTTTGCAAGTTGCAGTTTTGCTAAAAGATGATAACCTACTAGGAATGTTAGTCTCTAGTGGTAAAGATGTGGTTATTGAAAAATTACCACTTTTCCAACAAAACCTTGACTGTAAATATGCAATTTTACAGAGCAAAACCACCATTTTCCTAGGTGTGACAATTTGACAAAATCTTGATCTTGTTCTCCACCCAATTAGTCCTATAGGCTATTAAAAATAGATCTAACATGAAATATGGTTAAATTTAAGGGTACTCCCATTATGGTCACCAATGTAAGGATAAAATTTTGAGCATTTGAATTTTCTTATGCAATTATATCAAAACACCCAAAATGTCATTCTATCATTAAGATCTAGCACCATTTAGGAATAAAATGCAAAGAAGAATTGAGACATTCATACTAGCATTAGATCCTAAAATCTAATTTCTCAAAACCAAGATTCAAACAATAAAAAATATTAAATTATTAAGGATGAATATTGCTCACAAGTAGACTTAGATTTATAGCATGATGATAGCTTGATTGATGGATTTTTGGATTGATCATGTAGTTTCTAATTCATGTAGTTTTTCCTCTCTGTCTCCCCTTTGGCATAGAGGAGTGGCTTGTTTAAATAGATTGAGGGAGGTAAGATCAATGGTTATTATTAAAATATGGTGGCCACAAGATCAAGGTTGGAGGATTATCCAAGGAATTAATAGAGGAGAGAAGGTTCTAGAGGTGGAAACCTCTAGAAACTCTTTGGAGGATTAATCATGATTAGGGAGTAGATTAGATAGGTGATTATGGGGGTCTAGAGAATCTAGGGGGTGGGATTGTAGGAAAGCCTAGGAGTAGGTAGGTAGGTGGGCCATGGGAATTTTAAATTCCTAAATAATGGATACGTGGGATATAGAAGAATAATAATGGAACATGGTGTTAGATTAAAGACTAAGAGGATTAGTAAGGATGATTTAAATTAGATGGGATTATTAATTATTAAACAAAATTAGTGATGTTAGTGTTAACTAATATTAATACTAGTGATGATAAATGAAGTGAATGAATTTAGGTGCATACACTAGGATAATAGTTATAATGACCATATTCAGCTTCTAAATGTTTAAAATATTGATATGGTTACAAATCATTAGGAATAGTAACCTACATATCAGAGTAGGGGAATTTTAGACATTGATGTAATTAGAAGGTATTATGTGTACTTAATGGATCCAAAGATATCTAAGAAGTATATTTTATGAATGTTCAAGATAAATTACAATGTAATGGGTATCATATAGAACACACCCAACAAGGACATGTAAAATATATTACCCATTGATTCTCTCACTACATTTTCACATGCTTTAATAGTGATGGTATCTGATCATAGATCTACTAAAGTCTATCAAAAATGTTTGATCAATTTCAATGAGGCAATGTTTAAACTCAGATAATTTTCTATGAGAAACCATTTGATTTTATGACATGAAATACATACTTAAATTTAAAGGGTGTCGTTATGTAATGGACCAAGGAATGACATGTTGCTTTGGTCAAATGTGAGTTGTTAACCTAGGGATAAATTCCATACAAATTCTAGAATTAGGTGGGATCAATGTAATTTGGAGCCTTGGATTGACTCAAAATCTCATATAATATTTTATTGTGGACTTTAGGTGTACGTAAAATATATATGAAATAAATTTGCATCGATGTCTTGTTTAATTGTTTCAAAAGATAAAAATACTTCTTAGTGGAAGAAAAAGATGGTTTGGACTTTGAAGGCAAAAGGCCTTGGACTAGATTATTATTTAAAGGTGATGAAATACCTTGGACTATAACCCATGGATGTCAAATTGTAACCATGTAATTTTGAGTCAGAATTAAATTAATTGAATTGGAAAGAGGAGATGTAGGACCTAAAATGGTAACCCATGGATGTCAATTTATAACAATGCAATTTTGAGTAAGAAGAGGGCCACGAAGATGTGAATGGGGTGGTCCTATAATAGAAGGGGAAACATGTTGAGTAGCATTAGATGACGGATGGTGATTGATCTTAATAGTGGACATATAATTTTTAATATGGCCAACAACATTTTTATATTCATATGAGACATTATGGTAGTCAATCTAGTTGGTTTGGGAATCCTAACCTTGATTATAATTATTTTGATTCTAATTTTTTCCCTAAATTTAATTTTTAATATTCAAAGGACATTTATCCATATTCTAATTATTTGGTTGATGTGGACTATTGGAATGGTGCTTTGGAAATAGGTCTTTATATATACCCATGTTGTGATTTGAACTATAAGAATCATTCTCTAGCTCAATTTTGACATTCTCAAACAAGTATTAGATGAAGTGTATGATTTGCATACACTTTTAAGTTACATGGCCTTTAATGCAACGGTAATCACAATATTCATTATCCTTATACCATGTGGGATTTGGTTGTATTTCTTCAAAATGATTTTCATTTGGCCAAATAACCATGTTTTCTATAACCAATTTTTGGAATAACGCCTCTATGGGCTCACTAAGGTCAAAGAAATATTTTTTTTGATATTAATTCCTTTGTGGAGTTGGTCTTTATATTGTAATGGATTGCATAGGTGGATTATTTTGTATAGGTAGTGGTTACATTATTTGTGCATGCCTAGATTCAATTACTCCATTTCATACAACATTCTTTTTTCTATTGAATACCTTTGGCTTTTCATACGTACTTTCCTACACTTACATTGAGGCATAATCTTGTGCTTGACTCTAAGAATAAATTTGTCCAAGCCCTTGTTAGTAAGAACCTTTTAAATGTGTACCCCACTATCTATTATCTCTTAAAATGTGTCATCACAATTAAGTATCATATTATGATCTACCTCTGCCTTAATATTTGAAGTTAAAATGTGCATTAACTACTTGTTTGAAAGGTTATGTGGAAACTAACTGACCAAACCATAGTTTCAAGTAGGTATAAAACAATTCCCCACCCCATTTTTTGGAATTGCATATGTCAATAATGGTCATATCATGCACTATGTTATATGAGAAGTGTTTAAAAAGATTCTTGGATATGTCATCAAAAGTGTTGGTGGATCCCTTTGGTAGATGGAGAAACCACTCTAAGGCTTGTTTATCCAAGTTATATGGAAAAAAGTGAAGAAAATAAATATTTATATAAGATACCTCTTCACATGACATAAATAATCCTTGTAGAAGCTCTTTAGGATCACCTTTTCCCTTGTATTTATCAAGTTTGGGTGCCTTAAAGTGAGGTGGAAATTTTACTTTGAGGCACTCATATCAAATGGATAAGGGAATATCTCATCAAACTTATACATCTAGCCTATATTACCTATTCTAAGTCCTAAAATAACTTCTCTTATCTATTTCCATTCTTAAAGAGTGGAAGTGTTTTGGGATAGAGGAGGCACATGTTAATTATTTAAGGATGGATTGGCCTGGGCTAGATAAATAGGGTGATTTGGATTAAAGTATGTCATAATGGGTACCTTTTGTGTTGAGATATTAGGTTTATTCACCCTTTAATTATGATTTTACTATTGATAGGGCACTTGTTACTGAATTTCATTTGGAAGTGGATTAGAAATGCATAATTAACTTGGGGAAACCTATTATCAGTATAGGGGAATTTGTTGCTAATAGATAGATACTTTTCATGAATGGAAAGGAAATTATTGTTGGAAGGGGGATTGCTTTTGTTTAATAGGACTTTGTTGTTGGCTAGGAGGAGAACATTGTGGATTAATAAGAAGTTCCTATTATGGATTGAAAGGGACTTATTGGCAATTATTCACAACTTGTTATGGTAGAGTGATTGTAGTTTGTTGTTGTATATTAGTTGAAACTTGTTATGAATTAGTTACAATTTATTAGTGTAGATTAGAAGAAGGTATTTTATAAGAATTTTGAGGGATTCATTTTGAATTAGAAGGGACTTGTTTTGGATTATAAGGGATTTATTTGGAATTGGAATGCACCTTTTAGGCATTGAAAGGGAATTGATGTGGATTAGAATGGCCTTATTGGGGATTAAGGAATGTTTATTATGTAGTTTTTGTAGTTTGTTATAATGGATATAATAAAAGTGTTTGTCCAAGATGGGTTAATGTATTTATATTTGATGGAGCATTGGCTAATGGATCTTCTTGTTGTTGTTTAAGCTATGGATTCTAATCCATAGGTGGGGGATTATGAAATGAAGTAACAGATAGAGAGCTAACTAAAGTAGATAAAAATTGGCTAGTCTATTATAATTGGTTAATAATGACTTGGTTATGTTAGGAGGGGTCTACAAGTTTCCCTTTCCATTTGCTAGATGATTTTGGGTTTTTATCGAAGCTTTGTACCAAAGCTTGTTTCTAGGTAGAAGTTACCTCTAGGCGTATTTCATTTTATTCGTATGAATTGTATGCTTCCTCTTTTCTGAGTGGCACATTCTCATATTTAGGTTGATGCACCTCATCCTCTATTTTTTCAATACTTCAAAAGTATCCAATCAGATCATAAAACCATTCATCCTTGAAGTAGGGCTATAACAAGACCCACTTTTCATGTACTTAGAAATGTCTGAATTAATAATATTCATTTTGAATCAAGATAGTATACTTGATTTAATTTGACATGAATATGTGTAAATTACTTGCTTATCAGTTCAAAATTGACTTTTATATTTGAAAAGTGTATTTGAGTCAATTTGGATCTTGATGTGATTTTACAAGGATCCTTGGATAAAGTGAAATGTTTGATTCAAATTTGTCAATGCAAATATGGAAGTGGATTGATGTTCAATTCAAATTATTTTAAAATCTATCATTCAATGTTTGAATGTCAAGTATCTATCACAAAATAATGTGTGTCTACAAAGTAAGATTTGAAAAATTGAATGTTTGATCTTGGACTTTTGAAAATACTTGGATCTTGATTTGATTTTTTAATCTAGATTTCAACTTTTGAATTACTTTGACATTTAACTTTTAAACTTGAGAAGTTTGAATTTATCTTTGAGTTTAATTTAATTTTAGTTTAATTGAGTTGAATGCTTGATTTTAGTATGTTTGACTTTGACTTGTTATAATTTTCACTTTGACTTTGATTTCTCATAGTTGACTTAGAAAGTTTTAATTTAGACTGTTTGACTTGATTGTAAAGTTGAATTTGAAATGTTAGACCTAATTTAAAAGTTGACTTCAATTGATTTGGAAGGTTTGACTTTGTATTGAACATTAAATTTATAATGTTTGAATTGATTTAAAGGTTGACTTTAGTTGACTTGTAATGTTTGACTTGATTTAAAATTTATCTTTGGTTGACTTAGAATATTTGACTTTTTCTTAAAAGTTGACTTTAGATGTTTGACTTGATTCAAAGTTTAACTTTAATTGACTTTTAATGTTTGATTTGATTTGAAAGTTGACTTGATTTAGAATTAGATTTGGTTCAAAATGGACCTGATTTGGATTTATTTTCAAATAGGCAACATAATAGTATAATACAAACATGGTACCATTTCAAGTAGATAACATGATGTTATGATGAGATAAAATGCTCAAGAAATGAACAGAGTAATGCATTATTACAAAAATGTGTAAGATAAATTTTGGACTTAAGATAATTTGACTTGTTTGAGGTGTAAGTTATTTACACAAAATTAGTATATGACAAAAATAAGTAATGATATGCATACAAAACAAGCCCTACCTTAGTGGTAAAATATGTGTACAATTATTAAAATCTAATTTTTTAAAATATTGAGATCCACATGATTCTATGGTAAAAACTAATATGACTCAAGAGAAAATAGTCTCTTACTAACATGATTAGGACCATAATTATGTTAGGTCTAACATAAGTACTTAACTAAGGTTAAAACTCTTAAAGGATTCTATAAAGAAGACATTTTTTTATTAGATATGCATATTGGGGTGTATTGGTGTACTTAATATACACTCATAAGATCAAATATGAATATTTTCTTTATGGTATTCCTGATAGGACCATTTAAAAACACTTAACCTTACCCAAGTGTCAAGACTAACATAATTTATTCTAGGTCAAGGTTCATATAAGAACAAATTGATGAACTCAATAGGGATACTAAAAATAGGTAGCTTGAAGTTCAAACTCCAACTTAGTTAAAAGGTGTATTTAAACAATTAAAAGAAGAGTCATTAAAGTACATATTTTAATGGACCAACCAACATCAAAAAAAATGATTACTTATTAATTTATTTTCAAAAATAAATGTAAAATTAGACAATCTTAACAAAAATTAATTTATAGGCTGCAAGTAAGCTAATGCTTCCAACAATTGCTCCATGTTGAATCACTTAGACATGATCTAAGTTCTAGTATCATAGCATAATTAGATTTAATTCATATAGAAATGATATTATTCACACATTTAGAACACAACCTCTATCACCAAATTCCATTTGATCAATTATAAGGTATTAAAGAAATAATTATTCTTATTATTGACAAACATTACTACACAAGTGGGTGTTACGTCACTAAGAAAATAACTTGGTTGTTCCTATCTAAATTATTTAATGATAAAAGAGGAAATCAAATTGATATAAATTTCAACCTTCCCATAGGTGCTATATAGTAAATAATTACTATATCCTTGTCACTTGTCATAAGTTTATTATCCAATTACCATTGCATGTTATTCACACTAGTCAATGATTAATACAAGTTAATTGACTAGAAAAAAGGTAATGGAAAACACAACCAAAAGTTGATGTTTCAAAAATGATGTTTATTAAACTTATGCATTATGACAAATTTAAATTTTTAGAAGACCTTGCACTGATTCATGCTCAATCTTAAATAATGCAGTGGTTAGTTATTTCTCTAAAACTAACATAGTCCACAACTGCTAAATTGCCTATTTATCAAAGGACAATAAATTATACAAAGATATTGCTTTTCTTCTACAAAGTAATAACTTGACTAGTCATTCATTTATTAATTATGTCATTATAAGAGCAATGAAAATTGTTTACAACTATTACTAAAAGTCATAATGTCTTCTATGCTTATTTTAAACAAAGAAAGTTTGTCATCTATACCATATATAAAAAGAACATAATAATTCCTATTTATTTTGAATGACAAATTGGCTAAATTTGAATCAAACATATTTCCATAGATACAAAATTATCTTCCTTTTGTGAAATACTTTTCCCACATATCACAAGTAAGAAAAACATATAGAAAAATAAATAAAGATTTTCACTATTTTTAAGAAATCTAATATTCATCCTTAAAATCTAACTCAATTCTATCATTAGCCTTTCATTAACAACACAATAGTATTTTGATCCATTACAAAAGTGGAAACACCAAAAATATTTACACACTAGTTATTTTTTAAAGTTTAAAACTTGGACTTTCCATAATCTGAATATATTATCAATATAAAACTTCCACAATTAAGCTTTCATTATTAAGCAAGCCATTCTAATCTATCAATTCTAATTAATTATTATGTTTATCTATAATATATTTTTCAAATACTTGCAATATTAATTAACACATAATTCTTTAAAAAATATATGAATAAGTTTACCATTTACCATGATTACTATGAATTCATGTTCATCAATTTAAAGTGATATAATGATTAGTTGATAATCAAATTAAATTTGACGTACATTATGCCATTATCTAATTAAATAACCATTGCTAATAACATTTTTATGAAATCAATCATATTCCTTACTTCTATACTAAGTCATACATCATACATTAGAATAAAAATGTTTATGTTAAAATAGAATTACATTCCAAAAAATTTAACTCAACATATAACTATATAAATGCCACCAAATGAACCTAATGCATCTCCAAAAATCATCAAAAAAATGAGCATAAACCCACCCTTCCATCCCAATGAGCCTTCCATTACTACCCCTAGCCACCCCATCCATCAGTTGGATGTAGAGTTAGTTAATAAGGATGTAATAGGAAGGTAAAAATAATGACCAAATATTTTGAGCTAAAAAAGATTAAATAGATAAAAAAAAAATAACAATAAGAAGCATAAATCTCAAATGCAACTTAAAAAAAAAATTGGACCAATATAATCCATTCAAGGGTCAAGTGCCCACAATTTACTCTATATTTTATCAACAAATTGATAGGGTTTGATGATTGACCTTCATAAGTATAATGATTATAATAACATCAAATACATCAATTCCAACCTTATAATACTTGAATGATGATTACACAATTATCCTATTTTATCCATAACATCTTATGTAACTCATTCACTACTCCATTCAATCCAAAATAAAAAACATAAACAAGGATTGAACATAAATAAAACTCAACCAACATATTTTCTATAATTGTTTATAAAAATAATATTTCAAGAAATAAGCACAAATATAACCATGGATCAACATATTCAACTAAAAGGACTAAAAATCAAAATCAAAGTTAGGAATTTGAATTAAATTATTAATGTAGACTTTAATCTTAAACCCCCATAAACATAAATTGAGTCTAACTATGCTCACAATGAATCTAAAGCCAAAGAGAGAGAACATGAGTCAAAATCTAAAGTAAACAATTAAAAATTGAGTACTATCATGGCTGAAATAAATGATAGAGTTATTTCCAAGGGAAATGAAACCCTAGACTAAAACCCAAGTTGAACTACATAATTGACAACATGAAGAAACCAACACGACAAACCAAAACACATCAAAAGTGACTACAATTAGTCAAAATATCATTTAATCCCTTACTAAAGACAAGAATAAATATAAAAAAATAACTCCATTCTAGCTCTCAGAAAAATAATAGAACTATGTTATAACAAAATCCTTTGAAACCCAACATGCCCATGTAATAGAATAACTAGAAATAACTTAACCATAAAACCCATCTCAATCATCCCTCAAAATGGCTAAAATAGTGTAATATTTTTCCATTAGGAAGTCATATGAATTCCTATTGAACCTATTGTGCAACTCACATTCTATTATAAATTTTCTTAACTAAAACAACAAAACTAACAAAATAACTTACTTGAAAATCACCCAAAATGTAAACCATTGTGATAAATGAGACTTTCCCTTCTATTCCAGTTAGCTTTTGTATCTCATGCCCTTGTTCTTAGTTATAATGAACTCCTATGGCCACTACTAAAAATTACCATTGTATGCATTCTAGCCATTAAAATCGGTGAACATGGGCTAACACGACTAGACCATTTTCCCCATAACTTCCCAAAGAAAATGTAAATAACTAAGTGTCCAAACAAACCCATAGATAAAATCAACCCTTACACAAAGCTCCCATGGTTTTCAAAGAAAAAACTAGCAACATTGACCTAGGGTCATGCTTTTGTCAACAAAAATCCAAAATACCTAAAATATCCCCAAAGAAGTTATTTATTGGTTGATGAATTTGATGATTGAACCATCATGTCCTAAATTTTATTTAAGGCCAAATTCCCTTGCTCAATAAATAATTAATGATCACACCATGGTCTATTCATAGTCCCCTTTTTCAAAGGGTCAAGACCCCTCGACATATGAGCACATGAAATAAGATAATCCCAAGGTTAAAGCTCAAAAGTAATGAAGAAGCAACCAACTAAAAAATATAATAATAGTAATGCAAAAAACAAATAAAGTGTTAATGAGGGGACTGATAATAAAAGACAAATCTACCAATCAAAATACAAATAACATATTCAAATACCTTTGCCAATATAAACTTCAATCACAAATAAAAATAAGGCAAACTAAACTAAAAAGTTAATTCAATAATAAAGACAAGACTTAACTACATTACAAAGACTAGACCAACTCTACACAAGATAAAAATGAAGAGTGACAAGAATAATGAAAGAAGCACTCAGATAAAAAAATGATGAAATAAAATCTTAGAGTCAATCATGGCTCAGATTAATGGTTATTTCTCTTCCAGTTATTTATTACCCTCACATCAATTAATGCCAAAATCCACTACCAACTTAGCTCATTAACATGTTCCTATAATCACCAAAATAGGACATCAGTAGTATCTGAATGAGATACAAATATCCATTATGATAAATTAAATTCTAAACTAAATTGAATGTCAAATATTTCAATATAAAAAATCTAAGATACCATCATGTTAACATCATATAATCTCAGTGATAAGTCACATTAATAAGCTAATGATAATAATAACATAATTTACTAAATCAAATTAATAATTATTGCAATAAATTAGAATTTTAAAAAGTTTCCAATTGAACATCAACATAATGTCTCAAGGAGAAAGCAATAAATATAATATGAGGTCATGATAATAAGGTGACTATAACCCACATATCTACCTCACATGAAGTAGGAATAGGTTAATCTCTTATCCCTCCCTTCAAGTAGTATGTTGTGAGATTTTGGGGTATTTTGGTTTCCCTCCCACTACATATCATTTATGATTTAAAGGTCTTAATCTAAGTTTTAATAAGGCCTTATACATGTTCCCTGATATACCTCATGATATATGGGGCTAAAATTCTACGGAAGAAAAATAATAACATGCAATTCATTAGAGGGTCTAGCCCCTTCGTGACCACTTTAGCTATGATATCTCAATGAAGAGATACCATAAATTGAACTTTAAGGGTGATGTTTGATAGATTAACATTAGGGATGAACCCCTTATTTTTATTTATTACACTTAAAACACATAGCCTCTTAACTCTTACAACACCTGCCCTCAATTTATATTCCCTATTAGGAAACAAGGTTGGCATGTATGTTGGGGGATGAAATCTCATCTCTATTCCCTAAAGACTCATGGATGGTGATGAAGTGCACCTCACACATACAATTTAAGAATTAAGGTTCACTATTTTTGATCCCCAAGATCCCATAAATGGGCAAGAGGAGAGCATATTCTATTTTCACTTTGGGGAAATAGAAATAGTAACTTATATGATTTTGATCAACTAGGGTCCCACAAGTGGGAAAGGGGAGATCATATTCATAATAAAAAATAAAAAATACTCAAATAAATGAAAATATAAGTATTTTAAAGCACCAAATTCAAATGTTGGTTTTTTTAAAGCACCAAAGTGAAGTGTATTTATTTTTTAGATAAACCACTTCTTTGACAATTGAAACATGTAAAAAGTAGATTAATGTTTGTACTTGTGGTGTTTAAAAGCAATAGAAAGTTGAAATGATGATTGTTTAAGTCTCAAAAAATTATCAAAAGGATATTATACCATTTAGTTGGGTGAATCCACTAATTATAACATCAATATCACTAATCTATGATTCCACTGATTAGTAGGGTGATATCACCATTAGAAAGGGTGATTCTACCAATTAGTAGGGCAATATTTCCATTTAAAAAAAACACAAATAATTAAAATAGAGATGCTTTCACTAATTATGTATTTGATTCTATTTTTTTAAATGTAATATCATATAAAAATAGAAAATAAATAGCAAAAAAGTTACCTTGGTGATTCTACCAAAATGTAGGTCGTTCCTAGCAATTTGTATGTCATTTCAGTTGTTTCAATGTATGATTATGGTGTTTTAATAAATCTATAGTCTAAGCTAAAATTTAGAATGATTCTATGGTTTCATAGTGCAATTCCACTGATTTGTAGATTAATTCCACTATTTACCTAAAATCACATAAAATAGAAGGTAGAGAAGGAGCGATACCATTGATTAATAGGTCGATATCACCATTCAAGACTAGTGATTCCATTGATTAACAGAGCATTTATATCACTAACTTGGGAACATAAATTTGGTAGATTTAGAATAAAAAATAAATTATAATCAATTTTGAGATAATTTCATAATTATAAGGATGTCATGGTGTTGCAAAGGATAATGTGGGGTGTTGGTCCCACCAAGGATGCCATATGTGAATCATATGAAAAAAATGGGAATATTTTATTGTTAACATGAAAATCAAACCAAAAAAATAAAAAATAAACATCCTTGGTAAATTTCCTCGGATGAACAAGGTCTAAGAAGTGACAAACAAATAAATAGAAGACAAAATAAAATTATTATATCTTCCTCATGGACGTTTCATTCTATCTAGAATTCAAGTTTGGATTAGCATCGATATAGTGATTGAGGTCTTTGGCAATCTCATGAAGTAACTCAAATGATATCTCCCTTGCGCTATGTGTGATTGGATGAGAAATTAAAATAAATTGTTGAATATCTCTTAGGGATTTGATGGCATATGTTTAGCTCAAAAAAATCTTGTCTATAATGAATAATGGTTCCTCCATTTATAGACTTGGTAAGTGTATGGACTCTCCATATTAGATTGAGATTGAGGGTGGAGAATGAATCCTCACCTTAATAAATGTGAGAGGTTGAGATTATAAGAGGTCCAATTTATGAATACAGGGAGAGTGGAATAATTTGGATTGAGTGTGTAAGAGGATTGTAATATATGTCATAAACCTTGCTTATACATCATCCATATCTCATTTAATTTCCTTATAAAGTGAAGGTTTTAATGAATTTTAATTGGCAACTTTTTATGTGATGAGGATATTAGGAAATATTTATGACATGTGCATTACATTTAACCTCAATTTTATACAGAGTTTAATTAGCCTAATCAAATAATTACCTAATTTAGTTAATTTTGTCCTTTTGTAGTCTCATTTTCACATTTTTATTTACTTAGTTTAATATGCCTAGTGAGACTTTTGAAATAAAGGGACCACTTTTTGGATGTTGATGATGAATTAAATGATTGATGCAATGTATTTCCCCAATCAAAAATTGAAAAATTTATCTCATAATATATAAGTTAAATTATGTGGATGATTTGAAATGTTTTAATGATTTCGAGCTTGATTTATGTGTTATTGTAGGAAATTGTTCTAATTTAAAATTTTGACATGGAAGGGATGAAAATGGAGTGTCTATAAA
Source organism: Torreya grandis (assembly GCA_037957365.1). Taxonomy (NCBI): domain Eukaryota; kingdom Viridiplantae; phylum Streptophyta; class Pinopsida; order Cupressales; family Taxaceae; genus Torreya; species Torreya grandis. The sequence continues at coordinate 739,231 of JARHVA010000247.1, read as the reverse complement.
AATTAATAACTTTAAAAGGTTGATATGAATCACTTAATGAATCATATTGTTCTTTATATGTGACACCATTCATTAACTTTTTATATCTAGATCTTGTTACATATATATTACATCACCCATTTGTGGGTTCATGTCAAGAAATTGAGTTAATTATCTTTTTTTTATGTCATAAAATATATCAATAAATTCAACATATTCATTTCATTAATTAGAATCTATGATACTTAGTTGTTGTTCATGAGCATTTTTTAGATGCGATGTTCATAATAAAATCTATCAAGAGGGTGTACTATATTATCTCTAGTAGCATTATCAAAGACTATAAAATATAAGATATGCCTTAGGTGAATAATGGGATTAAAAAGAACAAAAGGAGTCATGCATGCCCTTTGGTGTATAGTGGTAATAGGAAGAAAGACATTGAATATCACAATAATATGGACAATGAAAGGCTAAATATTGTTCATTATTAATGTTAGCCTTATTAGTGCATAAAGATTTGATCTATGGAATTACATAGTTGTTACATATTTTTCATATTTTGATAAAATCATTATTTCGACCCATCCACCTTATAGGGGCAAATCACTATGCCATTGAATATAACCACCTTTGGGAAAATCGGTATTTCAACCCCAATTACCAATTTACCATCTTATTTCCTCTTTTCAAGGGCCTATTCGATGAACTATTTATTTCCCAATCCCTCAAGGGGACATCTGGGAATCATCAACCACCCTTTGGGGCATTTACCTTTCAAATAACTAAAATTTTCAACATAATACTTTTTCATTCTTTGAGAAGATGTTAGTGTGCCTTTTTCTTAAAACACCTACTCAAACAAGGGTAAAATGTAGACACTCCTTTTTGGTCAGTTTCATGTCTAAATATATTCCAAACTGATTTCTACCAAACTATGCAAATTGAGCCTATAAATCACTAAACATCCCAAATTTATCTGCACATTGGATGTAAGTGCCCAAAATTACATCAAAACATCCCTATTCTAGGTATTACCCTATAATAAATGATAAAATCTCATAAATTCATCCCCATTTAGGTGGCAACCTAGCAAACTAACATTTTTGACCAATTAAGTGGGGCACTTAACCCAATTCTTGAAATGACCAAAAACCTATGCATAATTAATTAACAAAGTAAATCAAATCAAATGCTTAGTTAAATAATCCATGTTAAATTAGTGAATATATAATTTATAAAAATCAAAATTTAACTAATTTCAAGGAAAATGATGTCATCATCCTCAAGGTTAAGAATTACCAAATATCAACATAAATACCATAAAAATTATAAATATTGAGCCATGCCTCCATAAATGCATAATTAAATACATAATTTATTATACTTGGACTTCCATTCCTAACCCAAGGTTAGCCTAAACCTAATAAACCTAGGTTGGAGTTCGTTTGAAGATTATAAATATAAGGTTTCACACTCACTTCTAACAAGCTCCTTTAAGCCAAAATTATAATGCCAAATTATTGAAGAGAGATATTCATTACCAAAAATGCCAAACACAAAACCAAAGTGAATAAAAAGGGGGTGTTACCCACAAAGTAATAGCATCACTAAAGACTCCATTAGACACAAGTTGAGCACAAGCCATATTTCATGCCAACAATTATTTTTTCTTAAGCATCATCTTGTTTTTTTATTACTCCCCCAAGTATCTAGGCTTGGGAATGCTTTGTCTTAAGCTTTTGTATAATGTTTATTATACTAACAAGTGACTAATTTATTTTTCCTTTGGATTCCTATTGCATACACATAATACTATAAAAAAATAATGGAAACACAACAAATACTATAAAAAATAATGAAAACACAACTAATTATTTGTGTTATTTAAAAGATAAATCTTACCTTGATATAATGCTAACATTGACTGAAACTTGTCTATGTATTACCAATTTTATAGGAATGAGTGAGAAAATTATAAAAACTAGACTTTAAAAAAAACTAAAATATATTCTTAAGAAACTACACTAATCTCTAAATTAAAATGAAAAAGACATTAAGGAAAACACTAATCAAATGCCCAATATTTATAACATAAACTGGTGCAAGCACACAACATGGTATCAAATTAAGGACAACCATTAATTTCTGTATTATAATGGTTCACCATTTCATGGACACAAATTTGCACATATTCAAACTTGGCCAAATCAACATAGCATATTTATTGTATTCAAAATCTTGCTATAATGAACATAATATAAAATATTGTTACAATGAACATAGTACACACCTATTCATGACCAAAATCGGGCTTATTAAGTGTATAAACATGGAAGAAGAAAAACACATTACCCTAGTTATTTTTCCATAAATATATACCTTTAATATAGAAACATGACACCTCCTCCAAAATAAATGGGGGAATAAAATTTATAAACCCAAACTTTAATATTACTCTCAATATAGTAATCCCCATAATAGTGTCCTTTTTATTTTATGTGGGAGTGGTCTAACCCAAAGACTTCCCTAGGTGGCTCTTGGCATTCCAAATTCCTCACTATCAAACAACAGGAAAGAAAAAAAAAACATTATTTTAGTTATAGCACAAACCTAATCAGTTCTATTGGAACATGTCTTATCATATTAAAACACTCTTTTAGCATTTTATACCTAGGTAGGTTTTTGAAAGCATGTGAAATGTTTTAACACATTGATAGAGCTCATCTGGCCATTAAAGTATTTAATTTCATATAAAGAAAGGATCAGGTGACCTTGATTGGTACTTTTCAAAACATAGACCCATGTAGGCTTTGCAAGGAAAATAAGACATTTTAAACTATCAGAAGGCTTAATTAAGCCTCAACTATTGATTAGCGCTACAACAAAACATTAAGATATTATTGACCTAATTATATTTTCAATCTTGATTTCCATGGAAATTGTGTTGTCTCTTCATACTTACCCAATTGGGCATTCAAATTTGGTTACAAATACAGGCTTTATTAATACACTACATAGTTCAGCTTAGGATCTAATCTCCACACAAGTAATATATCTATTTGAGTTCATTACAGATAAAATTAGGTCATGGATTCCAATTACCATTGAAACTTCTCACCAAAGACATTATTGAGATAGTAGGGTTGAGGATTTCATTTACATAATATTCAGTCCATGATCCTCTCGACTAAATTGGCAAACAAAACTCCACATAGAATAATGGCTATGTTGAAAGCTTGGTCTAATTTTGGTCAAGTTGTAGAACCCACACACCACTACAATATTTATTATCTCCCACCATGACCTAAGTGGAAAACCAACTTTGATTTCAATTATATTTCAACCAAATAATCTATGCAAATTTAATTGATGATTGAGTTATGATTATCATTAAGTAACTCAAATAAAACTCCACCGATATAAATAAATTTTCAAGTCTGGTTGGCAAAGGCACTTCCAACAAAACATATAATAGACCAAATCATAGATACAAGCTTGATTACCATTGTCAAATAATAAATGAATATTTTATAAACCTAATTGGTAGTGGAAGTTTGATCAATAGTAGATGTAAAAAAGTACATACACCAAAGTTCAAATTGGTGATTAAACACTTGATTAGTACTACCAACAAAAAATGACATTTACAAATACCTAATCAGGGTCCCAAAATTTGATTACCACTACAATGATTTGAAAATTCATTCCAAGACCTAGTTAGGGATTAGAAACTTGATTAATACTACAAGAAGACTTAGACCAAAATTAAGTTTGGTCTAACAATATTTTGAAGTGGAAAAATCTAATTTTCCCACCACATTCCTTATATTTACATTTGATTGAAACAACTCGATCACTTTATTTGTAGTTGATACATGATTACCTAGTTTAGACACCTAAATTATGCCACATTTAGTGTCATAAGTAGTTTTGATTAAAACTGACATACTAACTCAATCACCATCCCAAATTTGAATTTCTTACTAACATCATTTCCCTCCCTTTTTTGAATAATTAATTAATAAAATCACGTACACATAATTTCATAAAACTATTAATTATGGAATTTCCACCTCATCTAGACATTCCATACCTTGAGACATTTATTATAAAAAGGCTAGGATAAATTAATTATTCTAAAAATCCCCCCATAATTGATCATAGCCTGAAGAGAAGAAGAGAGAATTTTTGAATGCCTCAAACTTATCACATGTAACTGACTTCGTGAAGACATATGCACATTGATCCTAAATGGGGCATTACCAGAGCTATATGTTGAGCTACCAAACATGTTCATGTATGAAATGAATCTGAACCTCTATGTACTTGGTTATCTCATGAAACATTAGATTGAGAACAAGATGTAGAACACCTTAATTGTCACAATTCATAACTATAGGCTAAATCTATAGAACTCCATGTCCTAAAATAATGTGATGTATCTATATCACTTCACAAATAGTTCCTATTGTAGTTTGATATTCTACCTTTATGGAAGATCTAGAAACACAATTTTGATTCTTACTTCCACATGAAATTAGACCAGATCCTAGAAAGAACACAAATCCAAAAGTGGATTTCTTGCCATCAATAGAAGCTGCATGATCTACATCCATGTATCATGTCAAGAAGAACCTATAATTATTCATGTACTCTAGGCCATACTAAAATGTAACTTTGATGTATCCTAATACCCACTTTAATGATTTCTAATGTGTCACCTTTGGTTCCTGCATGAATCAAGAAAGATAGTTGATAGCATAGCTAATATATGGCCTAGTATATGTCAAGTAAATGAGACTCCCAATCAAATATTGATAGAGAGTTGCATTTACTTTTGGTGATGGATCTGTATGAGACAACTAAAGTCTTATCTCCATAGGTGTTACAATAGGCTTGCAATTTATTATCCTAAATTTCTTGATCAATGTCTTGGTATAATTCATCTATGAAACAAAAATGTAATGTTCCTTTTGTGATACCTCCAAACCAAGATAATAGTGTAGTAGCTCGAGATCTATCATGTTAAATGATCGCTTGAGATCATTCTTGGTTGCATCAATCATCTTTATTATGATACTGGTTATGACTAGATCATTGACATAAATAATCACTATAATAACCTCTCCCTCATATTTTTTGAGGTAGAGGTTAGTATCACATGGAATCCTTTTGAATCCATGTTGTATGAGATGCTCATCAATCTTGATGTACCAGGCTTGGGGAGCCTATTTTAGCCCATGGAGAGACTTGATAAACGTAAAAAAAATTTGTTTCTAATTAGGTGCCATAAATCCTTTAGGTTGAGTCATGTAGAATTTATCTTTAAAATATATATTGAGAAAGGCACTTTTTACATCCATTTGATGGAATTTCCATCCAAACTATTCAGCCATAGCAAAAACCATACTGATAGTCTTTATCTTTGTTGTGGGAGAAAAAGTCTCCTCATAGTCAATGCCTTATTTTTTAGCATACCCTTTTACAACAAGACATTATTTGTACTTATAAATACTTAAATTTGATTCATACTTGGTCTTAATGACCAATTTACATCCTATAGGCTTATTTCCTAGTGGATGATCAACAAACTAAAAAGTGTTATTCTTTATTAGTGACTAATATTTTACATTCATGGAATTTTTATAAGGTATAGACTATAGGGATTTTTTTACTATAAAGGGAACATACGTTTCTTGCACAATACTCATAAGGGACATATTAACCTCTTATCAAACCATGATTTGATTCCTTGGTCTTGAAGTGGATGTATATGGTACTTCATTCAAGTTAGCATCTCATATAGTAATTGTATACCACTTGGGCATACATTGAGTTATAGGTGGTGGTGATAGAGTTCTTGTTTAACTATCTTCCTTTTCACTTTTACCATCACTATCTAAAAATATTATAGGAATCTTTCCTATATAATTTGCCTATGTAGAAGGTGGATTGATTCCACTCTTTTTGTCACACACTACATCTCTGTTGACTAGTACCTTCTTTATTTTTAGATCAAGGAGCCTATATGCCTTTGATTATGCACTATATCCCACAAAAATACATTCCTTTATTTTCTTATCATACTTCTTCCTTTTATTCTTAGGAACATGCATATACGCCTTGTAAAAAAAAACTCAAAGGAGAGTTACCTTTGGTTTATTCCCTATCCAAGCTTCATGTGGTGTGATTCCATCAAGAGCTTTGGTGGGTGACCTATTCAACAAGTAGACTATAGTATGATAAGCTTCTATCCAATATGTATTAGGAAATTTTACATCCTTAACCATGCTGTGAAACATTTCCAAAATGACTCTATTATACCATTCTGCAACTCCATTCTATAGAGGTGAATTGGATCTATCAATTATCAATTGATTTCATTTGCATTGAGATAGCCTAAAAATTATTTAATGGTGTATTCACCCCCATGATTTGAGTGGAGGGTATTGATTTTCCTACTAGTTTCATTTTGAAATGTGGCCTTGAATTCTTTGAAGACTTGAAAATCTTGATCCTTAGTCTTTAATAAATATACCCACTTTTTCTATGAGTAATCATCAACAAAAAGATGAAATTATTTATACCCTCTAATACTGGGAGCAAAATGTCTACATAGATCAGTGTGCACCAAGTCCAACTTACTACATGACTGATACTCAGTCTTTCCAAAGGGATCTCTTCTTTTCTTTCCTGCTAAGCAATGGGTATATATATCAAAATATTTCTTGAGTTTGGGAAGACCATAAACCATATCCTATATACTCAATTGTACCAAATAACCATAACTCAAGTGACCATATCTTCTATGCCATAAATTTCCTAGTTATATATCTTTGACCATAAGTGCTTGATGATCATTTTTAACAAAATCAAGCTAAAACATTTTGCCAATTATGGAAACCTTGATAATCACCTTGAAATGCTTAGACTTGTATTTGATGTGGCAAAACTTTTGACCATTTTGGTGATCAAATTAAACCATGAGGTTGTGGTTAAGTAATTGATTAATAAATAACAAGTTTGTAATAAGTCTTAGAACATATAAAACATTTGAAATGTTACAATTTTTGTTTCCAATTTGAAGTTTGATGTCTCCACTGCCTTGTACTATATATGAGGTATCGTCTCCAAGTGAAACATTTCCCTTTGATTCTATTTTTGTCAAATTAGAAAACCATTATTTTCTCCTATCATATGTCTAGTTGCCCCTAAATCAACATACCAAAATATACTTGTATAATTGGTAGACTCATGTGTTTGAGTAGCTAAACCATATTTCTCATTTGAAGAATAATTGTCTTTATCAACATTACCATGGTGTTTAGGCTTGGAATTTTTTTGTTTCCACCTATTTTATTATTGTGGTTGCTTCTTTTTTTTTTGTGGTGATTTTTTGAAAAAGGGATTCTTGCTTGATGAGCCATTTTGAAATGTGTTGTACTAATAATGCTTTAAGTCATTTCCTTATCTTCCATAAATTTGACATGCTTTAAAAAAATGTGAATTGTTCCCTTGTTGGTTTTGTTGATTATTATGATTTGAAGAGTGATTTGGACCCTTCATGGGTTTATTCCCCTTTTGATTTGATGTGAGTGCATGCTTGTCATCTACTTCCTCTAAATTATGCAAATCTTCTTCTTGTTGTTAATAAATTTACCAACACCTGAAAGGTTGGTTTTTATCTTGTGACATTCAAATTGGTCAAAAATATCCTATATGTGGGGGGGTAGTTCTCTAAGGAATATAGGGACCAAAGAATCATTTGTCACTAGTTTACCCAAAGATTGAAGTGAATCCCTCAAAGTTAAAACCCTTCTAAGTAATGTTTCTACTTTTTCATCTGATTTGAGCTTGAGAATGTGTAATTGGCTCTGAAGATGCAAGATTTAATTTTGATTCTTATCTTTATATATGATTTTAATATTTTTCCAAGCATATTTTGTAGTTATAACACTATGAATATGAGGTTGTACCTCATCCAAAACTCCAAACATGATTATTAACTTAGCCATTTTATTATCTTTATCATATTTTTGTTGTTAATCAATATCTATTGCATGTCTAATCCATGTGCCTTATACTACTAATCAAATGTCTTCATATTAAATATGTGTTTATACTTTTATTTTTCATGTTGTGTAATTATCATCGTAAAGTAATTATGTGTTGGGGAGCACAAATTGTGGTCCAGAACTAGACATCATGAAAGTTGTGAAAGGTAAATAAGTACAAGTGTGTTTAAGTGCAGAAATGAAATGTGCATTTGAAAAATGTAAAGAAAATGAAAAAATGCATATACAAATATGAAAAATCACACACAAACACACAATGGATGTCATAATCCATAAAAAATGTATCAAAAAATGCAATGGAAAACTGGATGTTGGTTTCAATAAAAAATGCATCTAAGGAGCAAATGAGATTACAATTTTCCCATTGCAAGAGAATTTAAGGTTTTTAGGATAAAATATCCCCCTTTCTTGTTTCAATCTTTATAATTTCAAAAAAATGATAGCCTATTTTGGTAGTTTACAAGTGAAAATAACCTCTTGGGATAAAAAATTCATGGTTTTGGAAACATGATTTTTTGCCTTACAATATTCACCTTCCTTTTAAAATTTCACCAATAAAATTTACAAAATGAAAAATTTTCAAAATAGCCTCAAATAAAATTAGCCCATTTATAATATTCCCTCTTGCCACTCTTTCTTAAATATATTAATTGTGATATTATATAATTGTATTGAAATATACATAAATATGATTATATAATAAAATAGATTCAACCCAAATGAAATTATTAATAAAAAACTTCATGAACTTGAGTGGAAGAATGAAATGGTGGCTCAGATAGGTCAATTTGCTACCAAATAGTAGATATGGATACTCAAAAAGATAAACATTATTTATTTTGTAGGTGTTGGGGTGACTCATAAGGAGTGACAAGTAGGGATTGGGTGACAATGTTGATGAATACTAGATGGATGATCAGATATTGCTTACCATCATGGATGGGGCAATTGATAGTAGAATCTAGGGTAGATTTTTCATCTCACTAAGGATCCTCAAAGGCCTCTTTCACTACTATCAGAGGCAATAGGGATGGATGCTCCTGGGATGCCAAGAAAATAAAACACATAGCCACCTTTCTCTTTTGAGAGAAGATTTCTAAGTGATCGACTCATCTCAATCCCAGGCAGACATTCAGGGTTTGATTTCTTTCAAAAGGATACCATTAGTAATGGAAACAATAGAAACAGTGGCATGGGAGTAGGTGAGCATTCGTAACTAGTGTTACAACCTCAAACAACTCCTGTGGATGGGTCAGATGATGACATTGATAGTGGTAGGTCATTAGTATTTTTCTAAGATAAAAAACTCCAATGCCTACAATGATCAACTAACATGTAGATTTAATTGATCCAACTATGATAACCATCAATTCAATTAATCCTTATGGTAGCCAATATCAATAAAATTTGATATTAAAACAAAACTTTATCATGGTTTTAAATAGATCACAAATATAGGATGGCCATATGAAGATCTTTAATAATCTCAAACAAAATAATTCAGATTAAATTAAATTTGAATATCAGTTCTCTTCCTTTTAGATCTCACTTAGATGTCATGTTGGTTGATTAGATGAGATAAACACTCAAATCAAATAGAGGGTCAATGTAAATATAAATTTTTAATATTATCAATAAAAAAATGATCAATATCAAATATAAATTCTAGATCTAAAAATAATAATAATTTAAAACCCTTTTTTGCCTAAATTTACATGCAAGATTTGACAAATAAATATTGAATATCAGATATGAAAATATACAGTCAAACCCTCAAATACCAAATCTTGAATAGCATGATAGAATGAATTTAAATAAAGCTTTGAAAAACCTAGAATATTTTTTGAATTGATGTAAGATTTTCCAAAACTTTGCAAAAATAAAAAAATGCCTACAAGACAACTATTTTCTTTTCACAAAATTGGATAGAATTCAGGCAGCATTTCAGCTTCAGATGGATGAAATTAAATTAGTGTGACACATCCAAGGATTGCATGAACTTCACTCTTGATCTCCATTGAATCTCTAATTCTTTAAAAAAACTCCTCAAAATAACCTGCTATGATACCAACTGAAAGCCAGAATGAGTTTGAATTAAGAAAAGCACTGCAAGAGGTGTTTATTTATACAATACTAAGTGGGATTATATCTCCTAATCTATAGGAGATTATGACTCATAATAACTAATCACACATAGTAAATACTCCATCTAATTAGCCTATATCAATCAAAGGTGTAATATCTTGAGACATTTATTCTAATAGTTTAGACACTTAAATTCTACCACATTTAGTGTCATAATTAATTTTTATTAGTATTGACATGCTAACTCAATCTCCATCCCAAATTTGAATTTCCTACTAACATCATTTTCCTCCCTTTTTTCAATAAATAATTAATAAAATCATGCACACATAATTTCATAAAACTAATTAAAATATGGAATTTCTACATCATCCAGGCATTCCATACTTCTCTCAACTAAGTGTTGAGTCATCCAACCACTTCTTTAAATTCCTCAACCAATTATTGAGTCACCATTGAACATTTAATCTACCATGGAAAGTCACTCAATTGTTTTGACCCATTCATGACAATTCATTCAACTACAAACTAATTTCCCCTCCCTCACACACATGGGAATTAGTCATCATCCATTGAGATGGGCTAAGATCAAACTATTTATAATTAACATTATCCACTAAATCCAAATTTATGCCAATTTTTCATCCTCTCACCTGAAATCCTATAAATATAAATATCATCCTTCATTTTCATCATCCACTTTCAAGCTATTGAATTTATATCATTTTAATCCTACACATCCATTAAGAAATCAAACTTATACACCCATATGCTGCCCAATTTATCTTAGTTTGGAGAATGAATTGAGCACCCATATTCCAAAAAATAAGAGAAATTCAAATTAAATCAATGGAAGAAGTTATTTACTTCATTTTTATGATGGTATTGTAAGTATTACTTTATTTTCCTTTGTTTCAATAACTCAATATGATGTTTTAGTTTAGATTTAGAATAGGAAGTTCATTATTCATTTATTTTTCCTAGCTTGCATAAATTCTAAATTTTTAGTTATCACATTCTGGCATGCCTCGTGAGAATTTTCTCAAAAAATTTTCATTTTATTATTTTTTCTTGTTTATTTTGAATATTTAATTAAATTTTTTGTTGCTATTAAAGCTTTAGGCTAATTTGGATCCAAGTTGCTTTTTTTTATTTTTTATTTTTCCTAAAGCTAATTTATTTATTTTAAACACATGACTATTAAAATAGTAATAATGTTTAATTTATAATCTAATTTTTTCAAAAAAAATAGGTTGATTCAAATTTATACTAACACTAACTTGTTAAAATTTTATGTATAACCAAGTTTTATTTTAGGAGATATCATAGAATATGCGACTATTTTTTTTTTCTTTAGTTTTTTTTTATAAACATGGCTGTTAAAAGGGAAATAACTTCTATTTCACCATATGTTTTTTTATTAATTTTTATAGGTCTATTCAAATTTAAACTAAAAATAAACTATCAAAAATTTATGTAAATGCATATCATAGCTTAGGAGATATTATCAAAATTGTAGTTGTTATTTTTATTTTTATTTTCTAGTTTTTCTAATTTTTAAGTTTGTATGTTTTTTCTTAACATTTTTGGCTAACTAACAAGTTATTTGGATTGCCAATACCTTTGCACACAAAATTTTAGAGTAGGTTGTTTACCTTAACTCATGTTTACCTAGGGGTTAAGTTATTCCCACCCAATTATGTGTGGATATTTCATTTATCTTATTTTAGATATTATAAGATATTACATATTTATCTCTTAGATATTATAGGGATATTTTCTAGTTATATCTATCCTTTAGGGGTAGTTATCTCTTAGACCTAGATTTGATCTCTCAGCTTGATCTCTTAATTATGTTTGATCACTTAGCTTGATCTCTTAGTTATGATTGATCTTCCTTGTTTATATATGCAATGCACATTTATTGTATTTGACAAGCTCTAGAGATATAGATAGATTATTACATTGTAATGATTTCATTTGTGAATAATTTGTGGTTTATTCTTTATGTGCAATGTTAAATTTTTCATGGATTATATTATGTTAATGGTCTATTGGAGAGATCTTGGTTTAAGAGTTTTAAAAACTCTATCCTTGACATGCCTGCACCTAACCTCTTGTTTAGTTCTTTAGAGTGTTGAAGACTACAGGGTGAGGTCTGATCTGACAAATGGTCAAATCCTCTCACAAAAATGCTTTATTACACTCATACTTATTTATCTATACACTTTCAAATGTATTTTTTGTAGAGCCCAATGTCTTGAATTGTTTGAGTACATTTTCTATGTTATTTTTATTTTTGGTTGCACTATTCTTCTCTTACACTATTATGGACATATTTTTGTCATCCCATTTTGCACATGCCTTGTAATTTTTACACCCTCTTGGGCCACATTCATCCCTTATTTTTGGAATAACTCTCATGATTTATGATTCCTTATTTGATAGGTTGACAATCTCTTTATTTGGAGTTATTCTTATATATACAGTATTTTCCTTGTTTTTATTTGATTTTTTTAAAGATATATTGTACTTGCACTAAATTATAAAGTGCCATGGGGGGTTTTTATTTATATCTTAGTCTACCCTCATGCATGTGTATCTTAGTTTATGCACCTTTTACTATTTCAATTTCTAGTCTCTCCCATCACCACCAGGGTCATTTTCTATATTTTTTCTTTATACATGGGTATTTTATTCAAGAAACCTATTTATTAGAACCCATATTAGGATTTTTATGTCTCAGTGGCATTCTTGATGATTTTTTGTGTAGTGACACCAATGTGGCATCTCCACCAATATTTTTGCTCATTTTTCATCATTTTTAGTTCAATTATTTAGAGACTTCCATTGTCATCTACTCTCAATTCAATTTTGAAGGAGGGTGTTCAAGCAATGCTTCCTTAGGTTCATCATTCTACCCAGTATTCTATAGTGTAGTGTTCATGTTCAATGATCTTCATATTCACCATCATTCCTAATCTAATTTGGTAGTTATAATGATTCAACATCCATGTATTCCAAATGGATGGATTGGTGTCCATAAGGACACTTGTCTTCACACTGCATCCTTTTTTTGTGCTTGGGTACCTCATCAAACCTTATTATTGGGACCCATGTCCTCTCTTTTTGGGGGAATTTTTTTTCCTATGATATTTCTCCCTTTGTCCACTTTATGAGAGATTACTTCATGGATATATTGTACATGAGTATATGATTAAGCCCCTTTTTCTAAGACACATACTGTGGATATTCCATTTTATTTGTGTTCTCTAACTTCACTTGATAGGGGTTGTTAGAGTATGTTGTTTACCTTAGCTCATGTTCACTTATGAATTTATTTATTCCCACCCACTTATATGTGGATATTTTATTTATTTTATTTTAGATATTATGAGATATTACATATTTATCTTTTAGATATTATGAGGATATTTTCTATTAAACTCTATCCTTTAGAGATATTTATCTCTTATTCCTAAGTTTGATCTCTTAACTTGATCTCTTAGTTATGTTTGATCACTCAGCTTGATCTCTTAGTTATGAATGATCTTTCTTGCCTATATATAAAAGGTGCATTTATTGTATTTGATAAGCTCTGGAGATATAGATAGATTATTGTATTTTGATACTTTCATTGGTGAAAAATATATATTTTATGCTTTGTGTGCAATACTAAATTTTTCATGGAGTTTATTATGGTAATGGTTTATTGGAGAGATCTTGGTTGAAGAGTTTTATAAACTCTATCACAAACTACTAATATTTTTATGCAGGATCGTTTACCAAAGAATTAAAAAAATTAAACCAAAAAATAATTTTATTTTGTTTTTACTTTATTTTTTAATTTTAAGTTTGGTTTAATTAATTAAGTAGTAATTAAATCATATTTAATTTCATAATAAGGCTTGTTTATTTTTATTAAAAAATATTGCCTTTGTTTTTTCCTTGACATAACATTAGTGAAGATATCTAAAAATCAAAAATATGAGTTAATCTCTTTATTTTCATTTTTTTAAAGGCTCTATTGACCATATATTTTACCACCATATAGTAAGGCAAACCTTGTGTACCATCAAGGTATATGAATTAAATATCTATTTCAATTTACTAAGTGGTTGTGTGTTTTAAGCTCACTATGATGTGAGGGGGTTTCATCCTCCAATATTGAGGGTGTCAATTATGACCTTCAAGTTTCATTAGTTTGACACCAATATAATAAAATATTATGATTGGGTTAGACACATAGAGACTAAACCCTTTTGTGTACATCCATTTAATCAACTTCTTCCATGATATTGGGCCTCAACATACCAAAAGGTATATATAGGAATCATCTTTAGATAAGCTTGTATAAACCTTAAGATTTAGGTCAACCATTTCAATCATTTAAATTATATTACATAGATAAGTGGTTAAATCCAAAAATTTACTCTCAACTTACTATCAAAATTGGGTTAATTGGGCTATGGGTATGGTCCTACCTCCATAGCCAATGCTCTAAAACATTACACTGACACTTTATAATGGATAAGCCAGTATATATGAGATCCTATATATCATTCAAGTCTTTTTTGTAGTTTTTGTCCTTTTATGTGATTTGCATGTTTATTTTTGGTTAAAGTAGATATTTCTTATTCTTTTTACTTTTCAACTCCATGTGAAGACCATGTAATTGAATTTTCTATGTTTGAAAATCAAGTTTAAATATGTAAATCCAAATTTATAAATAAAAAATAATAATATTAAATCCAAATAAACTCAAAACATGTTGTCAAACACTTATACTATCAAATTATTTTTAATTCTTGTATTTTTTGTTTTTCAGTCAAACCTTCAAAGCATTGTCTCCCATCACAAGGAAAATTGCCTTGATGAATAATCATAGTTTTAGAGAAGAACCTTTTGGAAATTATCCCTTCCAATTTTGATCCAAGAACATCATATTGAGGTCAATGATAATGTTGATGATGAGGGACCCTATCAAGAGGAACATGCCCATGAACTTAGTTTGAATAAAACCCCAATTTCCCAAGTCATGAAAAACCTATTAGAAAATAATAATGAGGTTTTATTACAAATTTTGGGTCTATGAGCCAAATTTCCACTTGATTTTAAAGCCAAAGACTTACATTATTTGTTTTCAAAGAAAGAATACACACTTCCCATCCAAGAGAAAAAAGCATTTAGTGATTCCATATGGAATAAAAAAAATATTATATGTTTCACTAACACTAATCAAAATCTATCCCAAAATTACATGAATTAAGATAAAGCTGTTATAGACAAAACATCTCAACAAAGACATATATTTTCCATTGAGGACCATGTCAAAAATTTTAGAAAATTAAATAGTTGAACTTAAAACCAACATGTCAATTAATCCTTCAATCAATTAATCAACCAATCCAAATCATAATTTGAATCTAAATCAATTAACTAATCATATTCAAAATCCAAAGTCAAATGTGTATTTGAATTCAAATAAAAACCCCAATCCAAATTCAAATATCAAACTGATTCCTAATTAAATAATTTTATTTAATTATTAAAATCAATTAAATAATTTTAATTAATTAAATTAGTTTTTTGATTGCTTACTATATTTATTTTTTATTTATTTATATTATTGTATGCACCTAAATTTGCTCACTCTAAGTATTTTACTAATCTCGCTAATTTACCCTATAACTATAATCATAGCCAATTAATCAAATCCTATTTCTTATTAAACATTTCCTACATCCCATTAATCTTTATACACCCCCATGACCAATTAATCACCTCATTATCCTACTAACATCTCACTTAACTATTTATTCTACTTTATTAACTACCCACTTGCCAATTAAAAATTCATATTTTAGAACTACCACCCTAGCCTTTCCTACATCCCTATGAGCCTTAAATCTCATTAAAACCCTATTTAATCCCTATTATCCCTTCATATAACCTATAAGTCTCTAGATCTATAGAACCCTCTCTAAGATTCTAGAACTCTCCAAACTAAAGGCTTCTAAAATAATTAAAAATTCACTTAAAACTCCCTCCATAAACCTATAAATAACCATGTTTAGTTCATAGCTAAGATAATTATAAAATCCATAAGCCTTTCTTATATCCTCATACCAACCATCTAGATCATTCACACTCTCTTGCAATCCACTCATGCATCCAAAGAGGCCATTAAAGTCATTTTGAAGCCATTATCAAGCAATCCACAAACAAGTTAAATAAGATTAGAATCAATTGAAAAATCTAGGAGGGAAGCCACTAGGATCAAGGTGATGGTAAGGATTTACTCCTAAATTGCTGTTTTTCTTCGATTTTTCTCTATTTGATGTTATTGTGTTTTTGGGTAAAACTTGTTATTTATAGTAGTTTTGATTCATAGCTCAAAAATACAATCATACATTGGCAACCACGATGGGATAACTCCTTTAAATTGACCATTTTGCATGTTAGAAGTGTTAAGATAGCTTTTAGGACTGGTTAGATGAAGAGAAAGCTCTAGATTTTATCAAATTTTCATGTACAGGTGAAAGGTAGTTTTGCTCTGCAAACTGTGATATTAAAGACTCTAGTCATGGTATTACATAGACTATACAACCTAACCACTAACAGTTAGTTTTATTGGTAGGATTTTAACCCTTTTCAATACCTTATTTCACAAAGATCAATTTTACTATCAATTTATAGTTTTGCCTTTCAAAGTGTGATGTTATAGGATATAATCTTAAAATCAAATAATCAGTCCTATACACATCTATTTACTTTCTATAGGTTTATACTAACTCAATTTATCTTTCAAGGTTAGGATTAAAGTATTTTAACCTTAACATTAGTAGTTATTTTATACCAAATAAAACCACATATTTATAGTCATGGTATTGAGTCAGAGTTATGGTATTAACTCTGAAAGAAGCGATTTTGATTTTTGTATTGAAATCATTGACCTTAAACTACTAACTTTGGCTTTATGATAGTCCTTTTGTCTCTATTTATTTGTCATCTATTCACAAAAAGAGGGAGGTGTTGTC
Source organism: Torreya grandis (assembly GCA_037957365.1). Taxonomy (NCBI): domain Eukaryota; kingdom Viridiplantae; phylum Streptophyta; class Pinopsida; order Cupressales; family Taxaceae; genus Torreya; species Torreya grandis. The sequence goes on along the minus strand of JARHVA010000247.1, from coordinate 722,049 downwards.
TAGACAGTTATTAGACATCTCTAAACATCCTTTTGACCATTTGGTATGATATTGCACATTTATAGAAGTGATATTGACTACTAATTATGGTTTTATAGTTTGTAGGGTCAGTTTTCTAGAAATATAGATAATAGTTGTTATTTTTTTTAAAAATTTAAACCATAAACATCTAGTAGATTATAGATAAATATCAATTTCTTGTTCCTAAATAGTCTCAAAATTTTCTATTTTTTATATAACTCATTAGGTTTTAAATTGCTTGCAATACTTCATTTTTATTTTTTGATAGTTGGTTTTGCATATTGATAAGTGATTTTGACATAGATAACATTTATCTAGTTGGAATTTAATACAATCCTATCTTTATCATTATGAGAATATTCTTTTAAGAACTATTAATCACTTTTGAAAAAATCAACATCTTGATAATTTTGTAAAATAATTTTAATCTACTTTAAAGGTTATTTTCTACAAAATTATAGGTTGTAAAGAGGGTATTGCCACCTAGAGTTAATTTTGAATATAGTCAGTCAGTTTTGAGTTAAGTTAGACAAATAATATTTTTCTATAAATAGTTTTGTTTCTAGTCATTTTAAGCATATTTTAAACATTTTGTAAATACTATAGGTATTATGTATCTTCGAATTTAGTGTTTTTTATATTAAATGCAAAACCACATATCATAAAAGGTTATATTGATTATCACAATCAGTTTTAAACTTAGATAGTCAGTTTTGAAAATTAAAAAATATACATTAAAAACTTCAAAGTTTATCATTCTATAAACATTTTAAGTGTAGCTATTTCTATCTATCTTAAAAGTATATTATAAATATTTTAACCATTTTGAATTTACACTCTTTTTTCCCTAATCTGCAAAACCACATATCATGATTAGTGATATTACTATTAAACTACAGTATTTCCCTGACAACCTATATTTTTACTTAACCATGTAGTTACATTTAATTGAATGTTAGAAAAACTATAGATTCCATAGTTGTAGTATTGTCTAGTAGTTACAATTTTGTGCATTTTGGAATTGGTTTTACATTAATTAAATGTGAAAGTGTAGTTTTACAGGTTCAGAGGTGGTTTTGATCATCATGAAACTACTAATCATCTTCCTTGTAGGAAACATTAGGGGGAGACCCTAGATTAGCTTACTAACACATTTTTCTACAAGATTGGTACTTGGTCTAGAATTTTCATTTTTATATACTTATGTTTACTTGCTTGTTTGCTTAATTCTCTCACATAATTAATATGATAAATAAAACTTTTTTTTTCATATTGGTCAACCTATTTTTATTTTTTAGGAGTGAAATATGATCTAGAATTCATGCCCACACACTTTCCTAGTCACTAGGGGTTGGTGATACAGATTTCATCACCATGCATTCAACCAAAAGCCATGTTCCAACAGAGTCTAAATTTCATGGACAACTATCATTAGGCTAAGCATTTTACCCCATACAAATCATTTGTGAAGGTAAGAGTTAATTCTCTGAACTAAGCATTAAACATCACCCTATACATATTTGGGCCCCATATACCTGTTGTCACTTGAAATTTCACCCAATGAGGAGATGAGAAAATATTCTCCTTGTTCAAGTGAGATAATGGAACCACCTCAAGGCTATGGGTATCCATATTGAGAGGTGGATCTCTAGAGGGTTAGCTCCTTTTGATGCATCACTTAAAGCATATATCCTACTACTAAAAATTAAAGATGAAAAGGGATAGGGATAACATGAAAGTAAACCTAGTCTATAGGAGATGATACACAAAAATATTTACTATACCCATACCCTTAGCATGAACTTGGAACCAAGAACAAGTTGTATATACACTTCACTCAATATCAATTTTCCCTCTCACATCAATGCTTCAACATGGGGTCTTGGAGATAACATAGACTAGAAGAACTAAGCAATAGGCATTTAAAGATACTCCATTTAGTAGCCTACTCACTACACCTACAATCTACTTTGACACTTCTTTCTAACCTATAAAAGAGTTTATAAACACACAAGGCACTACGGAGAGTAACATGTGAAGGTAGACAATACCTACACTTGCAAAAGACTAACATCCATTGTATACATTTAGTGAAATATTTTAATGAATTAAAATACTTATATTTATTGATTCAAGGAAAAATTTGGTAAGGCTTCACCATACCTAGGTAGAGATATCATACAAGAGCCAAGAAGGCTCAATTTATAAAAGAAATGGGAAGAGATAGAGAAGGGGAGTCCAAGAGTCACTTAGACATGTGTTAACTTGCTCAAATTAGTTAAAAATGCATGAGAGAGAGGGATGGGGTAAGATATGTTGTGTCAAGAGTTAAAAATGTCATTTGAAATCATTTATAACCTAAAAAATGGTTTAAAAACTCCTTTCCATGCACAAAAAACTATCCTTGATAATTGGCCTTCCAAAACTATGTTGTAACTATAATTGATCAAATATAATAATGGTTATTATTAGGAGGGATTACTATTAGGTCCTCAAATTCATTTTAGAGGATCCTAATCATCCCTATAATTATATCCATGCACCAACATCTAAGACAATCCTAAAATATCCATTTTTCTTACACCTCTAATAATTAGCACCAAAAAACTTCCAATTTTACAAAATAATTCATGTACATGGAGGGATGACACTTTTCAAAGGTGTTCATAGCATCAGTTTCATCAAATAGGCCTTAAAAGGTCTCCAAAATGAAGTTTTGCCATTTTCTCCAAGTGTTCACTACTTGTTCCTTGTGACTGGCCAAAATGAGAGAGATATAAAACACACTTAAGAGGTAAGATAGATAAAAAAAATTAGTATCATGACCTATAAAAAGTAATAAACCTTCTCCCAAAAGTGATTTGGTCTCTTGAAAGTCTTCCATGTCTATAAAACATAAAACATAAAACATGGTCAAAATAAGACCTATTTAACCCCTTTAATATAGGTGTGATATAAAAAATTATCATGTGGAGAATATGTATAGATTCTTGTATATGATCCAAGTGGTTCTATGGCTTTTACCCTACATATAGATGCTCAAATTGCTTCATCTTCTCAATTGAGTCTCTAAAGAGGGTTTGTAAGGGTTTTGAGTGATTTTTGGTCTTAACATTTGTTCATAAATAAAATACATTTTAAATTTCTCTAAATTTCACTTATGGATTCTTAATGACCCCCTCTAACTTTTACAAATACCTCAGGGCCACATGCAAAGGTATATGAAAGTTCCAAGCACTTGAAGTTACCCTTTTAGCTCCCTTTTTGCTTCCTGGTAGAGTCTGAGCATACTCTAGGTAAAAAATGATATCTTGATGGATTTACATAAAAAACAAAGGTTTAAAAACTTCTATATGTATACTAAAAATATCCTCCAATCATTGGAGTAGTTTACCAAAAGCTTTAAATGGAACTTGTCCCCTGTTTGGCATTAGGCCTAGACCTTGCCAATAGGTTTGCCTATAACTTTGAGCCAAAATAACACTATTTTAATTTTCCATGATCCATAAAAGATTAAAAACATCATTTATACATTTTTTAATATGACTTAAGTCATTTATATTCTTTTCAAAGGCTAGGATTTGAAGTGACCCCTTATTTGGAGCTAAGCTTGATCATGCCTAACTGAGCCTGCCTGTAGGTCTAGTTGTATAGGGCCCCTTGTTTGGTTTCCAATATTATAGAAATATTTATCATGATAATTTGTATTTTTACCATCTATTCCAATCATCTTGAGGTGTCTCAAGTACTTTTGGTTCAGTATTCTACTCATTTCCCTCAAAATTACCCTTTTGTGCAAGGCAAAAGTGCCCTATCTCTGAGACAAAATAAAGGCATATTTACTTTCTTCCTCACAAAAATAAGACATATTATTGTGTTCCCTATATTTTATTTATTCTCCATACCAAATTTTATCTCCTGGTTCCAAACACAAGGCCTCCAACATTCCAATTTCCACATGCAAACTTTTAGAGTGCAGGATTGTGTGCAGGGTGTTATGATGATGGTGTTTTTTCATGTTCTAGCTTCCTTCCTTGGTGATAATGAGATAATTATGGTTAATTTATTATGAAAACAACATTGTTTGAATTTATTTATACCATTCATTATCCTATCTCACTATAACCCTTCCACCATATAACCTAAACTTACAAAATGAGCTCTCTTTTAGGTGTCTGACTGTGTTTCTCTTTTAGAGACCCCTATTGTAGGTTAATTTGTCCTAATTTAGGATTTAAGAAATAATATAAACCTCATCTTTAATTTTTTCATGCTCATAAAATTTATCCTCCATCATTTTCCATGGCTATGCTCAATCTCTTGCACTAATCCATCTTCCATTCTCAATATTAGGTTGCTTGCTCATATGGACTGAGATATCCTTAGGAATCTACTTGTAGGTCAAGGTCTAAGTTTTTATTTGTTTTTTTGAACCTTATTTCAATTTTTATTAGGTTATTATGCCATCTTTATGTTTTAATTTCACTTTGGAACCTTCAATCTCTATCAATTCCTTACGTAGGTCCTCCAAGAGGATACCCCTGTCTTGACTGTGGTAGTCACCATTCTGCGCCTATAGGGTGCATCTTTGGAAATATTTGGGCCTATTAATGATGTTTTTATGTTTATAATAATTTTATTAAGGTCACCTTTCATTCATATATGCCATATTCCAACCCCTACAGTCCTTTTGATGCAAAGTAAACCCCACATGTCACTCACTTCCCACATACTTTATTTGACTGTGTTTAGAGATTGTTTACTACAAAACAAGGTCTGAAAGGTGTCTTAAATAATTTTGAGGTTCATTTTAAATCATCCTTCACTTTTTCAAAGTCAAACTTCATTAACATAGTCCCATTTTGCATAAAGAAAACCTATTTTCAACTTACTGCATATCTCAGTCCATACAGGCCTGTAGGTGTGTTTGGGGTCATTTGAAACTTATTTGAGGATGTTTAGATTGTTATTTAATGTTTTTAATTCACCAAACATCTTATTATCTTTGAAATTTCAAAAAAAAATTTAAACCCACCCTTTATTTCATACCTCAACTTTCAAGCAACCTTCTTAGCAAGACTATGTTTCACTTCCCAAGCTTGTGTATAGACTAGGGGGAGTGCTTAGAGGTCAAAACCATGTTCTAACCTTGATAAGGTGATATTTATTGGTTTAATGTATGTTTTGTCTCCTTGGAGTCATTTGCGTATAAGGCCTAGTTAGGTTATACCTAATTTCTTGAAGAATGTCTCTTTTAGTAAGTTTTTTGTAGATGTCATTGAAGCTTCTCAATGGTTTTTTGACCATTTTCAAGGTGCTCAAGCTCCATCCTTTACTAACCTCCTTGAACCCATGCTTTGCAAAGTGATTATCTATGGTAGAGATAACAAATTACACCTAATTATGTGCTTCAAAACCTTATCAGATGAGTAATATGCCATTTTGGAAAATCTCCCTGCACTCTATTTTGTCCATTTAGGGACTGGGACACTAAACTTAGTCTTCACTCCTAGGAGGGTTCTTCATAACTTGTTTTCCATTTTATTACTTCACACAACTTTTCCATGGCCTTTTCAATATGTAAAGTTTCTAGATAGGTCTCATCACATGATTTGGCACTCCTTAGAGCACCTTATCTCCCTATTTAAGCCCTCTTGTAGGTGTGCATATAATTGTAATAGGTGGTGAAGGAAAAGGTGGACAAGGTGCATAGTTTAGGCTTGAAGGTTCCTTCTTGATTCATCAGATTCACTTTACTTAAAAACATATGACACATATTCAATGCCTAAAATTAATGTTGTAAACCTCCATTCAAGGTACTTGTAGGTACATCTTTTGAGCAAAAGTCAAAAAACATGATTTAGAGAAAGAAAAAAATTAGAAAAGACTTTCCTAATAATTTAAGCATATCAAAACCAAGATAAAAATGGATAACCTATATAAAATCCCTGAGAGACACATGAAAACACTTCACTTATCAAAATAAATCCAAAGTTTTTGAAACTAGCTCAAAAAGAGACCCCCTCATGGTTGAACATGTATAAAAAGCTACTTGGAGTGTTAGCCATTGTTCATAAATGATGATTGACAAAATTTAAATATATTATTATTAAAATGAATTTAACTCAAGGTAAAATCCACCTCCAGAAGCACTCCTCCCAACTCCACCTGTATGGCCCATGCCAAGTGCTTAAAGTTGACCTTTCTTTGCTTGCCAAGAGAAAATAGAGGAAATAGAGTTGAAGATTAACTTTTTTAAATTATCCTTGAAAAAAAATGTGTATATTGGTGTGAGGAGGTGAAGAGACACTCCACCCACATTTTTAGCTGAAGATTAAATCATGGAGACCGTACAAGTACCCAAAAGGGACTAAAAACAAGGAGAAACTCCCATTTTCTAATTATAAATAACTCTTAGCTGACATATGACTGTACCTAACATTATTATGACCTCTTCCACATTTAAAATCACCTTGGTGACAAATTTTCCTTCTTAAAATTTTGTACAGGTCAATTACTAGGCTAGAAAGTGGCCAAAAAACCCATTTTTGCAAATGACACATAAAAAATGATCAATTTATGACTTGAAAACACATTGAAAAATTTTAAATACCATATTAGGAAAATTTAACACAAAAATATCCTTTTACCAAGTTTTACCAAGGATTGACCATGTTTGACTTTGGTTGACTAGGTCATTTTAAGGAAGATGAGCTTCAATAAGGACTAGGGGAAGTATAAGTGAGATATTACACTAAAATGACACCCTATAGGACACATGATAACCTTATTCAAAATTTTAAAATAGTATGGGTTGACCCAATTTGAATAGAATTCAAATTTGGGCAATAGTACGTTGTGTATCTTAGGGATGTCCCTAGACCATTTTATATAAATAGTTGAGGACCAATCATCCATAATATGCAACTTACTATCAGAGTTAATATCATATCCTAAGTTACCATCAATTAAATATGGGGTTAAGAGGGTTTTATATATTCTATAATCAGTCACCAGCCTACAACCTCACCTACAAAGTCATTAGATGGTGCAGTCATCAGGTTACACACCCTTTTGGTTGACTAATAATAGGGTTTATGATTTGGCATGCTTGTGTGCGTATTGTGCTAAAAATTTTAATATTTTTGAACCAAGTCATCATATCCCTTTATCACCAAAACACGTAAAATAAAAACTAAGCTATTTCATCTTCATATCACCATCCACACCTTTGGGTATTAGATTTTATCTTGGAATCAAAACTATAGTGGTCACCTATCACTCTTAGTGTTAGTCATCACCTCATTCAACTTATCCTTTATTAATAATTATCAAAGTTTGTAACCTTTCTAGGTTTTATCTATAATCCCATCATCTCATCATCTTATGTATTCATACCTAACACCCATCCAATAATCATCTTGCTGGTGTGAAAGGGCATTTAGTCATCTCATCCCTTAGTCTCCTTGCTAGATTAAACCTCTATAAGTTTTTTACCTTAGTAATATTTGATCACTTTAGTATTCAATCTCTAAGTCCCAATATAAATCACATCTATATCACATCTTGTGACCACTTTAGTCTAAGATTTAAGATAAAATTAGTATGCAAAGTTACTTTCTCTCTCATCCTATATCAAATCAACACCTAATCACTCTCACATCACCTTCACTATCCACCATGCCCATTAGAACTCATGCCCAAATCCTAATAATGAGATAAGTATCAAACCAATAAAATTATATCCTTAGGATTCTAGGGGTGAGAAGTCAGGATAATGAAGAAACACAAAGTGATAAGTACACTCCTAGAGAATACAAATGGTTTATAAATGATTTATTTAATAATGATGAGGTTAGAGCACAATTTGACCAATATATATGAGAATCATGACCAAATTCTCACCCAAGTAATTAGAATGGGGGGAAACTACCCCTACATTCAATCCAAGTCTCTTACAACACCTAATCTACCCATCATCTAGACCTAATATGCTATCTTGTCAAGATAAAACTAACCAAGAATAGGGGGAAGACAAACTTGTAGATCACGAACAAGAATTAGAAGAAGAAAAATAACCCACACAAAACAATCATGTTGAGGTTGAAAGGAGGAGATCCACCTTAGAGGATCACTTAGACCAATTAACTCAAAAAATGAATTCCCTCACCTCACAATTTCATGCTCAAAACTAAAGACCTACTTCACCAAGATGAACCACTAGAAACACAAATATTGATTCATCAAGACCAATAAAAATCCAAACACAAACTTCTAATACCTTAATGGACCCCTTGTTCACTAAAGAGTGGAGGATTATGAAATATAATCTTCAATAGATTGACCCTCACACATAGGCAATGAGATATAAGTATGAAGACTTTTTACATCTCCATTGGATATGATCATCTTGAAAATACCCTTCTCGACACACTTTGAGATTCCTAAGTTTGACAAATATAAAGGGAGAGGGGACCCACATGACCACATTCATAAATTTTATGTGGCATGCCATGAGGTTGCATATGATGATGTTTACTTACTTAAAATCTTACCTAAAAGTCTCATAGGACCCACACTAGAATGGTTTATGCATCTACCTAAAAGTTCCATCTCTATTTTTGGATATCTAATAGAGAAGTTCATGCAACACTTATCATTTAATATTGAACATGACATTTCCATTACAAATATTTACAACACCAAGAAAAGAAATGGGAAAGTTTAGCATCATTGCTACAATAGTAAGGAAGCCTTGCTAGCTAATTATGTTGCACAATCCTTGAAAAAGAGCTAGCCAAAATATTTATTGATAATCTCAATGCTAAATTAAAATACCAATTGAAATTTTAGTGTGTCAAATATTTTGATGAAATTATAGAAAAGGGTATTCAGATTAAGAAAGCACTAATTGAGAAGGGGAAAATCAAATTATATACCTAAAATTAACAAGGTTAAAACTAGGATAATATGTTTTTAGGTAAACCCAAGGTCTTAAAAAAGAATAAAAATGTAGTATGGGATGGTATCATGGATTCAAAGCATGTAAAAACAATGTAAAAAGATCCCCCTACTAATAAAAATTAAAACATCTCCAGTATAAGGGTACCAAGGGAAAAAATGAATCTAAGGATGGGACAGAGGCATATAACTAGTCTTGGTGTACCCATGGAAATGACCCTACAATAATTAATGCTACTAATCTAATTACTCTCCCTAAAATTAGACCATTGGATGATTATAAGCCATGACCATATTGGTATTGAGAAGATGAATTTTGTTAATATCATAGAGTCAAATGGAATGATACCAGTAAATCTATGTGATTGAGGCACTTCATCCTAGATGTAATAGATAAAGGAGATATAGTATTTGAATGGGAAAGTCTAATAAGTTGATCCAAGAATTAACAACTAGGTTATATCAAGACCCATTACCTAAGCATGATTAGAGGCAAAAGAAACTACCAAAGTATCAATGTCAAGCCTCCACTTCTAATATAAATGACTATGACTCCAACCCATATCATTACATTAATACCATTAAAATATAAGGCCCCTAAGAGCGCACACATAAACCATCCACCATCATCAAAATAAATAAGGCAATATCTTATTGTGTAGTCACTACATGGTGTGGCAAGTTCATAGTTCCTAGAGCACCTTCAAAAGACCCATCCACCTCCTTATCTCATAAAGTCACTATCCCTAAGAAAGTCTCTAGACCTTTCAATAAACCATATGATATCATTTAACAACTTGAGAAGACTCCTACCCAAATATCTCTTATGGATATTCTCAAGACATTATTTGTGTATTAAGATATTCTCAATAAAGTCTTGAATGAACTAAAAGTCCCTATGGATATTGACACAAGTCAATTTCAGGCTTTGGTGGGTCATTTATCCCCTTCATAACAAATTACCTTCAGTGCCTAGGATATTCCACCTATAGGCCCTCACCATAGTTATCCATTATTAATTAAAATTTCCATCACCAATCACAAGATCCCATAGGTACTTATATATGGAGGATCAACCCTAAATTTGTGCAATCTTGATTTTCTTAAAAATTTAGGATACTCTAAATCTTCATTAGGGCCCACTTTGATAATGATTAAATTATATGATGATAATGAAAAGCTATCTACAAGCATAATCTATCTTCCTATTCTTATGGGACTTGTATTCCACCAAACCCTAATTCATGTAGTGGATGTTGATGTCCCATATAATCTACTTTTAGGATGCCCTTGGATCCATGAGATGAGAGCAAATTCCCTCATTCAGGAATGTAGGTCACAATCCCAAGGGAAATTTAACTCTTCATAGTTATCAAATGGACCAATAAAATCTTACTTGTTACTATCCTAGAACCCATAGTTCCTCTTATAATCTCAAAGTTATGAAATATATCCACCCTGAAGATTTATCACCTGCTTCATCTGAATCCCTATACATCACTCAACTCAAAATCACTTCCAAGGGTTGTGAAGAGTATGAATACAAAAATCTTTATGTCATAAACCTACCATTATCCCCATGCATCTATGGGTCCCCTAATATGAGGTAAGGAAAACTTGTTACCTATGATTTTGGGTCCATATCCTTTACTAGTGCAGGTATGTTATCAAAAAAATATTGTGAAGAACCTGATGATTCATGGCTTATTCCTGAAAATGAGGACCTATAATTTCATAATTAGAAATATCCCTAGATTTATAAAATGCTTTAAAAAATTAACTATAATGGAAAAGTACTAGGTGTGATCAAGGAATTTGATAAAGAGAGGAGGTTAGATCTAGTGTTAGTTTCATAAACAATGAAATAAACACACTAACAAGCTTAACATCTCTAGGCCTAGATCATAAGGGGAGCATAATAAACAAAAACAAATGACAACATAACTAAAGTGTAAATAAAAACAATATCCTTACCTTCCTTAAATGATCTAAATGATTTATCATATGGCTTATTTGACTTATGCTCAAGAAGTCTTTGGTAATGGAGCTTGGTTATCTCCTTCTCTCCTTGGCACCATGGTTTATTTTGATATGGCTTATTATTTTTAATGGATTGATAGCTTGGATTATTATTTTTGAATTATAACACTATTATTTTCAATATTACAACAAAACTTAGATTATAACTTTACTCTATCCAAGCTCTCCAAATAAAGAGGCAAATGCTTGTATTTATAGGTTTAGAAACTAACCCCAACTCAAGGTGAGTTAAAGTGTAATTTAAACATGGAATGCATTAAAAAATAACCTAAGTGAATTAATTAATCCCAATAGAGTTAAAAGGTGTCAAAATCTCATTATTTTTAATGAACATGCATGCATGAGATGTTTTAGAATATTTGACAACTCTTGACAACTCGTAAAAGTTAATTATGAAAACCTAGGATATTCTTGATTTTTGAATTTTTTTTTTTTAGAATTTCATTAATTACTCATGGATAATTCAAATAATCATTTAATTTGATTTAAATTTTTAATTAATTTTGAGTAGGATTTTAAACATTTCCAAGATTTGATTATATGTCCATGTAAGCACTTTCCCCACTTAATAGGTTTATAGGCCAAATTACATATTGTGATGTCGCAGGATGATTAGAGATGATTTTGTGAGTGGTTATGATTGCATATGATAGGATACCCAAATTATGGATGTCTCAATGGGAATATGAGATTTAATGATTGATGCATAATAAAATTTGGGATTAGTGATTCTTAGGCTTTATTTTCAAAGGTTAGTAATAATCAGTCTAAATTCTGGTATGAAACCATTGGTGGCTAGTTTTAGGTGTCTAAAATTTTCCCTTGTTTAGAAAAACATTACAAGCTATAATCACAATAATGCCTTCTCAAAAAATGAAAATTTATTATATTCTTATGACTTCAATGGCAATGGATGAACTATAGGTGCCCCCTTCAAGGAATGGTTGGTAAAGGGGTCAGCAATCAGTCCCTCAAAAGGAGGAAACAATTGGACCAAATAGATGAAATGGAGTGGAAGGGATTGATTTTACCATAGGTGGTTATAATTAGTGGTATATGGAGTTTCCCTAGTTAGGGTAGATAAACAAGATGATTTTCCCATAGGCAGTTATAATCATGGCATACATAAGATTAAAAAAGGTGATGATCTACCCAAAGGCAGTTATAATCATTGAAAAAGGCTTAGGGTAACAAGAAACTAATTTGCCCAATGGTGGTTATAATCAGTAAAATGGAAAATAATGACTTGCCCATAAGTAGTTATAATCATTGGAAAGATGAAAATATGCCCCAGCTGGGTGGATAGAGATAAATATTTTCCCAAAAGTGGTTATAAGCATTATCGTAAGGAAAAAATACCGTAGTTAGGTAGAATAAAGAGAATGATTTTCCCAAAGGTGATTATAATAATTAACCTTAAAATGGATGAAAAGATAAAGATTTACCCAAAGGTAGCTAGAATCACTAGTAATGCAATTGGAATGGTATATAATGATTTTCCCAAAGGTGGTTAGAATCATTGGTATCCTGATTATGGCAAACATGATATGGAATGATGATGGAAAAATGGTACAGAGGGTAAAGATGAATTTGGGAAACCTACGAGTAGGGAGATGTTCATCCAAACTGGCAAGGAGGAAATTTTTTTCATTATTTAATTACTCTATTTGGGATATGATTTTTATTAGATCAAGAATGTTACTAGTGCCAAGGACATATATCATTGTTGCATTATCGTGTAGACTCTTGGAGATGATTTTTTATATAGCACGTGATGGTAGGAATCATGATATAACACCATGAGGACTTGACTAAAATATGCACAAGGATTCACACATGATCCAATAAACAATTTAAAACAATGTACCAATGATAAAAACTATGATGACAATGTTGACGTATGAATATGGATGGATTCAAGAATAATGTGCAAGGAATCAATCAATGAATTCACATACACTGAATCAAGGCACAACAATAAAGCAAACAAATAAATAAATAAAACAATAAGAAAATAAAAATAAAAGAAAGAGAAACAAAAAATAAATAATGGTTAATTACAATGTTAGTAAAAACAACACGACACAAACAAGATGATAAACATTGCCCCTAGATAAGATAGGAGACAACAAAAAAGGGGGGGAATAGAAGAAAAGGAAGGGGGTGGTCGAGCTATCTCTAGATGCACTAGGCAAGTGGATGTTACCTACATAATTCCATGAACATAATATCCAAGAAAACCTTTAGGCTAAATGTAGTTCTCCCATGAAATGGGATAGAAGAAAATGATGAGAAAGAAAACATGATTGTGTGATAGAAGAATTATGGGAATGAGCTTGAAAAATGGAAAGAGCATGGGACAAGAGGCTAAAAAATATGGGGAAACTAAATGACAAGTGGCTTCTTGTGACTTAGTGAGGGTTCCTAATATCCTTAAGGAAAAGAAATGGTCAATGTTTTTGGTTTTTCTATAACAATTTTACAAATGTTTTTGGAATTTTCTAAGCATCTCAACTCCATTGAGAATGATGAGACACTAAATGGTCCAAGCTCATAAAACAGTGATAGAAACCAAACTTGAAATTACTCATAAAGTGGTGAGATCATGTCTTAGGTTTCTTGTAAAATTGTGAGAATGTGTCTTATGTTTAACTCAAAATGATGAGAGCATGGCAAAGGGTGCTCACAAAATAGCAAGAACATTCAAACTTAATTTACTCATTAAATGGTGAGAGCATGGCAAAATGGTGATTGAGCTAACCTCAACTTAAATTGAGCATTACCTATATAGTCATAGAATGGTACCTCAAGTCACTATAGTTCCACTTTATAGTGGAGGAATTTGACTAGTGTATCAGCTAATTCCAAAAAAAATAGGTAAAGTTGGCATAATGGCATAGGCATGGTAAGGTGGTACTTCAAGGCATGATAACTAAGTGTTTCCCCTAATTTGTCCATAGGTGGTTATAATTAAGAAAATATGACATAATTTAATGATACTAATTTGACCATAAGTAGTTATAATAAGCAGCATGACCATGGGACACTGATTTGCCCAAAGGTAGTTATAATCAAGCCCACTTGGTATAGAAAAAAACAAGAAATGAAGGATACAACTACCAAAACCTCTATCATACTACTCCAAAAATTTGGCTACTATCTATAATATTTGAAATAACTACTAAAAAATGATCTGAAGCTTCATGCTGAAAGTGGATTTAGAACTAATGGAATTGAAACAAGGTCAAACAGGCTAGGTAGGTAAGTTGGAAATAACTCAATCAATAGGAAAGGTATGATAGAATGGAATTATGGAATGACAAAGTGATATAATGGTATGGTACAAAGAAGAATGTTTATAATATGGTACAACTTGAAATGTTCCTCATAGACAATACACTAGGTCACTCAAATGAAGTAATGTTCTAGGTGTATAATGTTCATCAGCTCATCAAGTTCATCTCTATCTGGTGTAACGAGCCTATATGCTCCAATGCCATAGTTTTTAATAATGATGAAAGGACCTATCTAGTTTGGATTGAACTTGCCTTTATGTTTCTTCTTGGCCATGGTATTCTTTTGGTTTTATTTAAGGACAAGATCACCAAGCTCAAACTGTCTATGTTTCACTCATCAATTATAGTTACCATAGAGGTGAGGTTTTAGTATGCTTGTAGATTATTTATTGCAGCTAAGAATTTCTCATTGAGTAAATATAGATCTTGAAGATGAGATACTTGATATCCTTTATCATCTAGTACATGATTCAAAGAGATGCACAAAGAAGGTAACTCAACCTCAATGAGAAGAATGGCCTTAGTACCATAAACAAGTGAATATGGAGTGGCTCTTATTAGAGTGTGATGATTGGTATGGTATGCCCATAGGGTGTAGAATATTTAGAGGTGTCAATCACAACCAACATCATTGAAAATATCTTTAAGGATGTTGATAATGGTTTTGTTAGATACTTTTTCTTAGATGTTACCTTATGGGTAATATGCATGGAAACATATTGTTTAATCTTGTACTTGACACATAGCGATTCAAAATATTGTTCTTGAATGATCCACCATTATTATATGTAATATCAGAGTGGATACCATAATGGCAAATGAGATAGTTGAAGATGAATTTGGAAATTTGATTTCTATTCATGTGAGGGGTATAGCTTCAACCCTCTTAGTGAAGTATTTGGTGGTGGTAAAGATATGTTTATGGCTATCAGATCAGGTGGGGTTTATCTTTCCAATGAGATCGATGACCCATGTAGAAAATGTCTATGGTGTAAGCATTGGTTTCAAAGTCTTGGTTAGGGAATGAATCAAATTGGCATGCCATTAACATTTATTGTATCTTTTCACATATGCAGCTGCATTTGCATCCATCATTGGCCAATAGTACCTAGTACATAAAAGTGTTTTAGATAAGACAACCCTACTGGTTTGGGCTCCACATATTCCTTCATAAACTTCCTGTAATGCTAATGTATATTCTACCAAAGTTAAATAATGAAGCAGATTTCTTTCAAAACTAACTTGGTATACTGTCGGTTTGAGTAATGTATAATGTGTGGCATGATGTACAAAGTCTTTGGATTATTTATGGGATAAGTCTAGTGGAATTATTTAGTCATGAATATAGACATATAGGTCTGAATATCAAGTAGATTTGGGACTAATAATATCACAAATCATTGCAATAGTTGAAGGTTCATGAGCTGGTGCTAGTAGATTTTCAATAAGGAACTAGTATTCCTTGGCCATATATGTATGTCAAATCAAGGATCCAATGGTAGCCATGGCATTTGCTATTATATTTTTGGCCCTTGGTATATGTTCAAATTTGATATCAGTAATCTATTATTTGAGAGTGTTGACTATGGATTTGTATGGCACCAACTTATCATCCTTGGTTTGAAAATACTCTATAACCTGACTGATGATTAACTGAGAATCACCATAAACCTTTAAATGATGTATGTTTCATTGTAATACCTATCAAATCCCTAAAATAAGTACTTCATATTCATCCATGTTGTTAGTACAAAGAAAGTTGATCTTGAATAACTTACGTATTAAATCCCCCTGTGGTGTTATGAAAAAAAGGCTTGAACCTGATCCATATATTGTAAATGATCCATCAAAATATAGCTTCTAGTACTACTCCTCAAGAGGTGTTTCAATGATGGTCATAATGGATTTTTTAGGGAATTATAATTTTAGTAGCTTTCTGTCTATAAGGGGTGCTTCAGCAAGCTAATCTATAAGAACATGTCCCTTGATGGTTTTCTAGTTGACATACTCTATCTCAAACTTGTTGAGAAGCTAGATTCATTTGGCTATGCAACCTTGTAAAGATATTTTAGATAGTAAATACTTGAGTGGATCTAGTTTTAAGATAACCATGGTCATGTTGTTTAACATGTAATGTCATAGTTTCTAAACTACAAAGAACATAGCTAAATAAGATTTTTCAATGGGTGTATAATTTTGCTCATACATGACTAGTGTATGGCTTAAATATTTCATGACATGCTCTTTTATATTATAATCATGTTGAGCTAGAAGTGCCCCCAGGGCTTTATTGGTAGCTGATAGGTATAGTAGAAATTATTTTCCTATCATTGGTAGTAATAAAATAGGTAGATTTTCTAGATAGTCCTTCAAATGTTGAAAAGCTTTATGGCATTTATTATCCCAATGAAATTCTACCCCTTTCTTCAATAAATGTGTGAATGGGTGGCAATTGTTGGTCAATTGAGATATGAAGTGTCTAATAGACTATATTTTTCCTTACAAACTACATAGTTACTTTAGATTGGTTGGTGATGGTATCTTTGTTATGTCTCATACTTTGGTTAGGTCAACTCTAATGCCCCTACGATATATAATGAAGCTAAATAGTTCACCTGAAGTAACTACAAAAACACACTTCTTAGGGTTGAGCCTGAATTTATATTCACGCAATCTCTCAAATATCCTCTTCAGTGTTGTTAGATGATCAACCCTAGTCTTTGATTTACCTAATTGTCATCAACATAGTCTTCAAGAATATTATGCATCATATCATGAAATATTATGGTCATAGATCTTTGGTAGGTGGCCCCAACATTTTTGAGACCAAATGGCATAAATTGATAATAGAATGTTCCTCACATAGTGGTGAATGTTGTTTTATATTTTTCTTCTAGTGCAATTCAAATTTGATTGTATCCTGAGAAACTCTCCATCAATGAAAACTTTTCATAACCTATTATGGAGTTGATAATCATGTCAATTTTTGGTAGAGTAAAGTCATCCTTGGGGCATGCTATGTTGATGTCTCTAAAATAAGTGTAGATCCTGATTCTTTTTGGCTTTTTACTAACTGGTACAACATTGGAGATCCACTCTGAGTAGTCAATTGATCTAATACATCTCAATTTCAAGAGATTTTCCAACTCTTTCTTGAATAATATATTAATACAAGGATGCATCTTGCACAATTTTTATTTTATAGGTTTGGCATTAGGATGTACCAAAAGGTAGTGTACAACTAAGGTGGGGTCAAAACTAGGCATATCAGAATAGGCCTCTGTAAATATATCAAAAAATTACCTTAATAGGGTTGTAAAGACTTCATATTCCTCCATAGTGAGTTATGTGACTAATTTGATACTTTTTGGGTCATCTGGAGTCCCAATGTTAACTTTTGTCATATCCTCCACTAGAAGGTTCAAACCATATCCTAGAATAGTTGGTAAATATTTAAACTGTCTTACAATAATAGAGTCATATCTTAGGAATAGCTCTTCAAGTTCTCCTAGGTATGATGAATCAGAATCCCCCAATGGTAGGGATGGCCATGTAACAAATACAATTGGAAACTCTTGGATGATTCGATCAAATTCTTGTTATTCTTTAAGACTGAACTTGAACCCATAGGCAAGATTGTTGTTGGTGGTATCCTAAGCTATGTTTGAGGAAGGTTTAACATAGGGTAAATTTTAATGATGAATATTTATTAATTCACAAATATTCTAATTTTCAAATTTTGGTTTTGGCAAATTTTTAGGGTCAGCTAATGGGATCGAATCATCAAAACTTTAGGGATATAAATTATTTTTGGGGTCAAGTCACCAACCCTTTATAGAATTATCTTAAAAAATAGTTTAATTCACTATATATATATATATATATATATATACCCAGATCTTGATATCAAATAAGATAACACATCTAAATCCTAATATAGCCAAACAAAATTGTCTCATGGCATTTCCAAATGACACTACCGAATGACAAACTAAATGATAATGGCAAATGGAACTACAAGAACATTCACTAGGTTTAAAGCTTAAGGGCATGGGAAGAAGAAAGGAAAATAAAAAAATGAAGGACTATGTTCCTAAATCCTACCAAGACTAGGTAGAAAAGAATAAGGAAACCAAAATTTAAAACCTTGAAAGATAGAACCGTTAAATGTACTTCACCTATTGAAGGATACCAAAGTGACTTTCAATGGAATGTACAAACAAAACACTGCATGTGCACATTTACATTTGCCTAGCTATCATATAGAAATAGGAAGTTCACATTTTGTTAAAAGAGAGCTTTCTAAATATGAAGAGAAATCAAATTTATGAGGGGTTTATAAGGGGAATTCAGATTCCATGTGTCAATAGTAAGCAAAAATGATGTTGTGTCTTCTGTTACCTTTATTTTAAAAACCAACTGATATGAAAAATATTAAATCAAGAACTGGTGAAGCTGCCTATGGTAACCATTTCATGGATCCATTAGATAGCTTTAGTATTCATCTATAATCATATGATATAGTTAAAAAATGGTTGATAGTGTCTATTATGAAGATACGAGGTGTGATTTAGATAACAGGGATAATGAACAACAAGAGATGGTAGTTGAACAATGATGAGACAACAAAAAGATGAAACACTTGGTGACATAAAGATTGAACTATTGCATGTAATTTAGGATTAGAAACCACCATATAGACTGATCCTAATCTTTAATTCCATGCAATAGTTCAATCTTTATGTCTCTAAGGGTTTCATCTTTTTTATTGATTGATCATTGTTCAACTACCATCTCTTATTATTCATTAACCTTGTCATCTAAATTGCACCCCACAGCTTCACAATAGACATTCTCAACCATCTTTTAGCTAGCCCATATGATTTTATATGGATTCTAAAGGTATTTAATCAATTCATGACATTGGTTACCAAAGGTAGCTTGACCAATTCCTAATTCAATTTTTTTCATATTAGCTAGTCTAAAATATTGGAAATACTTGCAAAAGGAGCACCATCATTTTTACTAACTCATGACACATGGAATCTAATTTTTTTTTATGAACCCCTTATAAATTTTATTTCTCTTCATATTCATAAAAATATCCTTGAATAATGTGAACTTATTTTTACAAGATATATCTAGGTAAATCTACAAGATATTTCACTAATTATTGTACCATGTACGCATCTGGCAGTAGTTGTTATATTATCTTCAAACTACATGGACTTGGCATGGTGGAAAATACTTCAAAAACATATTTTATTACTGTGGTCAATGGTGAATTATTACAGGTGGGGCTGAGGGGGGACATGTAATCAAATGCACCAAATGAAGACTGAGGGCATATTTATAGGACCCCTTGGAGGTGATCAAGTAACCTAGAAGTAGACTGGCCACACTACTAACCCTTCAACTTGGCTACTAGGTATTTGATAAAAATATTTGGTTTAGTCATTTGGGAGATTTATTTAGCTCAACCATTTGACAAACCAGTTGGTAGAGCCTGTGATCAAGGAATTTGACTCAAGAGAGGAGGTTAGTATAGTGTTAGTTCTAAAAATAATGAAATCAACATATTAGCAAGCTAACATATCTAGGTCTAGATCATGAGGGGAGATTAGTGAAAAAACCAATTGAAAACACAACTAAAATGTAAATAAATGATAACTTTTATTATCTTCCTTGATTACTCTAAGAGATTTATTCATTTGTTTTCTTAGATTATTTTTAAAAGGTCTTCATCAATGTTGCTTAGCCATCTCCATCTCCTCTTGGAACCATGGTTGGCTTGATGTCTTGGCTTGGTTTTGAAATTATAACATTGTGTATTTTCTTTATAAATCAAATCCTACATTATAACTCCACTATGTTCAAAGCTATCTAAATGAAGAGATCTAGGCTTGCTTTTATAGGGTTTGAAATGACTTGGAATGGGTTAAATACTAACCTTGATTTGTTTAGTTAACCCAAATAGGGTTAAAAGGTGTCAAAAATCTCATGATTGGCATGGAATAGGTGTGCTTTGAGATATTTTACATTTGGACAACTCACAAAAAGGTGATGATTATCTTTTTAGGATATTTGTGGATATTTGAATTTTCCTTTTTGATAATTTCTTTATTTTCTCATGAATTCAATTAGTCTTTGATTAATATTTGATTAGGATTTGATGTTAATTAATTCTTGTTAGGCATTTTTTAATGTTTGAGATTTTGATTTAATTCAATGTGTGCATTTTACTTATTTAATTGATTTTTAGGCCAATTAAACATGTTATGAAGCCAATTTTGAGACTTTTAGAGATTCTTAGGCTAGACTTTCAGAGGTTGGTAAGAATTTATCTAAATTTGAGTATAAATCCATTGGTGGCAAATTTTAGATGTCTACAATTCGTCCCTATTTGGGAAGGCTTTGTAAGTTGTAAGCATAGTAACATCTTTTCAAAGAATAAAATGGTCTTGTTGTGCTTATGACTTTAATGGTGATGAATGAACTATATCTACCCCCTTAAGGGAACATTTGGCAAAAGGGGTCATAAAATTATTCCTTGAAAGAAGAAAATGAGTGGGCCAAAAAAATGTAAATGATGGGGTGACAACACAATGATTTGGCCAAAGTTGGTCAAAATCATTGAGAATGCAAATGGGATAATGTAAAATGGTTTTCCCAAAGGAAATTATAAGAATTGTACCCTAATAGTGGAAAACATGGTATGATAACATAATGATTTACCCAAAGGTAGTTAAAATCATTGAAAATATATAGTTGCCCTAGTTAAGACTGACAAACAAGATAAAAACATGCCTCAAGCAGGTAGAAAAAATTAAATGACTTAGAATTGGTGATAACACAATGATTTGTCTAAAGTTGGCCAAAATCATTGAGAATACGAGTGGGATGGTGTATAATGATTTACCCATAGGCGGTTATAATCATTTGACCCTAATTATGGTAAACATGATTGGTAGTTGATGATTGAAAACATGATGATAACAAATTGATACAAAGGATAAAGATGAATTGGGACAACCTGCTAGTAGAGAGATGCTCATCCAAACTAAGAAAGGGTAAAATTATTTTGTTGTTTAATTACTTTATTTGAGATATGATTGGGATTGTTTCTAGTGTTGGTATTGAGGGGATATCGATGTTTCATTATAGTGTAGACTTCTTGAATCTAATTTTTGCTATATCACGTGATGATAGACATCATGATAGAACATCATGAGGACTTTATCGTAATATTCATAAGGACTAACTCCTGTGATCCAATACTCAATGATAAATAATACACCAATGATAAAAACCATGATGATAATGTAGACATATGAATATGGATGGATTTAAGTATAAATGCATAAGGAATCATCTAATAAATGCACATAGACTGAATCAAGGCAACAGTGTTAAAAGAAAATAAATATAAACACAAACAAATAAATAAAAAAACAAACAATAGTTAGTCCCAATGTTAGTATAAATAATGGGACACAACTAAGAAGGAAAACATTTTCCCTATAAAATAGGTGATGATTTAACAAACAAACATGATAGGTAATATAAGAAAAAGAAGAGGGTGGTTGAGTTATCCCCATATGTACTAGGAAAGTGGACATTGCCTACATAGTTCTATGGATGATATATCTAACAAAAATTTAGGACAAATGTAGTTCTCCCAAGAAATGGGATAGAATAAAACATGATGATGATCAAAAAACAATTTTGATTGATGTGATAGAAGAATAAGAATGATCTTTCAAAACAATAAGTGTGTGGAATAAAAGGGCCAAAAAGGATGGGAAAAAAGTGACAAATGATTTCTTATGACGTAGTAAGGGTTCCTAAATTCCTTAAGGTAAATAAGTGATCAATATTTTTGGTTTTTCTAAATGTTTTTGAAAATTCTTTTGGAAATTTATAGGTGTCTTAACTCGATTGAGAATGATGAGACACTAAACGGTCCAAGCTCAAAAAACAGTGAGGGCATAGAAAACTTGAATGTATTCTCATAAAACGGTGAGAGCATGATGAAAAGGGGGACTGAGCTGACTTCAACATTAATCAAATATGACCTACATAGTCCTACAATGGCCCAAGTTCATAGTAGTTCCACCTTTCAATGGAGGAATCTGACTAGTGTAGAAACCAATTCAAACAAAATATGCATAGTTGGTATGATGGCATAGTATGACATAGGAATGGAAAGTTGATATATCAAGACACAATAAACAATGTTTCCCCTAATTTTCCCATAGGTGGTTATAACTAGGATACAACTAATCAATTCAATGATACTAATTTTCCCATAGGTGGTTATAATTAGTATCAATACCGGTGAAAGACTAATTTTCCCTTATAGGTAGATATAATCAGGCTCACATAAACAAACTTGATATAAGAACATAATAATAAATGAAGGATGTAACTACCAAAACTTCTATCTTACTACTCCAAAATACTGCCTCTCTCTGGAATGATGGAAACAAATGTTAAAATTGATCTAATTCTTCATGTTGAATGTGAAACCAATGGGTGAAACAAGGTTAAATAGGCTAGGATAAGATGGATCAAAACATACTTGGGTTGATAGAATAGAATGGTAGAATGGATAAGGGATAGGCAAAGTGATAGGCTAGTAAGATGATAAGATGATAAATGATAAAATGGTATGGTAAAATGAAGAGTATTGATAATATGATATAACTTTAAATGGTCCTTATAGAAAATACACCAAGTCACCCAAGCATAGTACTGTTTGAGGTGTATAATGTTTATAGGCTCATCAAGTTCATCCCCATCTAGTGTGGTGATCCTATATGCTCTTGTGCCATAGTCTACAATAATGATGGAAGGACCAACCCAGTTAGGTTTGACTTTAATTTGTGCTTCTTTTTTTTCATGGTATTCTTTTGGTTTTATTTGAGGACAAGATCACTAAGTTCAAACTATCTATGTTTCATGTACTGATTGTAATGACCACAAAGTAAATTTTGATATGCTTGAAAATTGTGCCATAAGCAAGTGAGTATGGAGTGGATCCTATTGGTGTGTAGTGATTGGTATGATATGCCTCGATGACATGGAATATCTAAATGTGCCAATTGTGACTAATATCATTGATAATCTTTTTTGAGAATGTTGGCAATGGTTTTGTTTGATGTTTCAGCCTAGCCGTTACCTTGAGGGTAATATGCCATGGAAAAATATTGATTAATTTTGTACTTGTCATATAGTTTTTCAACATCCTTATTCTTGAATGATCCACCATTATCAGATATAATGTTAGAAGGGATACCATAGTGGAAGATGAGATAGTTAAATATTAATTTAGAAATTTGCTTTCTAATCACATAAGTGAGGGGTATAGTTGCAACCCACTTAGTGAAATATTATGCGGTAGTAAGGATATGTTTATGGCCATTTGATGAGGTGGGTTTTATCTTCCCAATAAGATTGAGGCCCCATGTAGCAAATGGTCATGGTGTCAACATTGGTTTCAAAGTCTTGGCTAGGTCATGAATCAGATTAGCATATCATTAACATTTATCACATCTTTTTACATATAAAACTAAATTATGCATCCATTATGGGCCAATAATAAATAGTACATAGGAGATTTTTGGATAGGACTACTCCACTAGTGTGGGTTTTTCATAACCCTTCATGAACTTCCCATAATGCTAGTATAGATTCTGTCAAAGGTAAATAATGAAATAGAGTTCCATCAAAACTATGGTAATATAGGGTTGGTCCAAGTAAAGTATAAAATTAGGCATTGTGGATGAAGGCTTTAGTTTATTTGTGGGATAAGTCAAGTGTTAAAGCATGGTCATGTAAATAGGCATATAGGTTGAATGCCGAGCAGAGCTAGGACCAACAATATCACATATCATTGCAATGGTTGATGGTTCATGAGCTAACACTAGTAGATTTTCAATGAGAAACTTGTATTCCTTCATTGTATCTATTTGTTGAATAAAATATCTAATGGTAGACATGGAATTTTTATTTTTTACTTGCCCTTAGTATGTGCTCAAAATGGATATTGGTAATCTACTGCTTGAGAGTGTCGATCATGGTCTTGGACAAAACCATCTTATCGGATTTAGTCTAAAAGTGGTTTGTAACCTAATTGATGATTAACTATAAATAACCATAAACCTATAGATGATGTATATTCCATTTTAATACTTTTCAAAACCCTATTATGAGTGCTTCATATTTGGCCATGTTATTATTACAAGGAAAGCTGACTCTAAACGACTTAAGAATTAGATCCCCTTGTGGTGTTATAAAAAAAAGGCCTACCCTTGATCCATGTGAAATGAATGAACCATCAAAATATAGCTTATAGGTATGATCCTCAAGAGGTGTTTAAATTATGGTCATGATGGATTCATCATGAAATTAGAATGTGAGTGGCTCTATGTCTGCAAGGGGTGATTTAACAAGTTAGTCTATAAGAACTTACCCCTTGATAGCTTTCTAGTTCACATATTCTATCTCAAACTCACTGAGGATCATGATATATTTTGTTGTGAATCCTTTTAAATCTATTTTGGATAGTAGATACTTGAGTGGATATACTTTTAAAATGTCCATGGTCTTATTGTTTAACATGTAATGTCATAGTTTTTGAGTTGTGAAGACCATAGCTAGACAAGCTTTTTCAATGGGTATATAATTATGTTCATACACTACCAGTGTATGGCTTAGATAGTACACTACATGCTCTTTTCCAATATCATCATGTTGAGCTAGAAGTGCCCCTAGGGCTTTGTCTATTGTTGATAGATATAAAATGAATGGTTTCCTCAACATAAGAGGAAATAGAACTAGTAGATTAGTAAGATATTCCTTTACCTGTTGAAAATATTTATAACAATCATCATCCCAAATAAATGTAACACCCTTCTTTAGTAGGCATGTAAATGGGCATAATTTTTTGGCTAATTAAGATATGAAGTGTCGAATAGACTATATTTTTTCCTGTAAACTATGGAGTTGCCTCAAATTAGTTATTGGTGGCATTTCTATTATGGCTCATAATTTGGCTATATTATCTTTTATACCCCTATGAGACACAATGAATACCAATAACTTGCTATAAGTAACTCTAAAAACACATTTCTTAGGGTTGAGCCTAAATTTGTATTCATGTAGTTACTTAAATATCCTCCTCAATACTGTGGGATGATCAGCCTTGGTCTTTGATTTTCCTAGTATGTCATTGATGTAGTCTTTGATAATGCCATGCATCATATCATGGAATATGACTGTCATGTCTCTTTTATATGTGGCCCCTACATTCTTAAGACCAAATGATATAACCTGATAATAGAATGTTCCCCAAGAGTGATGAATGCTATAGTGTGTTGGTCTTCTAGTGCTATTTTGATCTGATTGTAGCTTGAGAATCCCTCCATCAATGAAAGCATCTCATAACCCATAGTGGATTCAAAAATCATGTCAATTTTTGGTAATGGAAAGTCATCCTTTAGGCAAGCTTTGTTAATATCCCTAAAATAAGTGTAGATTCTAATTCCTTTTGGCTTTTTACTAACTGATGCAACATTATAAATCCATTCAGAGTAGTCAATTGGCCTGATACATCTCACTTCTATGGTCTTTTCCAACTCTTTATTTAATAATATAATAATATGAGGATGCATCTTGCATATTTTTTGCTTCAATGGTTTGGCATCAGGATGTACCATAAGGTGATGAACAACTAAAGTAGGGTCCAAACCAGACATGTTAGAATAGGCCCATGAAAATATATCTAAAAATTCTCTTAATAGGGATATAAGGACTTCACATTCCTCCTTAGTGAGGGATGCACCTAATTTAATCCACTTTGGGTCATTTGGAGACCCTATATTAACCTTTATTATGTCTTCCACTAGAAGGGTTGAACTGTCTTCAAGAATAGTGGGCAAAGATTTGAACTATTTGGATATGTCAGAGTCCTCTTTTAGGCCTAGTTATTCAAGTTTTCCTAGACATGATGAATCAAAATCCCCAAGGGTAAGAATGATCATGCAAAAAATGTTTTTGAAAACTCTTGAATTGTGCGATCAAAGGCTTGTTGTTCTTCAAGACTGAATTTGGACCCATATGCAATATTATCATCAATGGTCTCTTGTATGATTTGATCAAAATATTATTCTTCTTCAATACTAAACTCAAACCCATATACAAGTTAATCATTGTTGGTATCCTAGTCTATTTTTGAAGAAGGTTGAACACCCCCATCTAGTGGTGCCTGAAACAGGTTTTCACCACTAGAATAACCTTTATCTTTACTTTTTGCTTGGTTCAAAGTCACCTCAAAGAAGTTTTCACTTTGGGACCTCAAGGTTTCATTAATTTTCTTTTAGCTAAGGGTGTTCACCTACTCTCCAAAATAGGCTTCAGAATCTAACTTGATTGAGAACCCTAATTTATGATCTCCAACGTAATATTGTCCATAAGGCCTAAAAATTTGGAGAAAGCTTCATCATTTTAAAACTCATCAATTGGCATGTTGGATTCTTATTGATCCCAGTATATCAGTTGGGGATAATATTATGGTAATGGATTATGGTGAATGACTAGTCAAAGGGTATAAATGGTGTTATTATCAAACAGGTTGGTTTGGGCTAAATCATTGAATTGGCTATTATTGGACTATGCTTCATTATCGACATCATCATCACTAGTCATTAGCAATAGAACTCAAATCAAATATGTGGGGCCACCCCTAGGTGGTTTAAATCTAATTCCATATGTTACTTTGTACTTAGTCATAGAAATTAGCTCAAGTGTTCCCTATTGATTTGGCTTAAGGCCTCATCCCTCATAGTCTTAGTTCTCCATGATCCATTCAAGAATGAGATACTTGGAACTCTTGTAACAAGAAGTTAATTTGTCATTATATAACCATGATTCATCACCTTTGAGAGGGTCATTTTATTTTATAATGACAAGTATTGTACCATGTTGATGGCTTTTTCCATTACATGAGTGGTTTGGCTTTTGGTCTTCCAAAGGACTTTGGGTTTTATAGAAGTTTTTCAATATGAAAGGTGTCATGTGCAATATTCTCTTGGGCCATTATGCAAAATAGTATAATTATTGGACACTTTAGGAGGAAGTATGTGGGAAAGTGAATCAAGGGTATTAGGTTCAATGCAGTTGGCCTTTAATAAATCAATAAGTATGGATTTCCCTTTGTCCTTCTTGGTGACTAGATTCATGTCGAAACTATACTTATAAATCTTGAACTTGGCATCTATATGTTTTTAATGCTCATATGGATGCACATATCCTAAAATAATAACCTCCATCCATGAATGGGAGAATTTTATATATTGGTGCAACATCAATGGGATTACACAAATTTCATGTAACTAAGGTCTACCCAAAACCATATTGTATGATAAATCAAAGCTAACACATGATAAAGTGTATGATGAGTCAAGGGCCCAATGATAACTAGCAAGCTAATAGTGCCTTGTGATTATCATTATTCATTTTCATAGGCTTTGATGGTGATTATTTTTTATTAGAGATCTACTGAGGTGTATCTAAGAATCTTGATGAGCTTTAGAGACATAAAGTTCAAACCTGGTCCATTATCTATGAGGACACATTTCATTGTGTGACTCTTTATGTAAACCTTGATATATAATAGATTATTATGAAGTGGTCCAAGGGATGATATATCTCTTTGGTTGAAGGTTGCTTGGTGGGCCAAAGCTAGATGTCCAATCAAATCTTGTAATTTGTTAGGAGATATGTCATTTGGAACTATGGATTGACCAAGGAACTCTGTCAAGATGTTTTTATGGATTATTATCATACACAACAAATCTAAAATGGAGATTTGTGTTGGCCTCTTTTGAAATTATTCCACAATGTCAAGTGTCTTTTTTTAGATAATGGTAAATGGCTTGTTCTGAGATAGAATGACTAGTTGGATGATGGGTGAAGTGGTAGATGGTTATGGGCCTGGTATGGTAATCTTTGAAAGCTAGGTTATGATTACACAATCAAGATTAGGTACATGATTATTATTGATAACAAATGATGGTGGAGGGGGACCAGATAGGATAAGTCTTAGTTGTCAATTCACTTATGCATGGTCATAAGATAATGAAAAGTTATCACTATAAGGTCTTAACATGAGAATCCATACTTGTTGGTTTACCTATGTGAAGTCTCAGGTCAAGGAAGGATTACTGGCATAGGTTGATTGGTTGGGAATGATTATCAATGATATTCTCTAATTTATATATAGTCTTGGATTAATGGAAATGTTGGTAACATGACCTCCTATAATATGGCCTACATTTCAGTTATAGTCATGTGAAACTATATGGTAGGTATGTTAGTTGTGCACATTATTCTGGCCATGGTTTTATCCATTGTTTTGATGTTATTGGTTTTGTTGGTTATATTGTTTTGGCCTTAGTTATTGATACTATTTTTTTTTATGTTGCACTAACCACTATTATTATTGTTGATGATGTTCTTATGTTGGGAAAAAGGATTCTGATAAATGCAAAGGATCTGATTGGAAGTGAAAGCTCCATGATCCAGTGTGATCTCTCCATTTTCCAACATATTCTGAATTACATGTCTAATTTTCACATAATGTTACAAATTGTGGCCATTAACTCTATGAAAATTATAGATTTATTTTGGTATGTACCAGTCTGGTATGTTAACACCTTCATGAAATTACTCTTTCAGAATGGGCCATTTAACCAAGTTAGTTACTACAAACTTGTGAAATAATGATTTTATGGGCTCTCTATGGTCAGTAAAATCATGATGAGTAGGTACATTTCTCCTTAGAGGAGGAGGGTTTTGCAAAGGTATAAATTATTGAATTTGTTGCATTGGCTATGTTAGTTTAGGTTGTTACACTTGTTGTACATGTTATGGTTGCTAAAAATATTTTTGGTTAGGAGTAAGCTATAAATGTGGTGTAGGTTGAG
The DNA here is from genome assembly GCA_037957365.1 of Torreya grandis. NCBI lineage: Eukaryota > Viridiplantae > Streptophyta > Pinopsida > Cupressales > Taxaceae > Torreya > Torreya grandis. The sequence goes on along the minus strand of JARHVA010000247.1, from coordinate 692,744 downwards.
CAAATGGTGATTTCACCATTTGTACATGTCTTGAATCTGTTACTTTGTTCCCTAAAACATTCTTGTTGTGATTGAATTGCTTGGTCTATCATTGTTATTGGCCTATGTCAGTTATGATGCTTGTGTTTGGAGTGGATGTTCATTTTGGCCACTATTCTAATTTTGATTCTAGATATTATTTTGATTTTATGAGATTCATTTAATGATCCCTTTGTTAATAAGGACTCATTTGATCACTAAACCTTTTTCAATAATTTTTTTGAATGTATGTGCACACTACAACTCCAAACAGTAGGATATCTTGCTATGTAAATTTTTGGTAAACATAGTAGCTAATTGTTTATCTAATAGACTAGGGGTAAATCAATTGGCAAGGGATCTCCATCATTACAAATAGATTTTGAATCTTTCACTTGGTTTCTATTTTTTTCTTGTGTCAAGTCTACTAATGAAATCTCATGCTCAAGATTGTAAGAGAAGTGTTGAAATAATCTGTTTGAAAGATCATCAAAATAAAAAATTGAATTCTTTGGTAATTTCAAGAAACATTCCAAGGCTTTTCCTACTAGACTTCTTAGAAAAATAATAAGTATATGTCACTATAGGCCACTGGTTGGCATGTGACAAATAATTCTATCAAATTGGCCTTAGGTTTACCTTTCCCCTTATATTCGTCAAACTTTGGTGGCTTATACCCCAAAGGAAATGGTATCTACAATTACTCCATGTTGAAGAGATAATAACACACATCATCTAACTTTGACTTCTTGACTTGTTTCCTAGCTTGGATGGTGGCAATTACATCCTTCATTTGGTTTAGCTCTTGTTCAAGGAAACTAGGACAATTATTGGCTAGAGGTGGAGGTTGTGCATTCACAGTTGGATTACTTTGACTAAGGTATGATGGTGGTATTTTTTGGGGTATGTTGTATTGGCTAGGAAATGGATCAATAATATGCATGTGTGGGTTAGGATGTGATTTCTAAAATTACACTTGCAGTTGTGATATATTATTATTAGGATTGGGTATGTAGGCCCGATGTTGGGAATATTTTAGTTGGGATGGAGGAATATGGTCATATTATGCCTATTGAGGTTGAATATGGACATGTTTCTGACTAGTCATACTTTACTAATTGGGAGGGACTTGTGAACTAAAACCCTATCTTTAAACTTGTGACACATTTTGGATGAAAGGTAATTGTTGCCTAGTAGGTACTTGAGGAACATTATAACCTCTTAGTTTCATAAATACCTATTGGTAAGTGGATGCATGTTGGATATTTGGCATCTATCGCTAACCAATATTCACATATTGTTGGTTAGACATCATATGGTTTGGAATTGGCATGTTAGTCTACAATGAAAGAGGTATGTTCACTACTACCTGGTGAGGTGGAACATTAGTTTCCCCATGTTGAGGTGGAAATATGTTTGGCCTTTATTATGTGGGTTTATTTAATGGTGCATGTTGTTGTGGAATATTACTAGTAACCTATTAAGAAGGAGTAAGAATTGTCACATTTTATTGTGGCATGGCACTGGTCATTAACTAACTACTTAATCCTTCTTGGTGGGTGCTAGAAGAAGTAGCTCATTGAGGATTAGAGGTAGTTGGTTGAGGTTGGGATGTAGAAACTCATAATCCCTAAGTTTTTAAACCATTAATGGTGATATTTAAAGGCACATTTTGTTGTTGGTTATGTGTTTGTACATTAACACCACTTTGGTTTGGATTATATGTTACTTGCATATTGTTCACTATGTTTTGTTCATTGTTCTAAATAGAATTAGAAGACACTTCCTCGATAGTTGGGGTATTGAACATGTTATAGACCAATTTTTTTTACATAAGTGGTTTTAAACTCTTATTTTCTTAACCAGTCAATTTAAATAAAACTCTTATTAAAGGGAGTGACTAAATAAGAGGTGTATTTGAGATGGCCATTTGATTAAAGTTATGCACTAGGTTTTGATATTCCTAGTATGTTGTCTACATTTTCATTAATTGGTCCTTCATGAGGCTTATTTATGTGACAAGCATATGTGGATCTTGATATGACATTAATACTATGGAATTATGGTTTTTAGAATAGGCCTGATTGTTGTTTGGATTATAAAACATGTTATAAGGTCCTCTTGGTAGATTTGGAAAATTGCCATGCCCTACCTTTATGGATCTATTAGGATCATAATTTGATGGTATAGCCACATAATAGGGTTATTGTTGGAAATTTTATACAACCATAGGTATGTTAGCCAAATATTGGGTCATCTATTTTTTTATCTTGCTCTGTGTATAGAGGTGTGATAACCAAATAATTATCTAAAGGATCTTGAATCTGTTCCCCTATCTATGTGTTATATGGTAGATAGGAATATGTCTCCCAAACAGCATCATCTCCATAAGAGTCCTAAACAAAGTCTTCATATGTGCTAACATTTCTATTTCCTAGATTTTACATAGTTCTACTATGTGTATAGTGATCCATGGTCAAATCTATGACAAATGTTTTAAAAAAAGAGAGGATTAGAGTTATGTAAAATTATAAAAAGTATGTCTAAAAAGATAAAGGGTTAAAATAAGATCTAGTTTAGTTAAGGGTGGAGCTGAATATCCAAAAAGTTTGATGCAAAGATTTGGTAAAAATAGTATAACATCAAATGTCTAAAGTTAAATGTTTTAGACAAATAAGGTCAAGTAAATTGACCTAAAAATAAGATTGCAAACTCTAATGTCCAAACTTGTTCCAAATAGGTCCAAACTAGGAAAGGTAAATGTTTCTAGGTCTTTTTTCCAAATGCGGAGTCAAAAGCTAGGCTCAAATAGACTATGCTAGGACTCTTGTCCAAATGTGACATCAAAAGCTATGCTTGAAACAAAGGATGATGATGATTAATCTAATAAAATTGGAACAATTTGGAAAATATTAGGCACTTTATGCTAGACATAAACTTGATTTGATTGGTGAACAACACTAAACAAAAGGCACTTTGAAGATGGACTGATTCTATCAAATAAAGGGACAAATAATAAAGTTTCCAAACTTGAGTAATGGATTAACCTAAGTTATGCAATTAAAAAAAGAAAGATTTGTGTATCGATGCCTGCATGTCGAGGCATAAACCAAAATCAATCAATATTTGGATCCAAATTTGTAAAAGTTAATTAAAGACTCAACTAAGGTAAACTAGGATTTAATGACAACAAGCTAGGAAAATTTGAATAGTGTGATTGTTCTAGAAAAAGATCCAACAAGGAATAAATTATTGTTTACAATAATGATAATTGAGACACAAGAAAAGATAAGTCTTTTGAAATAATTTGGGTAATGTAATGGCATTATCACTCCCAAAACATGTCACAATGGTTATGTTTCAAATAATTCTAAGGCACAAGTCCTAAAATGATTTGGGTAGAATAATATTACCCATCTCAATCAAGTGCCTCACTCAAAATTTTGACACAAAAGGTTTTGCTAAGTTAAATCAAGGTGTTAAACATATGACATAATGCCTCCTCAAATAATGGAGTGATGTTAAACACAAGACTCAGTCATGACATGGTATAAATAACAAGTTTTAGTTCTAACACAATAAGTAATAAAAAACAAATGAACAAAATACAACCAATTATAATCATCCTAGATCCTATAAAGGTGTGGCAATGTGGGGTTAACCAAAACCTACAATTTTTCAACTGTCTAGATTGATCCTATGTGTGCACACTTTCATTTATGCACACAAGAGAATTAGCATGTTAACTGAGTCCATGTCAATTAGATTATTTTTAAAAGGTCTTGTCCTTTTTACAACCACTACATTCTTCACTTGATCAATGTAGTGCGATGTCTAGATTGATCATATGTCTTGAAATTAGCTTGCCACTAACAGAGATTATTTAACCGCTCAAACCAATGTCCCAATAGGGTGATCCCAATATGTATAAACCCATGGATAGGGGTTAAAATGCTATCAGGAGATGAATCCCTAGGTCAATGATTCCATATGAAACTCATGAGAGGCAATCACACCCCCTTCACAAGCTAAAATGCATGAAAATAAAAGACAAGTAGAAAAACTCTAGGGTTGCTTTTAGATCACCCAATACTATGTGAGTTTGGGGAGAACCTAAGTAACTATATTTATATGCCTTGTATTAGGCACCAAATTCAATAAAAAGGTGATTTTGATCCCATGAGTTCCCTATAGGGAACAGGGAGAGAGCATACACATTTTATGCTTTTTATTAAAAAAAATTAATAAACAAGTTGTAAATAATTATGAGTGAGGTTTGATTTTAATCAACAATTTAAATGTGATTCTTTTTCATTATTAGGCCTCTTAGCTTAAGTGTGAAAATGGAAAAAATTACACAAAACAAAATTTAACAAAAGCACCTATGTTTTTTTTAGGTCCAAATTCCAAGTGTTCAAGATTTATCTTAAGTTTATTTTAAATCACAATTTGGAAATGTTTAAAACTTAAGATTCATTTTAATCACTAAAAAAAAAATCTTTCTAAGACTAAACCAATCTTATATTATTTTTAAGCACCAATTTCCAAATGTGTAAGATTTGATATCTTTATTTTAGGACCCAAAAAAATTGAAATGTGCATGATTTGGTTGAGCTCTTTGTAAATACCAAAATGAATTATTTGATTAGTCAAAAAAAATTGGTCTTCAACTCAATATTTCAACCTATAATTGTTAGATAATAACCCCTACTTTGGAGTAATTTCTTGATTGAGCAAATGAGGTTTAAATTTTAGTTCTCAGCATTTTATTTTATTTCACATAGTCATCATAGATGATTATAGATAATTGTTGATGGTTTAAGGAAACCATGATAGATGGCTAGCAGGTAACTAGCATCGATCAAGAAGAATCACCACTAGTCAACAAAGACCATCAGGGATGACCTATGAACCCAAAGGTAAAAATACAAAGGATTAAACACATTAGGTTAGGCTTGGTTAGATGAAATTTGATAAAAACCTTTAGGTAAACTTAAGTCTAGTGATTAAAAAGCCTTTGAAACCAATAAATCAAGGATCTGATTAATAAAAAGAATCAAATTACAATCTTTAATGTTGTTTTTCCCTATAACATGATCATCGGTAGTCTCACAGAATCAGTGGTGCTTGGGTAGAACTGTGGGTGGTTTATCCAAACTGTCAATAGTTACTCTTGATCATTGTTGGTCTCTGTGTAGATACGAGAAATAAAAAAACCAAATATGGCCAAAACAAGGTTAGAAATGCAATTTTAACAAGATTCAAGCATTTATTTCTTAGTTTAATACCTATATAATGATCTCCTTGCTATGTGGGGTGTTCATGGTCTGACTAGGCATGCCATTTATGATCAATAAATTTGAGTCAAGAGAGGAGGTTAGTATAGTGTTAATTCCAGAAATAATGAAATCAACACACTAGCAAGATAACATCTCTAGGCCTAGATCATGAGGGGAGATTAGTGAATAAACCAATTGAAAAAACAATTAAAATGCAAAGAAATGACAAATTTCCTTACCTTCCTTGATTATTCAAAGATATTTCTTCATTAGCTTGCTTGAATTGTGCTCAAAAGGACTTCATCAATGGTGCTTAACTATCTCCATCTTCTCTTGGCACCATGGTTGGCTTGATGGCTTGGCTTGGTTTTGGCATTATAACAATGTGCATTTGCCTTATGAATCAAATCTTGCATTATAACTCTACTATGTTCCAAGCTCTCTAAATGAAGAGCTTTAGGCTTACTTTTATAGGCTTTGAAATGACTTGGAATGGGTTAAATCCAAACATTGGTTTATTTAGTTAACCCCAGTAGGGTTAAAAGGAGTCCAAAATCTCATGATTAGCATGGAATAAATGTGATTTGAGATATTGTGCATTTAGACAACTCACAAAAAGGTGATGATTAGATTTTTGGGCTATTTTTGGATATTTGAATTTTCCTTTTTGATAATTAATGTATTTTCTCATGAATTCAATTAGGGTTTGATTAGGATTTGATGTTAATTAATTATTGTTAGGAATTTTGTAATGTTTGAGATTTTTATTTAATTTGATGTGTGCATTTGACTTAGTTAATTGATTTTTAGGCCAATTGAACATGTTATGAACCCAATTTTGAGACTTTTAGAGATTCTTAGGCTAGACTTTTAGAGGTTGGTAAGAATTTCTCTAAAGTAGAGTATAAAGCCATTGGTGGCCAATTTTAGATATCTACATATCCATTTGGTATGACCATCAACACACCATTCAATAGTGTCATTTAGTACCACTATGCCTAAAGGAATCTATCAAATGACATAGCTAATGATTAAATCATTTGGCTCAATCATTTGATAGAGTTGAATGGTGTGGCTATCAATAGATCCAAATAGGGAAGCTATTGATAGATCTAAATGTCTATGTCATCAACTATGTCATTTGAGCCAGCCTTCAGCCTACCATGACACCTACCCACCCACCTGACTAGAAAGACATTTAGGCTAGAAAGACATTTAAGCTAAGAATATATTTAGGCTAGGTCAATCGATTACTTCATATAGTTGGATGGTTGGGCAAAAAACCTAAAAAGAAAAAAAAATCTAAACCTATCGATTTGCCAAGGCTACGAATCAGATTCACCTAAATGAATTTAAGGGGGTTTTAAATATGGGCTCATATAATTTACCCTGGTTGAACACCCCTATCTAATGGTTCTTGAAACAAGTTTTCACCACTAGACTAGCCTTTCTCTTTATACTTTCCCTAATCCAAAAGTACCTTAAAGAGGTTTTCACTTTGGGAACTCAATGTTTTATTTAATCATTTTTGGCTAAGGGTGTTCACCAGCTCACCAAAATAGGATTTAGGATATAGTTTGATTGAGAACCCTTGTTTATGCTCTCTTAATGGAACATTGTCACTAAAGCCTAAAAAATCATAAAAGGCCTCATTATTCTAAAACTTGTCATCTGGCACTGTTGATTCTTGTTGGCCCCAGTATATCAGTTGGGGATAGTATAATGTAAGTAGATTATGGTGAATAGCTAGTTAAAGGGTAAAATGGAATTAGTGTCAAATAAATTGGTATGGGTTAGGTCATTGAAAGGGTTATGATTAGAATCCACTTCACTATTGGCATCGTTATCACTAGTCATTGGTAATGCAACTCGAATAAGATATGTGGGGTCACCCCAAGTAGTTTAAATCCAAAACCATATGTTCCTTTGTATTAAGTAACAAAAATTGGCTCAACTAGACCTTGTTGATTTAGCCCAAGACCTCCTCCTTTATAGGTGTGTCTCTCCATGATTTTATTTGAAATGGGAAACTTGGCATTTAGGTAATGGTCGGCCATTCTATCACTGTACAACAAAGATTCACCATCTAGAAGAGGGTCATGTTCTTGGATAGTGGTTGATATGAAGATGATAGGTGTTGGACTATGTAGTTTGGCTTTGCCCTTTATTTTTTATTCCATGTAAGGTGTTTCGGCTCTAGGTATTCCATAGGACATGGGGTTCTATGGATGTTTGGAAATATGGAATATATCATGTGTCAAATATTCTCCTTGGCCATTAGCTAAGATGGTATAATAATTAGAAATTTTAGGATGTGGAATATGGGAAAGTCAATCAAGGGTATCAGGGTCAATTCAGTTGGCCTCTAGTGAATTAACAAGTACTTATTTCCCTTTGTCTTTCTGAAGAACTAGATTCAAGACAAAATGATAGTTATAACTTTGGTACTCAGCCTCTAAATGTTTACAATGCTTACATGGCTGTAAATATTCATGGATAGTAACCTCCATACCTGAGTGAGGGAAATTAATACACTGGTGCAATGTTGACAAGATTGCATGAATCTCATGGATCCAAGGTCAAACCAAAAGCATATTATAGGATAATTCAAGGTCTAACACATGACATAAAGTATCATGGGTCAAAGACCCAATGATAACTGGTAAGATGATGGTGCCTTGTAATTCCCATTCTTTATTGGCATAAGCTTTGATTATGATTGTTTCTAGCTATAAGTTGATTATTGTGTACTCGAGAAGCTTGATGAGCTTTAGAAACACAATATTTAGGCCTAATCCATTGTTTATGAGGAAACATTTCACTTTATGCTAAATTATGATAACTTTGATGTATAATGGATTATTGTGAAAAGGGCTAAGGGATGACATATCACTTTGGTCAAAGTTTAATTATTGGCCTAGAGCTAGATGTCTAACCAAAGCTTAAAATTTGTCTAGAGATATGTCATTAAGAACTTGGGATTGGATAATGAACTCAGTCAAGATGTTCTTGTGGATTGTAGACGTAAGCAATAAATCTAAAATAGAGATTTGGGTAGGTGTATTTTTCAATTGTTCCACAATATCGAATGTCTTCTCTTATGCAGTGGTAAATGGCTTATTCCTAGCCTGAATGGTTGGTTGCATGGGTGAAGTGGTAGATGGTTATGGACCTGGTATGGTAATCTTCAACCATTAAGTTGTGATTTCACAATAAATATTAGATACAAGACCATGGCTACTAATAAATTATGGTAGAAGGGGACCAGATAGAATAAGTTTTAGTTGTTGGTGCACTTGTGCATGGTCACAGGTTAACATTGAGTTATCAGTATAAGGTCTAAAAGTGGGAATCCCTACTTGTTGGTATACTTGTGTGTAGTCCTAGGATAAGGGAGGATCATTGGCATGGGTTGGTTTATTGGGAGTGATTAAAAATGGTCTTGTTTGATTGGTACTTAGTCTCAAATTGATGAAGATGGTGTTAATGTGACCTCTTGTAATATGACCTACAACCTTGTTATAGTCATATACAACTACATGGTAGGTATGTTGGTTGTTGGCATCATTCTAGACTTGGTTCTATCCATTCATTTGACATTATTGGTTCTATTATTGATTTTACCTTGGTTGTTGGTATTATTTCTATTGTCCTAGCCTTTGTTTTTGTTATTGTTGTTGGTTATTATGTTGGGGAAAAGGGTTTTCATAGATTCTCAGGTTTTGATTGAATGTGAAATCTCTACGAGCTAATGTTATCTATCCATTTTTCAACATATTCTTGATTAAATGTTAAATTTTAACACAATGGTACAAATTATGGCCATTAACCCTATGATACTTGTGGAATTCATTTTTTTAATACTAATCTAGATAGTCAATGCCCTCAAGATAATGTTTTAGAATAGGCCAGTTAATCAGATTAATTATGGCTAGCTTGAGAAACACAAATTCATTGGGTTTTCCAAGGTCACTAAATATGTAATGAGTGGGCACAATTATCCTTGGAGGAGGGTTTTTTAAAGGCATAGGTTGATGTGTTTGTTGTGTTGGTCTAGGCTATTACACTTACTATGTTTGTTGAATGGGTTGTTGGTTAGGAGTAATTTGTATATGCGGCATAGTCTGAGCAAATGGTATTTGTACTATTTGGATATGTTTTGAATTATTAATTCCATTTCCTCAACATTATTGTTATGATTGAACTAATTGGGTTTATCATAATTATTGGCTTGTGCTAGTTATGATGCTTGTGCTTAGACTTAGTTCTAATTTTGGACATTGTTCTAGTTTTGGTTTTGACTCTGATTTGATGAGGTAAGTTTAATGATCACTTTTTTAATAGGGGATATTTAAATCAACAAAATTTTATAAATTATTTCCTTGAAACTATGTGTGCATTGTAGCTCCAGATGGTAAGATATCTCATTATTTAAATTTTTGGTAAATATAATGGCTAGTTGCTTGTTTAGTAGACTATGATTGAATCGACTAGCAAGGGCTCTCCACCACTGTAGATAACTTGCAAAACTTTCAACAGCATTTTTTTGGCTTGCATCAAATCTACCAATAAAATCTTTTGTTAGAGATTGTAGGAGAAGTGTTACACAAACTTTTTTTAAAGATCATCAAAATTAGAAACTAAATTCTTTGGTAATTTTAGGAACCATTTCAACACTTGTCCTATTAGGCTCCTTGGAAACAATAGTAAAAGGTATATGTTGTTATAGGCCATTGGTTGACAAGAAATAAATAATTCAGTCATGTGGGCCTTGGGATCACCTTTCCCCTTGTATTTTTAGAATTTTGGTAGCTTGTACCCTAGAGGAAAGGGTATCTACAAATACTTTATGTTGTAAGGGTCAAAAAACACATCATCTAACTTAAACTTTTTGGTCTATTTTCTATCTTGGATGAGGGTAATTATATCCTTCATTTTTTTTAGTTCATATGCAAGGAAACCAGTGGGAACATTAACTTGAGGTCCAGAGGCTAGGTGGTCACAAGAAAATTGCTTTGATCAGGTTATAGTGGAGGCATTTATTAAGGAATGTTGGTTTCATTCAAGAATGGATTAGGAATATGCATACATGGATTAGGGTATGATTTTTGAAATTGCATGCATTATTATGCAATATTTGAGTTGGGATTTGGTATATGGGCTTGGTTTTAGGTAAATTGAGGTTGAGATGGAGGGATATGGTTGTATTGTCCCTGTTGAGGTTAAATAGAGATATTTTCGACTAGTCATATATGGTTGATTGAGGGAAAATTATGAACCAAGACCCTATCATTGAACTTGTGGCACATTTTATAAGAAAGTCAATTATTTCCTAATTGGTACTTGTAAAGCATTGGAGCCTCTTAGTTATGTAAATCCCTATTTAGAAGTAGACGTATGTTGGAGATTTAGCATTTGTCACTAACCAATACTTGTACAGTGTTGGTTAGACATCATTTAGTTTTGCATTGGTATGTTGGTCTATGATTAAAGATGTATACTCATCACTACCTAATAAGGTGGAACTTTGGTTGCCCCTATTAAGGTGGAAAGATGTTTTACCTCTACTATGTGGGTATGTTGGATTGTGCCTATTATTATGGAATGTTACTCATCAACTATTGTGGTTGAGTAACATTCATCACATTTTGTTAAGGCATGGCACTATTTGTTGTTTGATAACTTTATCTTTGAGGTTCGATGCTTAAAGAAGTAGATGGTTGAGGATTAAAGGTAGTAGTTTATGGTTTGGATTTGTAATTTCTTTCCCCTATATTTATGATCCACTGATGGTGTTAATTAAAGGCACATTTTGATATTGACTAGTTGTTTGTGTATTAAAACCACTTTGATTTAGATTGGGTGTTACTTACACATTATCCACTATGTTTGACTCAGTGTTTTACATGGAAGTAGAAGACACTTCTTTGATATTTTGGGTATTGAAAATGTTTTATACCAAATTAATTTTCACAAATGGTTTTACACCCTAATTTTCTTGGCCTATCAATTCATTTAAGATTCATGTTGAAGGAGCTAACTCAATAAGAGGAGCATTAGATATGGTCATTGTTGTCACTTAGATTTTCACCCTTTGAGGAGATGACCAATATATCCTCATCTAAGTGTCATAATTAAATCACCTCTAGGCTTGTGGGTAGCCTAAGGAATGAGGTAAATCTCTAGATAAGGCTAGCTCCCTTGATATACCATTTTAGATTGCAACTACAACTAAACTTGGGGGGTGGAAAGGGAGAAGGATAACTGAAAAAAAACTAATATAAGGGAGGTGATACACCAAATAACATGATAACATCCAACCATATGCATGTTACACTTGAAATCCAAGGACAAACTGAACATACATTTCTCCAATCTTCATCTTCTCACATCAATGCTACATTGTGAGGTTATGGATGAATGTGAAAAGATAGGAGGACTAGATAAGAGGCCTATGATGGAATTAATGAATATACTAACTCACTTAAACCATGAACATCTCCTAGAACACTTCACATGCCCTACAAGAAGAAGCTAAAAATAGGTGAAAGAATGGAATAACATGCTAAGAAATCCATAGTTTTCACTAAGTAAGATTTATCATCCAATTGAACACACTAAGAACAGTAATAAAGGAGGTAAAAATTAGTTTTTTATTGATAAAAAATTATACATTTGAGTATGGATTCACCATACTCAGGTGGAGCATCTAATATAATGCCAAAATGGCTAGTTCTTATAGAACTTGAGAGAGAGAGAGAGAGGAGAATAGAGAACTCCAAGGGTCACAAGGACACTTGTAAAGATGATCCAAAGATTTAATTTTGAATGTGTAGAGGGTATGTGATGAACCGTCCATGGTATAGAGTTAAAATTTTCAATCCAAGTCATAAACCTCATGAAAAGTGGTAAGAAACTCCCCATTCTAGCTCAGAAAAACTACCTACATGATTATCCTTGTTTTAATTCCTTATAAATAATTATTATTATGTTAAATGATTTGAATTAATTTTAAGGACATCATACATGCCTCTCCATACCTTTTTTTAGGCTTGGTCCTCTATAATCAATTGAAAAGGAGCAATCGTCATTTATTATCTAGAAAACTGCTCTTTCATGCACCTTGCACATTTGATATTAAAATTAGCATCAATTTATCATGAAAATATGTGGGAGAAAGTGAATTAAAATTTTAAATTCCCTCCATTACTTTGGAAGCATTAGGGATACTTTAAAATCACTTTCCCTTAGAATTTTCACACTTCTCACTAGTTTATCCAATAAGCCAGTTTTGAATGGCTAAGTTGAAGCACCTAGTTTAGACACTTAGTAGTTTTTTCAAGGAATTAGAGTGATATTTGGAGTTATCTCAAGTATTAATATTTCCATCCATGTTATTTTCATCTCTTGAAACATCATACAACCTAAAAAACACGTAAAATAGTGAGAAAACCCCTATTTTTTGCTGCCATCCATACAAGTTTGTATAGCTAGTTGGCATGTGAATGATATTTATTGAGTCATATGAAATTTAAAATAAATATTCTGGTCAAACTATTCCATTGGATTTCATATCCAACTCTATTTTCCCAATCAAGTCTCTATCAAGGGTTTTCAAGGGTTTTAGACCATTTTTTGGTCTTAAGCATTGTTCATAAAGTTTTCACATCCAACATGTTACTAAATTAAAAAATAAGGTTTTTAAATACCTTTTATATCCCCTATAATCTTCTTGGTTTCCCATGCATAACCTCTAATAAAATATGAACATCCAAAGTTACTTTATCGAGCTCTTTTCCTTCATTGCATAGGCCTAACAATGGTCTTAAGCCAAAATTGATTATCCTAAGGATTTATTTGAAAATTTAAGTTTTAAAATAACTAATTCCACCCTATAAACATTATCCAATTAAATTTAATTCTCACTAAATCTAGAAGTAGAAGTGGCTCTTCATTTAGACACTAAGTCTAACTATGTCCAATAGGCTTACCTACAACCTTTGCTCAAAATTACCCATTTTTATGATTTATTTGCATCCAAATATATTTAAAACATATAATTTAATCTCAAAAACATATCAAATATATTATAATGTTCAACCAAGGTTATAGGTGAAGATGTCCTCTTATTTGGGCTTTAGGCCTCACCATGCACAACTAGCCGGTCTATAACTTTGTAGGTTTAGACCTTTTGTTGATATTAATCACTCTTAGATAGCTTTATCATAATTTTTCAGGTTTATTAAATCAAATTTAATATATTTTCAAGGTTAAAACAATTTATGGCTCATCCTTCTATATATTTTCCTCTAAACCTATAGGGTTTGTTCTTAAGGGGAGTGTCCCCTATCTGAGACAAAACAAGGGGTACTCCCCCTATGTTCTTGGTTAAAAATAATTATTTATGTGCCTATATAGGTTTTATATGTGACCTAATCCAAATTTTATCTCTTTTATATGTCAATTTACCATCTAACTCTCTCAAACTCCAAAATTGGCTTTGTGAAGGCAGATTGTGTGTAAGATCCCCTCAAATGGAATGTGTATGATTTGTTTAAGGTATTTATTTGATTTTATCTTCACTTATGAGGGTTATATGATCATTAATATGTTTATATAACCTCTAAAAATATTTAAAACCCTTACATACTTCTTATATTTTGTTTATACCCTTACCTGATTCAAAACATATGTCAAACCCTTACTATGTTTACCTTGTTTTGTTGGTACCATACCTGTATGTATACTTGTATTTTTTAGATTGTGAAAAGTATTTATAAACTTATAATTAATCACTTTTAATCATTATGTACCTTATTTAAAATATTTTATTCATGTTTGTGTACTTCTCACAGTCATATCATCAAACTTGTTTATTGCTGACACAGTCAACTATGTTGAGCTAAGTAGGCTTCTACAAGTGTAGTTTCCACTTGGAAGGTATTTCATATCATCTTGGGATAATTTTAGGTTTTAATAGGTAATTTTTAACATTTATATTTCCTTCATATATTTATTTTTCACACTTAGGCTTGAAACATTACCTAAATACCCTGCTAGCTACCAACATAGTCATTTAGTTGGTTGTAGATGCTCATGAAGCTTTTGAGAGGTATGTAAAGAATTGTTCACATTTTTTAGAGCTCATTATGTATATTTTAAATTATGTAAATATGTTCATCATGTTATATATTTCCAACACCAAGTATCTTCACTCTTTAATCTCAATGCCTGACTGAGATAAACCCTATCCTTTAGGCCTACCTATAGGTTACATTATATGTAATGAGCCTAGATATGGTGGGTAGAAACCTTATTTGAATATTAAAATTTCACTTATAATTATTATAATTCCATTCTCCTTGGATATCCTAAACCTCACCAAAACATCAATTTATCTTATTTTCTACCCTATTTGATGTAGGTGGGTACTTTCTGTATAGGGGATATGACACTCATGAAACTATGCTTCAACCCAATATGATCATGTCCATGTCATTATGTTTACCATTCAATATATTAAAATACCTGAGCCATGATATAATTCTTTGTTTTCTCCTAGGATGTCAAAGGCCATTCAAGTTTTCAAACTTGTAGAGATGATTTCAGGAATTTAGTGTGTTTTAGACAAATTTGAGCCCCCAAAACATCACCCTCCATCCATATTCTTAAGCTCATCCTTGTCATGGTTAATCTCTTATATGGAGGCTATAAAAATCAATTGTTTTTATGCCTTATAGGTGTTTTAAAACAAGTAATAGGGTGCCTAGAGAAACCTCTTGGACCTCTATTTCACCAAATTAGGGATTAGAGACCTGAAACAGTCTTTTCACCTTTTGAGACAATCTCCCATTTTGTGCATCCACTTAGCACTCCAAACAAGTTTGTCATGGTATTTTCATCATGATAATACCTTGATAATGGTATGACCTCATATTTTAACTTCCATATATGGCCTTAATCTCTTTGCCTAGGTCACTTACAAGTACACATTCTAAATATACAAGTAGTGAAGAGAAATTTGGGAAATGTGTGAGTTTTAGACATAAAATGGTAGACTTACACTCTTTACAATTGTATAAAAGGTTGATTTTCATAATAGAAAATGCACACTCCAATGGCAGACTATGTCTATGTGTAATATATGCATGCAAACTATGAATATTGTTTTAGAGGATGAAATTTCAAGGTGAAGTGAATAAAATGACCCTTAAAAACATGTAAAATATAATAACATAATCCCCTAAAACTATGTTCATAGCATGAAGATCCTGCACATGGTGAAAAATTATCCATAATCAGCATAGTGCATCTTCCTACAACTTAAGGAAATTTTTTAAATTATAACACCATGGAACATGAAAATAAGCATTGGAACAATTGTATGAGGGATTAAAAATCATTTGTAATAAATATGACCAACTTGTTCATAAAAAAATCTCCAAACTAAGGCAAAACATGTAGGGTTCACAGAGTAGCAGGTAGGTTTACATAATCAAATTGTTAGCAATGGTTCATAAAGCACAATTGATTAATCTTAAAACTAATTATATTAAAATTAATATATCTAAGTTTAATACAACCTCCCCAAGGATTTTGAGCTAAAACCTCATGAGTTGTCCATACTGAGCAAAAACTTGAAGGTTGCTTCAGTGCGTCTAGAAAGCCAATAAAGGAGAGTAACAATTTTGGCCTCAAAATGACACTTATAGATCAATCCAATCATGTTAATGAGCAAGGGGAAGTTTAATAGTCACATTTCAACATTTTCCAAGTGGCACACTTCCTAAGGATGTTGTACAAGTGCCAAATTCCTCTTCTTCCTCAAGAAAACTAACTTTTCTTCTAATGAACCTATAAATTTCAGTTACCAACAGTGGATTAAGACTTTTTAGGATATATTTAACATGAAATCACCCATTTGGACCTTTATAATTTATAATAAACCCATACAAAGCATTAAATGTACCTTTTTAAACCTCAAAATGACCCAAAAATGATAAATAGATATAAAAACTAATTGAATAATGCCAATATGGCATTAATTGACATAAATTTAACTATACTACACCCCATGACACTCATATTACAGCACTTATAGACCTATAAAATCATTTTTTTACCTATAAGTGCCCCAATTTGACTAAAAAGTCATGTTGTTGAAGTTATGTGTTAGGTTCAAATATGTTTGGTATACTACCTACATCTATATGAAGTTTTAGTCTATGAGGCCCTTTCCTATGACAATCATATGAGGGTCCTAACATGGCATTGACACTATAGCTTGAGGATTTCTATAAGAGGCATGTTCAATGTTTTGATTATAAGGCACGTTGTAAGGCACTCTTACTAGACTTGGAAATTTTTCATGGGGATGTTGGTAAGTCTTATGATTGATTTCAACGATTTATTTCATATGTGTATTGATGTCAAAGGTAATGATAAAGAGGTGATTTCATGATGATGATGAGTTTTGTTGGTTGAATATTTTGTCGATCAGCGTACTGATAAACAAAATAAGTCTGATTAGCCAAAGAAAGAAGATTAGTCGTCCAAAGGTGTAGTTTTACCACATCAAAAGGGGATTGATCTCTCCTCTCATCAAGGGGAGGTTCCCTATAGGTATGATATATATATATATATATATATATATATATATAATACTCATGGGTAGGACAAATCATCCATCTCTCTTTTTTCATAAATGATGCATGCGGATCAAAGGAGAAATCTCAAGGGAAATGACAGACATCACTCCTCTCCTTATAGAAGTACTATTCATCCAACCACAAGAGTACTCCTGGTAGTAACAACAAAATGTAGCAAAGGATGTAATAACCAAAAAATTGAGATGTAGCACAAAGTCTTCACCTGAATTGCTCAAGCGTAAGATATGAAGGACAATGAGAACACAAAGTCGTCCCAAGGTCCTTTACACAGAAATGAAAAGAAAACACACTTCGCGGGCTTTCCTTAGGATTTTATTTAGAGTCTTTGTGGGCTTTCCTCGGGCTTTCTCTGTGGACAAATTCTCACAGACAAAAAGTCTACAGAAATTTCCCATGGACAAAAAGTCCATGGAATTTCCATTTGCCTTGATTATATCCTTTGAGTTTTTTCCACCTGCGACTGCTTAGAATTATTTCAGACTTTTTATCTGAAGGAATTCCTTCGGACAAAAAGTTTGAAGGAATTATGCCTTAGACTTGCCTTAGTTTTTTTTGAAAATGACCCTTCCAAAGGGTATTTTCATTGACCAAGTGCCCTCCACAAGGGCACTTGTCCTTTGAGAGGCCCTATGAGCTTTTGAATTTTGAACTGCTCCTTTGAACCAAGTTATTGAACCATTTGTTGAACCAAGGCGATGAACCATTTGATTGAACCACTTGGTTAAACTGAATGTTGAACCACTTGGTTGAACCAAGATTTAAACCAAAATGGTTTAAGTTAATGGTTCAATTGAATGAACCAAAGTGATGAACTAACTACTGAACCAAAAGATGTTGAACCAAGTTTTGGTTCAATAGTTCAAACAAAGCCTTGAACCGACTGACGAACCTTTTGACATTGAACCAAAGGATGAACCAAAGTGTTGAAATAAAGCAGATGAATCAAATGAGTGAAACAAAGCATTGAACTACTTGATTGAACCCACCTTTGAACCATTTGATGTTGAACCAAAGGATGAACCAAACATTGAACCTATTGCTGATGCTTACTGATGGAGATTTTTATTTGAACCAAGGTACTGTAGAGTCTGTAGAAACCAAGTCCGTAGTTTTCTCTTATCCTTGAAAGAGTCTATAGAAATCAACCTATGAAGCCCATTGAATTTGGCCTATAAAGACTGTAGATTTCTATTCCTACTGAGTCCATAGATTCAAGCCTGCAAAGTCCATATATTTAAGCCTACAGAGTCCATAGATTTAAGCCTTTAAAGTCCATAGATTTAAGCCTATAGAGTCTGTATATCTAAGCCTACAGAGTTTGTAGATTTTTGAGAAGCTTGAAAAAATAAGGAATTTGAATGCCTAGGATAAATTTTGAAAAGGGAAGAGACAATTTTGGTTTGTAAGACCAAAATAGTTCAAATGTTGTCCCAAAAATGAGTGATATTTTTTGGGGGACAACAACTGGCTCCATTTGGGGAACTTCTGTCAATTGCAAAAAGAATTGAAAGGAGTAGAATCCAAAATCTTCAGTGTCTTCATGTATACCATTGGGTTACGGATTCATGCTACCCAAAAATGAAAGGCATAAAAAATGGAAATAAACAAAGCAAAACAGAATTAAAAACTATACATATATACAGATGCAATGATCTGATACTTCAAGAGTTGAAGTGTTTCAGATGCTGCTTCTTGGGAAATAGTGAAAATAGTGCTCTATTCTGATAAACCAACAAGAAGACATTTTGCCCTCATAAACGGTGACATGCGAATGGAGTGTTCCACCAGGAAACCAATTTTTTGTCTTCCCCTTGGCTTTTTCTTCTTCTTATTCCAAGGTAGGACATGGTCTTCAAACTAAAAACCATAACTCTTTGCTCTCCCTGCAAAGGATTCCTTTGCCTGATTTTGATTTGCAGTAGCATGGTCCATTACCATAATTGGTTGTTCTTCTGGTTCAGTCTAACATATGATTGGATTGTCCATATCAAACTCCTGACAAATTATCAGCTCAACATCTCCTTTGATGTGGAGGAGTTTGGTCTCTTTATCTTGAGCAATCTTCAACTCGAGCAACAGAGATTCACATCTAGCTGTGTTATTGGTGTTGCTGACTTTCAAATTGCATGAAGGAAGAATATCTCCTTGAGGAGATATCAACACAGTCCTGACTCCATCATTAGTGGAAGAATTGTTGTCATCATCAGAAGTGATCTCCTATCAGATTTCTCTTCATTAGAGATGGAAGATCCTTCCTTGTTTATATTATGCTCTACCAATTCTCCTGAAGTCTTGTTTGGATCAATTCCTAGATTGTCAGCTACAGGAATTTCATCTATAGAAACATGAACATCCTCTATGGTAAAGAAACAATTACCCCTGCCTGAAGACTCAAACAGAATTTGTGTTGTAGGGGCTGATGTTTGGGTGACCACGTATTTTGCCTCCTTTTTAGGTAGCAATCTCTTCATTATGCCTTGGACAGGGATCCTTGCTTTAGACAGGTCCATGCTTAGTTCTCCTCCCACATCCTTACATAAATTTCATCCAAGCAAAATGCCATAGAATGTTGGGACGTCAGCCACCAAGATAGTTATCCCAATTCTCTTGTCTGGAAAGGTCGCAAATGCAAATTTGGCATCTTTGATTTGTCCCAGCAATGGTACTTGCTTATTCTCCATGGAGAAACATCTCCCAAATGTCTTAGTCAATGTGAGACCTAGATACTCAGCTACTTTAGCAAGCATGACATTGTCAAATGCCCTAAAATCAATGATGCAATTGTTGAGTTGATAACCATTTATTAACAAGGAAACATAGAAAGGTTCTATTTTCCCAGGAGTGGTTGGAGGAGTAATGACAAGATTATTTGGAATGGGCATGTTTTTTGGGGAATCAAGAATTATTTTCTTAACCTCTTGTCTTGCAGGGATGATTTGGTTCTTGACACATTAGACCAACCTATCCAATTGATCAGGATTGGACTACAAATATTCAAATTTAGACATTTGTATTTTTGTCTTTTTTACATGATCAATTATGTCAAATGGCTGAATTGGACTAGGAATAAAGGAAAGCATTTCAACCTTTTGGGTTTTAGGAGGGATGGGAGGAGGGATGGTTTGCAAAATTGAAGTAAAAGGTGAAGGTGAAATTGATGTACTTACATTTTGGGTGATCACCGGATCCTTTGACTGAAAAGGCAGAGTGGTTCCATGCTTAGCAATTGTAATTTTTGGTTGAGGTTACTCCTCTATCTTCTTCTTATCAGCTTGTTAGATTGATTGGTTTTTGGACCTGTTAAATACTGCATATGATCCATCAAAAGCTTCTCCTTTGCTTCCAGGTTCATCTTGATAATTAAGGAAACCAATGTGGGAGTCACTAGTTGATTCTTCTTGATCCTTCGAGAAGAGATCAACATCATTTTCTTGCTCAAACTTAGGTTAGAAAGAGAAAGCATGTTATGTTTCCAAATATCCAACTGCTGAGTTGGTTGGAGGAGCTTCCAAGGCAAGTTTCCCTTGTGAGGGAGGAAGGTGATTATGTTTCCCTTGATTCCTGGTAGCATTTCCCTAATATGACTGATTTGGGAATGTCCTTCTTGGCATATCCCTATATGAAGGAGTAAAAGACATTCCTTGAGCCATTTGCTTTTTCAAGGCTAGCACTTCATTTGCCAGCTTTTGCACCATTAGATCAATGGTGCCTGTAGATGCATATTAAGAAGATGATGAAGGTCTATTTTTGTTTGGATCTCTTCTTATTTTCCATGCTAAGATGAGATCATCTTCTACCTCAGTGGCCAAAAGTTGAGCTACAAAAAGATCTATTTGACCAGCACGTCTCAAAAGAAAACTGACTTCAGGCAATTGAAGAAGCATTTGAGATTCTTAGCTATAGGTCAAGCTATTAAAGGAAATTCTATTTCTTAGTTTGTCAAATTTGGTTATGAAGTCCCTCATTGGTTCATGAGGCTCTTTCTTCATCTGTGTAAGTTGAGTCAGAAGTGTGTGCATCTTCTGTAGGTTTGAATCTGGCTTCAAACTTAGCTTTGAGAGTATTCCAATTAGTCACTGACCGAGCCTGTAGATGATAAAACCAATCTATAGCAACACCTTGTAGTGTCTCCACAAAAAGCCTAACTGCTACATCTTCAAATTCTACTCTGATTACTCCACAAGCTATGCTGAAGGCTACAATGTGTTCATCAGGATGAACTTTTCGATCACCATAGAATTTGGGGAAATTCTTCCTAGAACTACATGGAAGCTCATGTAGAGGTCGAGTAAGATTGAGAGGACCAAAAGCATTACCCCAGGGGCCTTGAAATGCCATTGTAGGATTATGAAAAGGAGGGATAACAAATCTTAGAGGGGTAATTATTGGCAAAGCTTTATCAATAGTGGAAGTAGATACTTCGTCTGGTAATGGAGATCTGACTTTAGTAGGAGGAAAGATCTTGGTTTGTTGGAGATAAGATGGTGAAGGAAACAGATTGAAATCACTTTTTTGTACCAACTTGAACATAGGTCAACAATACCTTTAGCGCTTTGGCTTTGTGTATACCTTGAATCTGCCAGATTGTGAAACAAAAATGGGAAAAGAATTGACCTTGCTTCAGTTAAAGCTTGAGGCTTTAAACTGTGCATTCTTTCCCAGTTAGTGTGGAGGTGAATGGATAGATTATAAATGGATAATGGATATTATATCCCCAATGGAGTCACCAAAAACTATTACGCGAGGCTGGGAGAAAAATTTTAACAATGGGAAAACACTGGAGCAGTTCGCTCTTCCACATCGGAGTACAATGGATAGGTTATAAAAATAATAGATAAGACAAGTAATAGAGTCGCTAGCATTTGTAATGGATAAGGGTTATAATTATAATGGGTAAGACACAGGTGATGTTTTAATCTGAAACTTGAGGTTCCAAATTGCACAGAATTATGTATATTCCCCAGTAGAGTCACCAAAAATTGTTGGTTGAATATTTTATCGATTAGCATACTGATAAACAAAATAAGTTTGATCAGCCAAAGTAAGAATATTAGTCATCCAAATGTGTAGTTTTACCACATTAAAAGGGGACTGATCTCTCCTCTCATCAAAGGGAGGTTCCCTATAGGTATTATATATATATATATATATATATATATATATATATATATATATATATATATATATATATATATATATATAAATGGAAAATAATACTCAAGGGTAGGACAAATCATCCATCTCTCTTTTTTTAGAGATGATGTGTGTGGATCAAAGGAGAAATCTCAAGGGAAATGATAGACATCACTCCTCTTCTTTTAGAAGTACTATTCATCCAACCACAAGAGTACTCCTGGTAGTAACAACAAAATGTAGCAAAGGATGTAATAACCAACAAATCAAGATGCAACACAAAATCTTCACCTGAATTTCTCAAGAGTAAGATACGAAGGACAATGAGGGCACAAAGTCAGCCCAAGGTCCTTTGCACAGAAATGAAAAGAAAACACACTAAAGGCAATTATGGGGGCACAAAGTCTCTCCACACTTGACTCTTTAGGATACCTTCCTGACTACTGTCACTAATTTTGCTTGTTGAATTAAAGGAACAGAAGATATATCAAAGAAGAAGACATAAGAACAGTTTCCCTAATAACAAAGATATCACAGCACAAAGTTTGAAAAATCACTTGCTTTCTTATTTAAATAACAAAATATGATCAACAAATTGATCTCAAAGTCTCAGAAGTGCCTTTTAATTTGGGTAGAGTTTCATTCTAATTGTCAAAAAGAGATGCATTTACAATAAAATAAAGTCCCTTATATAGCTACTTCAAGGACTTGAGAATAGTAACACATCATGTTGCATTGGAATCTGTTAAGAAGATAGGCTAGAACTTAGGGGTATTTACCCATTTGATTTTATCAATGCAGAGAAATAAGTCACGCTATTGAAAGTTTTCAACTTTCAATGTCCACCTGGTGATCTGATCCTACCTTCATCTTTCTTCCTTTCCTAGTTAATTGAATCGGGTCCTGGATTCAATTTGTTGTTTTGTTCCTTCCTCGCTTTCTACTGGTCTTGGCCTTGAAGTCTGTGAATGCATTTTGTTCTGTAGGTTCAAAGGATCAACATCTATTTTATTGTCTTAAATTTGATGTCTTCAGGCACGTCATCCCTTTGTCTTCTTTAGATTTTTTGTTTGGCACTTTCCCAAATTGAACTTTCCCTTTCGAGCCTTAATAAATGACCTATTTTGGGTCGAGAAGAGCTCCCCACAAGATATCTACCCTTTGGACAGTCTTTGAATGGCCTTCGGGCTTTTTGTTTTACATCTTCTCGAAGGGAAGGTGACCCTTCAGCTTCAGGGAAGTATCCTTCAAGTTGGCAGCCAAGAGTCCCCCACAAGGGTACCTACCCTTTGGGGTCCTTTGGTGGCCTTTTTCTTTAGAGTCTTCATGGGCTTTCCTCGGGCTTTCTCCACAGACAAATTCCCATGGATAAAAAGTCTATAGAAATTTCCTATGGACAAAAAATCTATGGAATTTCCATTTGCCTTGATTATTATCCTTCAAGTTTTTTCCACCCACGACCACTTAGAATTCTTTCGGACTTTTTGTCTGAAGGAATTCCTTTGGACAAAAAGTCTGAATGAATTGTGCCTTAGACTTGCCTTAGTTTTTTTTGAAAATGACCCTTTCGAAGGGTATTTTTGTTGACCAAGTGCCCTCCACAAGGGCACTTGTCCTTCGAGAGGCCCTTAAACTTTTTCATTTTGAAATGCTCTTTTGAACTAAGTTGTTGAACCATTTGTTGAACCAAGGTGATGAACCATCTGTTGAACCGTTTGATTGAACCGCTTGGTTGAACCAAATGTTGAACCACTTGGTTGAACCAATCGGTTGAACCAAGATTTGAACCAAAATGGTTCAAGTTGATGGTTCAAGATGATGGTTCAATTGAATGAACCAAAGTGATGAACTAACCATTGAATCAAAAGATGTTGAACCAACTGTTGAACCAAGTTTTGGTTCAACGGTTCAAACAAAGCCTTGAACCGACTAACGAACCTTTTGACGTTGAACCAAAGGATGAACCAAAGTGTTGAAACAAAGCGGATGAACCAAATGAGTGAAACAAAGCATTGAACTGCTTGATTGAACCCATCTTTGAACCATTTGACATTGAACCAAAGGATTAACCAAACATTGAACTTGCTTTTGATGCTTGCCAATGGAGATTTTTTTTTGAACCAAGGTACTGTAGAGTCTATAGAAACCAAGTCTGTAGTTTTCTCTTATCCTTGAAAGAGTCTGTAGAAATCAACCTATGAAGCCCATTGAACTTGGCCTGTAGAGTCCATAGATTTCTCTTCTTGCTGAGTCCATAGATTCAAGCTTGCAGAGTTCGTAGATTTAAGCCTACATAGTCCATAGATTTAAGCCTGCATAGTCCATAGATTTAAGCCTGCAAAGTCTGTAGATTTTTGAGAAGCTTGAAAAAATGAGGAATTTGAATGCCTAGGACAAATTTTGAAAAGGGAAGAGACAATTTTGGTCTATAAGACCAAAATAGTTCAAATGTTGTCCCAAAAATGAGTGATATTTTTTGGGGGACAACAAGTTTGAGCTTGAAGTTGTGCAAAGCAAGATTTGGATGCATATGAGCTAAGATGCATTGCTTGGAGAGATATGGAACTTGTGTAGGTTTATAAGGACATAGAAGAGGTTGTGAGGTATCCATATATATCTTGACAAATCTCTAGTTTGTTTTTTGAGAATTTTGAGAGAATAACATGCATATTCTAGCTTAAGAGAAGCCAGACCATCACTGTATATCATGTAGATATGTATGAACTAGGAAGTTTGTGCACTTAATTCAAGTATGAAAAAAGTCAATAATGTTCAAATATTTACATGGAGATATTATCTATAGTTTCAAGAAACTACCCCAAAATTTGGGAATCTTGAAGTGATTTATAGCCCAAGTTATAAATCTTCAAAGTTGTTCTAGTAGACTGTGATGGGTCAAAGACTGTCAATTTTAATCACATTAAAGTCTGAGGTCATTGGTCTAGAATATCCAATGGTGAGCGCTTAATCATAAATTTGAAGATAAATGGTGTGCATGAATTCAATATGTCAAATGTTTCATGTGTTGGTGATAAGTGTCACAATCTCACTAATTTGATAGAAGATCAATGGTAAGTAGTGGTTCATACTTATGAAGATCAACGATGTGGGACAAGTCAAAGAGTCAACAAAGCATACAAGACTACCAAGTGGGACAAGCACATGGACTAATATCAAAGTGTTTATAAGACATGTGAGGATGCCAATTTTTGTAATTATGGGAGTTTTGATCAAGATTTAATGATGAGTGTTGCAAGATAAAGACTTGACTAATCCAAGGAATCGACAGAGTGCATTTGTTCCAAATTATCAGGAAGCAACAAGATGATAATAAGTGATAAATGTTTAATAGTGAGAAAATGTAAAGACAAGTCTTATTTCGATGAATATATATGATGCTTATGTTTTCAAGCTATGAGAAGGCATGAGATGATGACAAAGTATTTGATGTTTAATTGTGATCATTGACATTTAAGTTAACAAAGGAAAAAACTAGTACTAAGTATTTTTCTCATATAATTTGATCTAAGATGAATTCAAATGTGTAGTAAAAATAAAAGTTGTAGAGGACTTTAAATTCATCTATAAATATGTATTTTAAGGTTTGAATATTTTTATAGTCAAATTTATTGATCTCTAAAGTTGACTGTGTATGTGTGCATGCTCTACAAGTAACCCAAGAAGAGTAATTGAGTTATTATTGATGGTATTTAGATGTTTTAATATGAACTAAGTGTTATAACATGTTGTATACTTCATGAGGACCATATTTTTGAATTATGGAGGTTTGACCAATCTAGATTTTATATGATCAAAGGCTTAGAAATTGATTGTGTATTTGTTTGGGCTAATTATGTTGTAATAGAAGGGTGTTGTGATGAATGGTATCACTTAAGGAGGACCTATAGGTTATGTGACATGTTTATATGTATGTTAAATTGTTATTTTGTTCTTAATTTTCTTGGAGATGGAGGGTTATCTATGAGACCTATGAGGGATAATGAGGCCTAATTAAAAGGCATAGTTGCTTAATTATGACTGATGGATTCTATGGCTGACCTGTGAAGTTATAATTAGGCTTTACAAATGTCTTAAAGTTTAATATAATAATTATGGCTGATCAAGATCATGATAATCATGAAGGCTCTATAAAAGGTGAAATCAAAGGTGATGATTTATAAACTTGTGAGAAGGGGCTCTAAGTGGAGGAAGAGTATAGAGTTGGGAGGTGAAGGAGAGTAAAGGTGCCTAGTGGATGGTTTAAAGAACAGAGTAGGTTGATGACTATGTTTATGACCTACAGGTCATATTTATGATGTTATAAATAGTTCTCTTATAGGATTTAATACTTTTTAAAGAGAGGCATGTGTAAGAGTTAAAGAGTAAAGGAAATAAGAAAGGGTGTGTGCCTAGTGGATGGATTGTAGAACAGAGCAAGTTGATGAATGTGTGTATGACCTATAGGTTATATTTTTGCAGTCAAATATAGTGATCTTTAAGGTTTGAATATTGGGTAGAGAAGAAAGTATAATAAGTATTTTCAATTTTGAGTGTGTATATGAGGGAAGTTTGAGTGAAGAGGAAGAGAGATTGTAACATGCCTATGTAAGAGGCTTGTATGAGATAGATAAGGTGTTTTATAGAGGTTAAAAAATTAGAGGTCCATCATCAAGTGTTGAAGACATGATTTCAAAGGTGGATATGTTCATATCATAGGTTTTGGGAGGGTGCTCAACATATGGGTCAGAAGGACTTGACCATCCTAGGGGAAGGTGTTCTTTATGGAATAGGTGTTTCACTAAAGTATGGTCAAAAGGACTTAACCATCCTAGGGGCAAGTGATCCTTGTGAATTAGGTGTTTCTCTAAATTTATTTTAGAAGGAATTGACCATCCTAGGGGCAAGTGTTCTTTGCAGAGTAGGTATTTCACTAAAGTGTCATGTTTGCATACTTATTATAGGACAAGTAGTTCATGTGTTTGTAAGCTTGAGAGTAGATTTTATTCCCCAAGAAGGTTTCCCACATAGATTTTGTGTTGTGTGTGTGATCTTGCATTATCTATTATTCATTGCTATAAACATCTTGATTGCTTAATGAATGGTTAAGTATTTTAAAGGTTTAGAAATTGAATTGGATTGTTCACCACCACTGATTCACCCCCCTCCCCCTCAGTGGTTTGTACCTCTAACAATTGGTATCATAGCATGACCTTTTATATAAGTTTAACCATTTGAAGTTGATCTAATTTATAATATGGGTAAAAATGAAAAGTGTTCTAAATAAAATAACATCATGGATGATGAAGAAGTTGTCTATGATAGCAAGGAAGAAGAAGTTGATCTAGAAGCTGAGCTCATGAGGGTCTTTGGAGAATTAAAGGAACAAAACAAGAGGAATCATATAATAATGAATATGATAAGGGGTCTTGAAGCATAATTTAGGTCTCTTTAAGGGAGTTTATCAAGTAAGTCTATAAGAGAGGAAAATAAAAATCAAGAAGTGATTAAGTTTATGGAAGAGAAAGCATGTAGATTGAAAGATGACATGGATAAAGAGGTTGCAAGTTCAAGCATGAGATATAAATAATATGAATACATTCAATTAAAAAATAATCTTGTTTCCCTAAAGGATGAATATGAATAAGTCATAGTTAAATAAGACAAGATGACCATACAAGATCTTGAGGATCAATTACGAGTTATAAAGACTAATCTGAGTTTAAAAGAGGAAAAATGCATATATCTCAAGACTCAGTTAGAAGAGACAAATTCCAAGTTTAATTCAAATCAAGATGAGCATGAGCAATTGTTTGTCAAAGTAAACAAGGTTGAGAAAGAATAAGAGAGGTCAGATCAAGATAAAAAGGATGCAAGCACCAAGTACAACATGAGAAGACCTATCAGTCAACCAAAAACTATAAGATATGAAATTTCATTTCATGATCACTACTTTGCATGTAAGCTTTTTGGTCATAAATCAAGAAACTATAGAAGGAGGAGTAGTTGGTCAGATAGAGGTATGGATAATGTAGGATGCTATAATTTTCATGTCATGGGACATATTGTTATATTCTACCCCAAAATGCATGGTAAAAGAATAACCTAGGTATGGAGACCTAAGATAATTAATCTTGAGCATAATAAACCTAAGAGACAAGATGGTGTATTTGCTGAGATTCATAATTTCATCAAGCATAAGGTATGAATGATGTTATTTTTTTTGTTCTCATCAAGCTGGTCATATTGCAAGATATTTTAAAAGCAAGCTCTCAAGTCATAAGAAGGTGCATGGACTTTCTAGTATGCTTAAGAAAAGTCAATTCTTGGTATGGAATCCTAAGGAAGTGAAGACCAAGAAAACTAATTCAATTAAGTTGAAAGATCAAGGTGGACTACCTGCTAAAGAAAAAGAAGAATAAGATATGAAGAAGGTTTAGGAATGTTAAGAGAATGTGTCATCTGACTAGATAGAAAAGGAGATTCAAAAGTTAGTTCAAGTCAATCTTAAATAAAATAGCAAGGTGTTGGTTGAGACTAATTCTAAGGTGTATATAGATTAAAGAGAACATCCTATTATTGTTGATCAAGTTTCATGTAAAGAACATCAATTTTCAATGCCCATTAATAAGGTTCTTTATTTAGTTGAAAAAGTATGTCATGAATCTTTGTTGTCACCATATGTTGTCAATCCAATCTTAGAAGAAAAGGAGAATATTGAAGTGGATGAACATGTTGCTTCTCTTAAGCCTAAGAATAAAAATAAGAACTATCAGTATTAGATGACCAAGGAAGAGAAGGAATATGAAGATTTGAGGGTAACTCCTAGTTTCACATTATTCTAAGACATTGTGAGTTAGGGTGTCTCTATCTAGGTTTCAAAGAGACACTTGGTAAGCAAGAGGAAGCATGGTGGATTCTAGTTGAGCTTTGGTTGATGTTGCAAGATAAGAAAGGTCATGAGAGGAAGTGTTTTGTTAAGGGGGAGCAACAAGTTCATAATCTTGCTTCAAATGTTATGGTAAATTGTGTGTTATAGGAATATTTAGGGACTTTGGTCCTAAAGGTGAGTTTTTGTCATTTTTTGAATGGATGGAGTAGTTGATCAAAGGTAGAGAATGAAGACTAGAATGATATGGTATGAGTTTAAGTTCATTCAAAGTGGTTTTAGATTTTTGTTTGGTTAAATAAAAAAATTTACAACCATTTGTCTAAGATGACTATTTTGGTTAGTGGTCTCTGCCTAGAAGGAGCTTGAAGTGCAAATTTGATGTTTTCAAGGTCTAAGAAGGCAAGATTTGGGTGTTTTCAATTAAAGCAGTTTGTAGGGTTAGATTTAAGGTTTCTAGGTGGAAAAGGAGGATTTTTGAGTTATTAAGATGATATTTTTGTAGAGAAAGGTCTATTGACCTTATTCTAGCATGCTATGGGTGGTTTTATGGTTTGAAGTTATGTTGAAGTCAAATTGGATATTTTTGAGTGCTCTCAATTTTCTCAATTTTAGCTTAAGGGCAAGCAGGTCTAAAATGGGTTATAGGATGTATGGGTTCACAAATGTATAGAAGCTTAAATCTTGGTCCAGAAGTGTTTGATGGTTGTCTTCAGGTGTGTAAGAAGTTTCAAAGGTGGGCATTGACTAGAAGGAGGTTTGTTGACCTTATTTGTTTTAAAAATTCAAAGGTTTTAGGATATGCCATAAAATTGGTTTATCTTATAAGTTAAGGTTTGAGGATTATTAATAGGTTGAATGGGAAAAATGGGTTTTCAAATCAAGCTTCATAGAGAATTGAATGTTTGTGTTTTTTAAATTATTCAAATTTTTTCAAGATCGAGGCTTAATTATCTAGAAGGTTTGTGAAGGAAGTATGTTGCAGAGGATAAGATAGGTAATGCAAATTGGTGTGCTTAAGGGGGAATATGAGATTACTCTAGATATGAAGTTTTAGGTCTTGAAGGTGTGTATACTAAAGCTATGGGCTCTGCAATTTTTAGGAAGGGCTACAAGGAGTCTAGATAGGCCTAGTATAAAGATTTGATGTTTATGCTTAGTTTCTCCAAAAGAGAAAGTAATGAATATTTCAAGGTAATTTCTTACGTTGGTTTAGAGCATGTTTCCTATTTTATGAGTGGCATGAAGTTCTGTTGGAGGTCCTTGAGGTGGCTTGAGAGAGAAGGCTAGTAAGCCTGTGTGGTGGTTCTTCGTGGTGTTTAGAGATTTGAAGATGCTTAAGAGGTGCAATGGCTTAGAGATCTTAGGGGGAGTCCCTCTTAGTGTTATCAAGGTGAGTTTAATCAATTTTTGGTGTTCATATGTGTTTATTCCTCATTGATATCAATGCATAATCAAAGAAGGGTATTGTCATGGAGCATGGTTGATAAGTTCAAGGTAAGAGGTGGTATGCATAGAGTTAGGGGGAGCTAAATTAGATAGTTTGAGTGACTTTTGGATCAATGCATGATGTAAGGAGAAGCATTTGTGACATGTCTTAGTCATTGAAAAAATGTGTTGAATCTTTATGCATAAGTAAAGGGAGCTTTTGAGTTTTATAGGTTAATAGGTCCAAGGATCAGAGAAGCCTAAGTTCATATTATTGTATGTTAAAAGGGGGAGAAATTATTTCATTTGAGGTATGTAAGTATCCTAAGGACCTATAATTTTATTTGATTACATTCATGATGTTAAGAGGAGCTTGGTGATTGTTTAGTCCACTTTATCATTAATGGCAAATGTCGAGAAGGAAAAGAAGAGGTTACCATCAATGACAAAGGGGGAGATTGTTTTCAAGTGTTGTCATTGATGTCAAAGATTTATGTTATGTGTGCATCAATATCAAAGGTAATGAAAAAATGGTGATGGCATAATGATGATGAGTTAGAGCCTAAATTTGTGTAAGGTGGGATTTGTATGCATATGAGCTAAGATGGATTGCCTAGAGAGATATGGCACTTGTGTAGGTTTGTAAGGACAAAAATGAGGTTATGAGGCATTCATAGATATCTTGACAAAGCTCTAGTTTGTTTTGTGAGCATTTGGAAAGAATAACATGCATATTCTATCTTAAGAGAAGTCAGACCATCACTACACATCATGTAGATACATATGAACCAATAAGTTTGTGCATTTAATTTAGGTACAAATAAAGTCAATAATGGTCAAAGGTTTACATGGAGATGTTGTCTATAGTGACAAGAAGCTACCCTAAAAATTTGGAGTCTTGAAGTGATTTATATATCAAGTTATAAAGCTTCAAAGTTGTTCTAGCATACTATGATAGGCCAGAGACCATCAAGTTTAATCATGTTAAAGTCTAAGGTCATTGGTTTAAAAGATCCAATAGTGAGCACTTAATCATACATATTGAGATTAATGGTACATATGAAGTCAACATGTCAAAGTTTACATAAATTGGTGATAAGTTTCAAAAGATCACTAATATGATAGAAGATCAATAGTGAGTGGCAGTTTGTACTTATGAAGATCAACGGTATGGGCAAGTTAAAGAGTCAATAAATCATGCAAGATTGCCAAGTGGCACAAGAACATGGACTGACATAAAATTATTCAAAATGCATGTGATCATGTCAAGTGTTGTAATCATTGGAGTTATAATCAATATATAATGGTAATCATTTCAACATAAAGACCTGGCTAATTTGAGGAGATTGGCAAAGCATGTTTGTTCAAAATTATCAGGAAGTAGTGAGATGATAATAAGTGTTCAATGTTTAAAAATGAGAAAAGGTAAATATCAATCTTCTTTTAAGGAAGATTTATTATTCATATTTTTTAAAAATATGATAGGGTATGAGATTATGACAAAGTGTTTGATTTTTAACTATGGCCGTTGGCATTCAAATTAACAAAGGAAAAAACTAGTGCTGAGTCTTTTGACCATATATTTTGATCTAGGATGAATTTGAGGTAAATTAAAAATCAAAGTTGTATAATAATTCAAGGCACATCTAGAAATATTTATTTGAAGGTTTGAATATTTGTATAATCAATGTTATTGAGCTCCAAATTTGATTGTGTATGTGTTCATGTTTTGCACGTAACTCGAGAAGGGTAATTGAGTTGTTCTTGATCATATTTTGACATTTTAAGATGAAATATGTGTTGTATCATGTTGTAAACTTCATGAGGACTATCTGTGTGGATTATGGAGGTTTGACCAATCTATATTTTGTATGATCAAAGGCTTAGAAATTGATTGTGTTCATTTAGGTTAATTACAATGTAACAAAAGGGTGTTGTGATGGTTGTTGTCACATAAGGAGGACCTATAGGTTATGTGGCATGGGTCTATGTATTTTAAAGTTTTATTTTGTTCTTAAGTTACTTGGAGAAGTTTCAAAGAATGGATGGGTCTCCATGAGACCTATAAGGGCTAATGAGGCCTAATTAAAAGGCATAGTTGCTTAATTATGACCCATGGATGCTATGGCCAACCTGGGAAGTTGTAATTGAGATTTACATATGTTTTAAAGGTTAAGATAATCATTATGGCCAAACAAGAGCATGATAATCATAAAGTCTCTATAAAATTTGAAATCAAAGCTAATGATTTCTAGACTTGTGAGAAGGGGCTCTAAGTGTAGGAAGAGTATAGAGTTGAGAGGTGAAAGAGAGTAAGGGTGCTTAATGGATGGATTGAAGAATAGAATGGGTTTATGACTATTTGTATGAACTATATGTCATATTTTTGATGTTATAAATAGTGCTCTTATAGGTTTGAAGACTTGTGAAAGAGACACATGTGTAATTGAAGAGCAAAGGAAAGAAGAAAGGGTGTGTGCATATTAGATGGGTTGTAGATCAAAGCAAGTTTATGACGGTGTATGACTTGTAGGTTATATTTTTGATGTCAAAGATATTTCTCTTGTAGGTTTGAATATTAGGGAGAGAAGTGAATAGAAGAATGATTTTTAGGTCTGAGTGTGTATATGAGGTCAATTTGAGTGAATAGGAAGAAAGATTGTGGCATGCCTATCTGAGAGGATTGTATGAGATAGAGAAGGTGTTTTTCATGGGTTATAAAATCATATATGCATCATTATGTATTTAATACATATGTTTAAAGGAGGAAATTTTCATATCATAGGTGTTGGGAGGGTGCTCAACATTTAGGTCATAAGGATTTGACCATCTTAGGTATAGGTGCTCTTTGTGGAACATATGTTTCACTAAATTGTAGTTAGAAGGAATTGACCATCCTATGGGTAGGTGATCCTTGTGAAATAGGTGTTTCACTAAATTCTCATGTTTACATACTTATTAGAGGACAAGTAGTCTATGTGTTTATAGGCTTGAGAGTGGGTTTTATTCCCCAAGAGGATTTCCCACATAGATCTTGTTTTTTGTGTATGATCTTGCATTATCTATTGTTCATTATTATAGACATCTTTACTACTTCATGAATGGTGGTATTGAATGCTTAATTATTTGAAGGGTTTCGAGATTAAATTAATTGTTTATCAACATTGATTCATTCCCCCCTCTTAGTTATTTGTATCTCTAATAGTGGAAATTCTACTAAAAACTTATCCCCTACCTCTATGGATCTGATTAAGACTTTATCCCTATTCACAATCAAGTGGTAATCAAACAATTATAGATCATAGGTTTATGGCATTATAATGTAATAAGGTTGTTGTTGGAATTGTTTTGCAATAAAAGGTATGCTAGCTAATTATTGTGCCATTTTTTATCAATCCTACTCTGAGTATGGAGGCATGTTGACCAAATAATGTGATAAAGGATCTTGAATTTATTCCCCTAATTAAGCATTTTAAGGTGGATAAGGATCCATCTCACAAAAAACATCATCTTCATAAGGGTCTTGAATAAAGTCTTCTTGCTTGACAACATCTCCATACCCTAGATTGTACATGACACCACTATGTGTATAGTGAGACATGGTTAAATCAATAGTGAATGTTTTACATTAAAAATGGTTAGAGTTATACAAACTCTAAAAAATAATGTGTAAAAATATAAATGGTTCAAACTCTATCTAACTTGGTCGAAGGGATAGAGTTGTATCTCCAAAATGGTTTGTGAGAAAACCTGGTATAAAAAAATCTAACATCAAATGTCTAACATTAAATGTCTCACACAAATAGGACAAGTGGATAGAATAAAAAAAATGCTAAACTCTAGGTTCAAATGATTCCAAATAGGTCTAATTTAGAAAAATAAAATTTACTAGGTCTTTTGGCCAAATGCGGCATTAAAATCTAGGCTCAAATAAGGCATGTGTTAGGTCTTATGGCTGAATGTAGCATCAAAATCTAAACTTAAAACAAAGGTGGATTTAATCTAATAAGCTTGGAACACTTTGGCATAGATTAATCACTTGACTTCAAACATGAACTTGATTAAATTGGTATGAGGTACTAAATAAAAGGTACCTAGAGATAGACTATTTTTTCCCAAATAAAGGCACAAAGAAATAGTTTTTAAATTTGGGTAAAGAATTAACCTAAGTTACGTAACCCAAAAAATAAATAATTGCGTCTAATCCCTAATTATACAAGGCTTAAACAGAAATCAATCAATGTTTAAATTCAAAATTGTCAAGGTTAATTAAAAAAACTCAACTTAGGAAAACTTGGATGTCTGACCAAATAAGCTAGACAAATTTGAATGACATAATAACACTAAACAAAGACCCTAAAGGCACACATGGATTGGTTTTGAATTTGGAAACCTTGGACACAAGATAATTCTATGAAACAACTTGAGCAACATAATAGAATTATCATTCTCTAAAGGTATAAATAATGGTTTGTTTTAAAGACTCCTAAGGTATAAACTTGACATGATATGGGTAGCCTAATGTTACTCATTTAAATCAAGTGACACACACAATATTTTTGACACAAAGTCTAAGGCAAAATAATAATGTAAAATGGTTAACATAATTCCTCCTCAAATAATGGAGTAGTGTGGACACAAAACTCATTTTTGACATGGCACAAACAAACAAAGGTTTTGACTCAAAGACCAAGTAATAAAGGAAAAAGACCAAATATAACTAAGTAAATCATCCTAAGCCCTAAACCTTTAAGGTTGCATTGTATTGTTAAAATATATCTATATGCATGATCGTGGGAGGATTTTAAGTGTTAAACCAAAAATAAAATCACATGAAGTGGTAGGGTTTTTACACCTCCCTTCTCCCAAGAGATTATACAGTGACATGGACCTTTGGGCTACTCACCCTGTATTAATAGTATTTTTGTGACAAGTAGGGTTTGTCTAAAACTTAAAATTTTCAACTATCTAGATGGTCCCAAGAATGATTAATACTATAGATGCCTCACATAAATTAAGTTCATACTAGTTAACTGACTATGCAAGGTTCTATTCCTTTGCATAGTGATTCCATCCATGTACTGCTTAGTGAAATCCCCTAGTTATCCAAACTTGGCTCGGGCCTTTGTTAAAAAATGAGAGGTTATCCTCTCAACCCCCTAGTTCTCATAGTATACGTACCCTAATTTGTATACCCCACTATGGAGAAGGGTTGAAACACTGTTGGAAGATGAAACCTAGGTTAATGCTTCCCTAAAGAACTGTTGAAGAAGCTATGAACTCCCCTTCACAAGCCTAATTTCATGAAAAGAAATGATAAGAAAAAAGACTTTAGAGGTTGATTTTAGATCACCCAAACCATATGGGTTTTTGGGAGAGCCTAGACAACATTATTTCCATGCCTTGGACTAGACACAAATTTCAAGTGAAAATGCACTTTTGGTCACCTAAGTTCTCTATAGGGGATGGGGGAGAGCATACACGCATTCTTCATTTTGTACAAACAAAAAAACAAGTATCAAATACTTTTAATAATTTGCAATTTAAGTGAATGTCATTTTTATGTACTAAATGAAATGCTTGATTAAGTTTTTTGGACCCTTGGCTTAAATTTGCAAAGCTTGTAAGAATTTTCATAAAACAACTTTAACACAAATCACCTAGGTTCCTTTTTAAGCACATAAAATCAAATGTTCAAGAATAAGCAATTCATTTTAGGCACCAAAATAAAGTTTTCAATAATTTAAACTTATAAATTTATGTTATAATCCTACTTTATCCCTATAAAAATTAAAGGGTTTCCTTCTACTTTGAATCACATTTATGGATGAGCAAACAAGATTTAAAAATTATCTCTTGGGTTTCTCTGTATTTTTTACATAGAGAATCGACATCGATTTATGCATGGATCAATGTATATCTATATGAATTAGTGTCAATTGATAAGAATCAGCATCGATTCTTTCCTATCTATAAAAACATAGAAAATAGAATACGTTTCCCCATAGAAAAATGGTTAGCAAGATATGTATAAATCCAAGAAATAGTACCAAATTTTGTAATAAAATGGTTAGCAAAATGATGTCTAAGTCCTTAGAAATAAAACAAATTATAGAAATCTTAATAAAATTTTGAAAAATTCAATCCTACCATGTCTTATTTTTGTACACAAGTATTATCATTGATTCTAAAAGAATTATCATCAATTCACTCTTAAAATTGAGTGTAATTAAAAAATAGAATATAGAAAACCAAAGCAAAAACTCTAATTTTTAAGGAAATCAAGCATTCATTTGGAAATTTATAAGTTTCACTTTGGTCTCCTTGGTACATGGGATGCTTTGGGTCCCACCATTCATGCCATTTATGATCAAGTAATTTTTCAAAAAGAGTAGGTTAGATTTAGTGTTAGTTCCATAAACAATGAAATAAACACACTAACAAGCTTAATATCTCTAGGCATAGATGATTTATTGTGTGGCTTCTTTGGTTGTGCTCAATAAGTCTTTGGCAATAGAGCTTGGTTGTCTCCTCTCCTTATCACCATGGTTTGTTTTGATATGGATTATTACTTGTAATGGCTTGATGGCTTGGCTTATGATTTTGGCATTATAACACTTTCTTTCAATCTTGCTATAAAACCTGCATTATGACTTTACTCAATCTAAGCTCTCCAAATGAAGAGGCAAATGCTTGTATTTATAGGTTTAGAAAATAACCCCAACTCAAGGTGAGTTAAAGTGTAGTTTAAACATGGAATGGGTTCAAACCTAACCTAAGTGAATTAATTAACCCCAATAGAGTTAAAATGTGTCAAAATCTCATGATTTTTAATGAATAGGCATGGGTGATATATTTTAAGATATTTGGTAACTATTGGCAATTCACAAAAGGTAATTATGAAAACCTAGGATATTCTTGATTTTTGAATTTTCTTTTCTATAATTTCATTAATTACTCATGGATAATTCAACTACATATTTAATTTGATTTAATATTTTAATTAATTTTTATTAGGATTTTTAACATTTCCAAGATTTGATTTTATGTCCATGTGTGCACTTGCCCCACTTAATAGGTCTATAGGCCTAATTGCATGTTATGATGTCACAAGATGATTATAGATGAATCTATGAGTGGTTATGATTTCATATAGTAGGATACCCAAATTAGGGATGTTTCAATAGGATTCTGAGCTTTGACCATTAATGCACAATCAAATTTGGGATGTTTAGTGATTCTTAGGCTTAATTTATAAGGGTTGGTAAGAATCAGTCTAAAGTATATTATGAAGCCATTGGTGACCAATTTTAGGTACGTACACTAGGTAGAGAAGAACAAGCTAGGCTAGAACCTATCAGGGTTTAGGAACATCCAAAATGTCTTGGCCTAGGGTATAAATCTCTAGGCACTAACCTAAACACTATCATTATGGATACTTATTTGATTCTTGAAGAGTCTACTTCTGGTGATGAAGTTGAGATAGTTTTTGTTTATAGTCTCTATAAATACTTGGCTACCACAAACCTTTTCTATAACACTGCCATCTCCACCATCAATGTCTCCCTTTGCTAGCCCACACTCATAAATTAGTATTATAATAATGAGCCATCTTTTGATATCTTATAAAATGATGAATCCATCATTGAATATCTGGGAACTATCAATTTATGCCATCAGGAGACCACAAGAAAGGATTTTAAATTAGTCTAAATAAATCTACATATTTTTGAGAATAAGTATCATTAAATCAAATTGAAGAAGAAGAATATGAATAAAATTACCCCTCTTCAAACATATAAGAAACATAATCAACTCCTGAAGAACAAGAGTCTTATCTAAAATTAGATGTAAAGTTACCAAAATAATTTTCTTCAAGAGAAGAATTACCACTAGCCCCAACATATCTTTAGGATCAGTCAACTTCTCTTATTGATGAGGTCATCAAAGTAAATATTAGAACATATGAAAATCCTAGATGGTCAAACTAGGGAAAATTCTCACATCTGAGGTGAAACAAACCCTCATTGAACTTCTTAAGGAATATATAGATCTCTTTACATGGAGCTATTCTAACATGCCTAGGTTGGACCCTACTATGGTGGTACATCATTTAGTATTTATTTGAATACAAAACTAGTTAAATATAAACTATGCAAAATTCACCCCAAGGTATCTCTCTTGGTCAAATAGGAACTACATAAATTCTTAGAAGCCAATTTTATTTGACCATTTGACAACTTTGAGTGGATATCAAATATTGACTCCATGTCCAAACCATAAGGAGGAATCAAAATCTATACCAACTTTTGGGACATAAATAATGCATGTCCTAAAGATGAATTTCCATTACCTAATATTGACATGATCATGGATTCTACTATGGGGTATAAGATGCTTTCCCTCATGGATAGTTTTTCTAGTTATAATCAAATTAAAATTACTCCTGAGGATCAACATCAAACTAATTTTATCACTCCATGGAGGACCTTCTACTATCAAATAATGCCTTTTGGTCTAAAAATTGTGGGATCCACATACCAAAAGGCCATGATAGTAATATTCCATGATATGATGCATGATATTATAGAAGACTATGTGGATGACATACTAGGAAAGTCTAAGCTCTAATCAGAGAATCCAATGGTCCTATGAATAATTTTAGAGAGGCTCAAAAAATATAAAGTTAGACTAAACCTTAATAAATGTGTATTCAGAGTCACCTCAGGTAAACTTTTAGGGTTCATAGTCTCTAGGTGAGGCATTGAAGTAGATCTTGCTAAAGTGAAAGTTATTATTGAAGTGCCTCCTCCTAAGATCCTAAAGTAAATGAGAAGCCTTCAAGGAAAACTAAAAGCCATCCATTAGTTCATATCTTAATTATTAGATAAATGTCATTCATTTACCCATCTCTTTAAGAAGGGAGATCGTTTTGAATGGACTTTGGAGTGTCAAAATCCATTTGATAATCTAAAGCAGTATCTAGTGAATCCTTCAGTCTTATCACCACCTATCTTAGGAAGGCCATTGTTTTTATATATCTCTACTACACCTTGTACTATAGGGGCTCTACTAGCTCAGCATCATGATGAAGGCAAAGAAAGAGATATTTATTATCAAATTAAAACTTTAATTTCATATGATCTTAATTATACCCCTATTGAGAAATCTTGTTTGTCTATAGTCTTTTCCTCACAAAAACTCAGGCATTATATGTTGAACAACTAATTCAAGCTCATAGCTAAAGTTGACCCATTCAAATATATGTTATCTAAATCAGCCCTAATTGGCAGAATGGATAAATGGATTATGTTATTAGGTGAATTTTATATTGAGTATATGAATCAAAAATCCATTAAGGGGTAAGTTATTATAGATCAAATAAAAGTGACACCCATCACAGATACTAAACCATTTATCAAGGCCTTCCCAGATAAATCTATACTGACAACTGAGGAATCAACTAACTAGAATTTATATTTTAATGGATCTTTTACCATGCATGGGTCAAGAGTAGAAATCCTTTTGGTAACCCTAAAAGGTGACCTAATCCCTAAATCTTTTGAATTACTTTCTTATGCACAAATAATGTTAAAAATATTATTCATTAGTTCTTGGACTAAAACTCACCATCCAATGGAGTATATATCATCTTTAAGTCTTTGAAACTTCTTAGTTAATTATAAAATATGTGAATGAAGAGTTTCAAACAAAATATGAGAAGTTACTTTGTTATAAACAAATGGTTGATCAATTGAAGCTAAATTTTCATTCAATAACTTTTGATCAAGTTCTTAGAGCAAGTAACAAAGCCACTAACTCAATGGCAACTATTGTCTCTTTAATAGATCTTCCAAAAGATGTACTAAAAGGTAACTTTCTAGTTGAAAAATTATTATTTCTTGATCATCAAGTAATGGCTCATTATCAAATTTGTACTATACTTGATCCTAGTCTACCCTGGTACTACAACATTTAAGCCTACCTCCACGATAACATACTACCATTAGAACTCAATCTCCACCAACATAAAAGCCTTCATCCATCCTACATCCCATTATAGCCTCCTTGACATCATGCTCTATCAATAAGGCTATGACAGAACCTTGTAGCGATACCTGACATCAGAAGAGGTTATTATCATAATCAAAGAGGTCCATGATAGTATATGTGGAGGACATGTAAGTGGGATGTCCCTGGCCAAGAAGTTACTTTGGACTAGA
Source organism: Torreya grandis (assembly GCA_037957365.1). NCBI lineage: Eukaryota > Viridiplantae > Streptophyta > Pinopsida > Cupressales > Taxaceae > Torreya > Torreya grandis. Next base: position 652,108 of record JARHVA010000247.1, on the reverse strand, counting down.
TATTATTGTCCCATAACATATCATGACACCTACCAAAATGTGCATAAATGTGTAGTCTACTAGAAGCATGACAATCTCATCCATGCCCTTGCATAAGAACTACATCCTATAATGATCATGTGGCCATTTTAAATATGGGTACTAGATCTTATTGGAAATATTAATCCCAAATCATTAGATGGACATAAATTCATTATCACAACTATACATTATTTCACCAAATAGGTCAAATAAATGCAACTAATTTATACCACAAGTCTAAAAATATCAAAATTCATTCTAAAGCAAATTATTTGCCACTTTGGAATCCCAACTAAAATCATATTAGATAATGATAAATCTTTAAAAAATAAAGAAGTAAAAGACATGTGCATTCATTATCACATGAAGTAGTATTTATCTACACCTTACTATCCCTAGGTTAATGGTTAGGCAAAAACAACCAATAAAACAATTCTTAAAATTCTTAAGAAAATTATTAATGGTGTTGGTAGAAATTAGCTCATATAATTACATCCAACTCTTTGGTCTTATAGAACCAATGTCAGAACACCAATTGGGGCTACACTGTATTCCCTAGTATATAGATCCAAAGTAACCTTGCTTGTTGAAGTTGAGTTCCCCTCCCTAAGGATATTTATACAGGGTATGATCAATGATAATAATTATAGATAAGAGAGGCTACAAGAGCTAGAGTTATTATATGAAAAGTGCCAAGATGCCATTGATCACCTTAGGGTGTATTAGAATAAACTTAAGGGTTAATATCATAAAAAGATCCAGTCAAGAGAATTTGAAGTTGGTGACCTAGTCTTAAAAGTGAATAAAAAAACACCAACACCAAGCAAGAAAATAAAGGCAAATTCAAATAAAAGTGGCTTAGGCCCTATGTTATTATTGAACAGATTAGATCAGGAGCCTATAAATTGTCTATTTTAGATGGTGATGAGTTTGATGAGCCCATGAATATTATGCACTTAAAGAATTTTTATACTTAGATGGATTTAAATATCTTTTGTCTATAAGTCCCCACTCTTGGGGGCACAACCATCCATCGCCACCCCACTTCTCCCATCTTTCCATCCCATCCTATCACTTCCCATATGACCCTAGTCCTAACAATGGGTATAAAATATGTGCTAGGGAAAAATTAGGAGACATGAGTTTCAAAATGGGAAAAATCATCACTACAAGTGCAAATAAGATACTTGTTGAAGAGTTATCTAGAACATTAAATCCACTATTACAACTACTAATTCCATTTTGACCTCTTCATCCAAAAAATTAATCACATCTTCCTAGATGACTCTTCTTCCTAGATGATTCTTCTTCCTAGATGATTCTTCTTCCTATCAGCCTCAACTACACCCAATGTGTCCATCCCCATTCACCCCCTAATCAAAAATCCACATAAACCCAATAATCTCATCACTAAATAAGGGTCATACATCTACTCCATGATCTATAGTATGTTGTGTAACTAAATTTTGAATGTTCACTTTAGATCCAAAGATTGTCATTATAATTGGTTTTGATCCTTATTTCAACTTTTTAAAATTTTATTGAGCACAATTTAACATTTTGAATATCTATTTAGTCATTTCCTTTAGCCTTTATACAAGTTAAGTCATCTTGTATATGTTTATCATTAATATCCTTTGCTTAGTTGCCTATTAGGTTATGTTTTGAAATAAATAACTCATTTTAGGTCATTTTAGGATTTAGGCCACTTTGTAAATAATATCATCACTATCCTTCAGAAATAATTTAAATTGTTTTTATTCGGTTATCTTGCTTAGATTCAATGTATATATTTAGTTTTCAATAAGTTATTTTGTTAATGTCATCATGTCATAATTTTTTCATAATTTTGTCATAACCTTGTTATATTATCTTTGTAAGTCTTAGTCTTTGTCCATATCTTTTTTTTATCCTTTATATAAGTTATCTTTTTAAAATTCAATATGTGTAAATAGTCTTTTAGTTTACATGTAAATATTTTTCATAGTCTTGTTGTGTAGTCTTTTTTTTTAAGTGTTAATTTTATTGTGTTGTCTAGTTAAGTCATTTTTTTAAGAGTTAGTTTTTTTTTTTTTTTTTAAATAATGGGAATGAGGATGGCCTTAAATGATTACCCAATATGGAAATTGGGAATGTCATTAATGGAGTTTCCACTCCAAGTCCCCCATGCACTCTGAGTCAAGCATCACCTCAACTATCCTCATGATGTAAGTACACTCGTAATCAAAGTGTGAAATCAAAATAAGATTGCCTACATATCCAATGGATTCAAGTCCCCACAAATCCATATCTATTCCCCTAATCATCTCACTATCTTGTTTGACTATCTCAATCTTGTAACTAAAACCCCCCACCTCTTTGGTGTAGGAGGATTTTACCTAATACCAAATTGTGAGACATATGATTAAAATTAAAGGATTATCCATATATCTCCTAACACGTCATTAATTACCACATTTTCCATTTTTACATTATCCCATGAAAAATAAATATATACATCATCTATCTCTAAACCATGTCATATACATCATATAATAAAAAAAATCATTCACATCATTATACATATAGAACATCCATAATCACATCTCATCCAAATCCATACATCATCATTATATATCTAATGTCTAAACATCTCATGTAATCATACACATCTAATAATATAATCTAAATCCATGCATCTAGATCATATAGCCCAAATAAATAATCCATATATCCATAACTCATAATTACATGTAAATAAACTATTCCATACATCATCATACAAAACATAATCATAATAACACATATCATATAAATAGCCCCATAATGTCCACAAGAGTCCATGTCAAAATATATAAATACAAAATGGGCCCCATGGGTATCCATGTGCCACAATAATACATGTCCACAATATATAGTATGTCTCACAATACAAGTCCATATCAACACTATTTAGGTGGCCTCCTAGCTAGCTAATGTACTAACTAAGAAGAATTAATGGCTTTAAGATATGAGAAACATTGATCTAGTAGCACTACTCCCTCATATAAATCCCTGTAATATTATACCTCATAGGTTAATCAACATATCTACCTCATAACATCCCCCATACCCTAATTTTTAATGGAACATCATCCTCCTCCTTGGCCTTCTCATCCACTTGAAACTTTGACTTTGTCTACCTTGGTCTAGCCTGAATATGCATGATCTACCCCTATAAAGTCACTATCTATGCATCTCATGACTAGATCTACTTTTGTAACCTATTAATCTAACCATCTTGAGCCTAGTTCTTTCTTAGCTATCCTATAATGATATCACCTATTCATTTAAGGATGTAATCTATGCATCTCTAACTCCAACTTGTCCTAATAAACTATTAAACATGTAATTTTTCCTAGTATATCTGCCATATTACTATCTCACATATAGATTTGGCCTTATATATCTACCACCATCCTATCTTGATCAGCAATAATCCCCACTACCTCTATCACCCAAGCCTAAACCTCTCACCTCAGTCTATCTACTAGTGCCTCGTCATCTACACTAAGAGGTGTCTTGGATGGCCTTGCATCATCTAAACCTATGCTCCTCATAGCCTAGTCTCCTCTCCCAACCCCCTGATATCCATTGTTAATAGATATCAATACTAAACCATCTACATCCTACCCATATAGACCCACCTAATCATCTTATCTTTCATCTCTACCCTCCACCTAGGGACATGATATATAAGGCTATATCCTCCAAAAATGAGCTCATGCCTATAGTAAAATCTAAATCATTCCTCTCCTTCTCACCCCCACCAGCCATCTTAGTAATCTTTGAGGTTATCTTTGTGCCCACCATCTAGTATATGTAATTATAACTTTGGGATCTACCATAGGTGTTTGATAATCCCATGCCACTGAGAAAATGTGCACATAATCCACCCTCACTAACACTCTATCTATTATCAATTCCCATTAAGGCCTCTCTCTATCACTAGATTCAAATATGTTTTCCTCTCTTGGTACATCATTTTATTGACCAAACTATTGATGAACTCGATCTGCCTTGTATCTTTTTATAATGTAGTCAAGTCATCTAGTCAAGTAACACTCTATAAGAATAAATTATCACATATACATCCTCATCCCATCCTTATTACACATGTTGATAAGGCATTCATGTAATTTGGTTAGCCCTCAAACTATCAAATGCCTTCCTATAAAACCACATATCTCCAAGATGGGCTCTCCAAACTCCAAAAATGATATACCAACCAAAAATTCATAGCTAGTTTGGCTCCCTATCTCCTTAAATACCTATTTGTATCTTTATATCTATATGCTTCTAACTCAAAACTTTCAACAACAAAGATAGACCAAATTTGGTTACCCCTCTATATATACCCATGTGAAACTCCCTATATAATTGGCCCAGTACTATGGGACCCCAGGTAAAAAAATGATAATCATGAACCATGTCAGCTACTACATTTCATATCCTAAGGTGAAACCATTATCCACTCTTATCTAATAAAAATATGTTGATAATAAGAGATATCACAACCAGAGTCAGTCTATCAATTGTCTCCTCTCTAAATGTCCTATCAATCTATATTTTATTCATGTAACCTAATCTTTAAATGCCCACACAATCTCTTCATGGTTACACTAAGTGTTTGAGATCATCATTAGATCTGATCACCTCTCATATATGGCCAAAAAATCCATAACATGTCCTCTAAAGTCACTTTCATCTCCCTAGTCACAAAATGAAAAGTACTGGTCTCTGAATTACACCACTCCACTAAGGTTATAATCAATGCTCTATCTATCCAAATCATCATTATCATCACAATTTAGTAGATTCTAGTCATATATAATAACCCATAGTCAATAAGAGTCAATGTATTCATCTCATGCAAAACTAAAGGTCAATGTAGTTTGGACACCAATACTCCTAAATCCTCCTATGATAATAAACAACTTATCAATCCATAATCACTATTTAATCCATCTAACTCATTAAATCTACCCTCCTTAGCTACACCATCCATATTATTTAATCACTCTAACCACCTACCCATATTTAATTAATCACCCCCATCCTACTATCTACCTACACCTAGTCGTATGGTTATCTAATTATCTAATCCTCAATCACTCATCCCCCTTGTCCTTTTACTTTTATCTACCCTATTTATTCCCCTATCCCCTTCCTATCCCCTTAGCCAACCCTAACATTCATTTTCCTCAACACCACTTTTTCTTTTTAACCCTAACTTGCAACTTTGACAAAATTATAGCTTGAAAATTGTGGTTTTGAAAAAGTAAAAATCACCACTTGTGGTTTTCACCAACCTCTTATCCCCTCATGTAGTTTTTCAATTCTACATATCACTTAATGCAGTATTAAAAAACAACAAAATCACTACTTTAGTTTTGTAAGACCGCATCTTAAGGTTACAATACTATACTTTATAGTAATAATATTATAACTAGGGGAAATTCCCCTAGAGGAAGTATGAATGAATGAAATGTGGAAAAGATAAAAATTACTAAGGTTGGGTTACTCATCGGTGGTCATACATCAATTGTACTCTGGAACTCCTAGACTCTCTCTATGATGTGATGAGCGAGGAAAGTAGTCCATGACTTTGTATCCAAAGCTCCAATCACTAATTACCAATAGTAAAAATGACTCATTTACCCCCCGATCTTTTCTATTTCACTCCTCAATTCATCCCTTCTTTTACCCCCTTCTACCACATTTAACCTTTGGTCACTATACCTTTCTATCTAATCAACCAATTTTGGACCCTTGAATGTATTTATACATCTTTTTATCTTATTTAATCACATTATAGTAATTATTCTCTATCCTTGAGTCATTTTAAACCATTTTTGGGGCATGGCCTTCCATTTTGCACTGCATGTCTAGACTCTTGAATCAGAGCTCATCAGGTGATGTCTCTTAAGACTATGTAGGTAGTACTTTGCCATTTTTTTAGTGCCCAAATATATCTTGATCACCATTAACACCCAAATCCCATCACCTCCCATCTAGGTCACTCGAATCTATAAAATCATGTTAATCTAAGATATTTTTATCAAATTTGTCAATTATCATTAATCACTTAATGAATGTCCTTTATTGGCCTATATATATCCCTTACATGCATCCTTGTTAGGGAATTATCACCAACTCAGGCCTATCTCATCTCTCCATGTCCCAGACATTTGTCAATGTCTTGGGAGTTTTTATCTTATCATCTTAATTAGATTGCCTCTCTCTTTGGCATTGCTCATTTCCTAGGACTTATCTTTTGAGGCTGAGTAACTATATCTCATTACAATTCTACTTAAGGCACCTTATCATATCTCAACTATCAATTAGGGTACCCTAACCCCTCATTATTTTAATCTTGTCCTACCTCGGTGATTTATTTTCAAATGTCCATCTAAATCCTTCCTCCCTGTATGTCCCCTCAAAATTCCCTTTCAAATAGGGGGAAAATGTATGCACGTAAATTTTCTTGCTCTAATTATTCTACTAATCTCACTAATTTACCTTATAAATATAATCCTAGCTAAATAATAAAATACTATTTCTTATTAAACATTTCCTACATCCCATTAACATTTCTACACAGTATCCTACTAACATCCCACTTAACTACTGCTTCTACCTCATTAATTACACACTAGCCCACTTGTGAATTAAAAGTTCAAATTTTCTAACTACCACCCTAACCAACATACCACCCTAGACTTTCCCACATATATATGAGCCTTAAACCTCATTAGTCTCCCATATAATCTCTATTATCCCTTAATTTAACCTATAAGTCTCTAGATCTAGATAATCCTCTCTAAGATTCTATAACTCTCCAAACTAGAGGCTTCTAAAATAAATAAAAATTCACCTAAAACTCCCTCCATCAACATATCAATAGCCATGCTTTGATCATGGATAATCTAATTATACAGTCCATAAGCCTTCCTTATATCCTCATACCAGCTATCTATAGCATCCACACTCTCTTTCAATTCACTCAAGCATCCAAAGAAGCCATTAAAGTTATCTTGAAGCCATTATCAAGCAATCCACAAACAAGTCAAATAACATTGGAATCAATTGGAAAAACTTGGAAGGAAACTACTAGGAGAAAGGTGGTAAGGATTTATTCCTAAATTTTTTATTATTCCTATATTTCTCACTTTTTGATGTTATTATTCTTTTGGGTAAAACTTTCTATTTATAATAGTTTTGATTCATAGCTCATAAATAAAATCATATAATTATAGTTAAAATTATTTTTATTATCTATCTAACGAGTCATTTCACATTGGCTCAAGTTTATGGAATAACTTGATTAAGAGCATAAAGTTACTATGAAATGGATGTAAATGGAATGTGGAATAGACAAAAAAAAATTGTTTTGGGATGATGCTTGGATTCTTAATACCCCATTGTATACAATCAAAGCTAGGGACAACTTAAATATCTCTATCAAATAACTCTATGGGAGAAAATGTTGTGGATTATGTAGATCTTGGCATCTTAGGTAAAATTTAGAGACCTGTTACCATAAAATATACTATCCAAAAGGATCTTCACTAACTAAAATATTTAAATGAGATACTAAATGGTTTCCATATTTTTCAAAGTGAAAGAGAAGATGAGATAATGTGGTCAATCTCTCCATAATTAATCTACAATGTCAAATCTAAGTACTCAATATTGAATCATTCACATTAGAATGGATTTCCTTAGTACTTAATTTAGAATAAAGACCTCATTCCTAAAATCAATATCTTCTACTAGTTAGTTATCTAAAATAAAATTCTTACCCAGGAAAATTTGTTTAAAATAGGGTTCATGTTACCAAGCAGATGTGCCTTTTGCGAGAAGGAAAATGAATTTGTAAACCATATCCTTATTGATTTCCCTTTCATTTAGAAGGTCTTTAGTTTCATTTTTTCTAAATTTGAGGTCTTTTGGGATAAACTTACTTCTATTTTAAATTATTTACAATAATGAACTCCTTCCTTGTTTAGACCTTGTTGTAGAAAAGTCATTTATTCACTCTGTCAGGTGCTTACCTGGTTGTCCAAGTCAGTTCTATACTAGTTACAACTAGGTGAAATCATAAAATAAACCCATAACACTGAACATCTTTCACTCGACTGCACCAAAATCAATTCACATAAGGTGTGAGCCTTATGCACTCACTTGAAGCATAATAAAGAAATAACTAGGGCTTGTATTGGGTTAGTTGTGCCATGACACAACTCCTTCAAGGGGCTCAGTCTTTTATAATAATGACATTTGTGAGTTTATTAGTGCAAGCCATTTATAGGCTAAGTTTAATGTCAATAGGTATAAAGCCTATTTAGGTAGCAAATTTTGGTCATATGGCTGCAAGTATATATTAGGTTGTTTTGTAGGCTTGTGGGTGCAAGCCTATGTTTCATTATACATATCATCCTTCGATGCTTGGAAGGTTTAATCAGATATCTTAGATCAAGGGTTCATGTTGGTTTAGCATTTCTAGTAAAGGTGTCAAAGCTTGGGTGCATGCCCTTTCTTACACTTAAGAGTAATTTCACCTAATATGATGATGTCATTCTATACTCTAGAGACACCATGAATACTGAGAATCAAAGCTTGTAAATAACATCATTTGAAATGAATTTATCACACTATTCATAGCATTCATTACACATTTCACTCACAAAGTTAAATATATTACCTAGGAATACTATGTATTACTTCAACCATTATTCATATACTTAATGCTCTAAAATATAGAGTATAGTTCATTTGGAAAAAGTAGAGTAATAGCTTATCTAAACTATTAAAGGCTTAACAGCTCACAAGTGAGCTTGGGAACTACAAAGTGGAGCCTCAAGGGCTTACATGCTAGTTTAAAGGTTTAGTGGTAGTTGTTTTACTATTTATAGAACTAATTCTACAAATATTTGTTATCTCCTTGTCACCCTATTGCATATTATTTTAACTTACTTTTATAGCCTAGAGGAGCACATTCTGCCAAGGTAGAACTATGTATACCAGTTATCGAGTTGGAGCCTTTATCAATCATTCTATCAACTCTATTACTTTACACCCTTCATTCTATGATCACCACATACTTCCATTCCTTGAATATGCCCAAAACATTATATAATTTTTTCACCACCTGCTAGCTAGCATAAGGAGTGCATTGATTCATCTATCTGGTGTAAAGATATCAAAATAGCAATCATCCCAAATGATTGTTTTGCATTGAGATGTCTGTTGAGTTGGCATAGGTCCATACATAGAAAAAAGGGACCAACATTACCCCATACAAAATTAATAGTCTATATTTGGTAGTATTTTAACACCTTAGGTGCATACAAATCCAGTGCATTATCCTTTAATTCAATGATGAAGTCCTCAAAACCCTTGATGGTAAGATTGATTTCTTCAATGGTGTTATCAATCTCTATTAAGGCAGCACTAAGAGCAAGCATATTAATTTTATCTAATTCTATTCTAAAGGCATTTAGCCTTTCCTTTACCCTTATCATTCCTCTATCTAATATTTCTCCTTATTCATTGGCCTTTATTTACAAGGTATGGAAGAGGTCTTCTAGGTTTTTCTCCTAATTTTTGATATAGGCATTTAGGGTATTGAACTTTGCCATAATTTATGTATGCTCAGCCTTGCTAATAGTGTATACCTTTACCATCATCTCTTCCCTCTTCCCCTTTATCTTCTTGAGGAACACATTGATGATTGATGCTTGGTTGGAAAAGTTCATAAAGATGGCATCGGTTACTTCTATGCCTTCTTTTATTTTTGTGAAGAGATCTTCCACCTCTTCAATCTTTATAGTTAGCTCTTGCTTTATTATGGTATATGGGTCCTCCTCTTCTAAAATTGGCCCTGCCTTAAACTTTAAGAGCATTTGCTTCACTAAAATACATACTTTTTCAACCTCTAAAAAACTCAAAGTGTCAATGTCATCCAAGAAGGATGGCTCAGTTTCTTTGATGCATTTTGCTAGTTTTATAATTCAAGCTTCATGGCCTTTACATATTCTTCTACTTCTAGAATTATCTTCTTCCACTTTTAATCCCTAGCATCATTTATGATGTTCTTTTGTGTTACTTCAAAGGCCATCTAGATAAGTGCATTCGTTAACTTGATTGGATTCATTGTGTAACGATTTATTAGAAGGGAATCATGCCCTTCTTTTGGTTAATATGTGGCTAGTATGGCCTTCGATGGAACCTTGAAATGAGGCTCATCCATATAAATATCAAAAGTGAAAGATAGCTATTGGCACATCCTTATTGTTTCCATTTTAGGTTGCATGTACTTTAACATGTATTAGTCCTCATCAGTCTACCCCTTTTATGCCTTTTCCCTTAGGCTTGGCTCAATGCCCTCTTCTTCAATGATGATGAGCTTCATTTGGTATTATTCTTTAGTGATAGAACTTTGTTTAGTGCATTCCTTTGAGGTCTCTCCTCCTTGATCCAATAGGGGTTCTTTAGACTTGTCCCCTTTGTTTGCTTCTTCTTCATCAACACCAACTTCACCCTCCTGTGTATGTTGGGTTTATTCTACACTCTCTATTTGATCTTTTAAGGCATGAGTATCAACTTTTCTGTCCTCAAGTTCACCTTCACTACTTAAGCATGATTATGGTGTGGCTTCTCCCACTGTGTTAGTGGGGGCACTAAGTGCCTCTGCTACTTTTTCCCTTACAGGTTTTGCACTTGTGGTAACCCTCTTTTCTTCTTTTCTCTCTTGGCCCTTTCCTCTTGGGCCTTCTTTTTATTTGCCTTCCTCTTCTTTATTATTGTGGTTATATTTTCATTCTCAACATTTATTTCCTTAGCATCAGCTTTATCAATCTCTACCTAGGTCATGTCAACTTCCCTCATGGCCTCTCTTTTCTGATCTAACTCTAGCATCACCTCTATATGCTCCTCATTGAGGCCAATTTCTTTCCATCAGCTCCACTTTTCCTCCTCAGTTTATAGAGGCTATGTAGAGGTCTCTTCAAATGAGGTATTAGGCTCACCTCCTATTTATTATTCTTGGATGATGTATACTTTCATACTTCTATCTTCTTCTTCCTATTCCATCTCTTCATGCAATTTTTTCAATCTTTCTTCCTTGTGTGGCTCTTGCACCTCCATTTCTACTAAGTTTATTATGAGCATTTCCACTGGCCTCATATACTTCTTCTTTTTCTTCTCCCTTGGCTTAGGCAAAGTAATCCTTGGAATGAAGGCTATATACTTCTTCTTTGGTATAGAGGGAGTGGATTCATTATTGAAGGTGATCTTCAATATAATTCACTCCTGCATCTCCTCAAGTATCTCCCCCTTCATATTTTGGTGAGACTTCTTCGATGTTATCGATGCCATTTTCCCTTTATCATTGATATGGAGGGGGAGGTCATCATCCTTATCCAGGCATGCACCTTTCTTCCTTGGCTTCATTTCATAGTAAAGCATATGGATGTATCTGACTATGACCTCCTTTTGGAGGGGATGGATTTTGGTGTGATTTGGTGTGATTTGAGTGATTTGATGTAGCTTACTCCCCTAGATGCACATATTAGTGTTGCAACCTACTTTATTCCAAATTCATGATCTTGACTGGGATGTCTAACTATTGTGCATTGAGTATTCTTTGAAGTTCTTCCCTAGAGTATTTAGCTGAGAAGGCATAGGGGGGCTTTAGCTAGATAGATTTATTTCCATTTGTGAATGCCAAGCATATTACACATAAGCATTTCATTATGGTAAAGGTTTTTATCCCAAACATATTCTAAAGGAGTTCCTCAAGAATATGCTATTCCTCTCCAAATGCCTTGATGTATTGGGCACACCACCCTATCATGTGAGTCTTCTATTTCTGGGAGAAAGTTGAGGGGTAGGTGAAGTTTTGATATTTTATCACCAAGGAGTCCTTGTACATTGGGAAGAACCAAAGGTTTTCCTCATTGTCATCTACCACTCTAATTTCCTCCATGATAATTAGGATCAAAACTGATCTTCACTAGAAGGTCTCCTATACTATGTGACATTCTAGCATGTTCTTCACTATTTCCTCCACCATGAACTTGGTGATGTTAAATTTAGCCCCCTGATCCATGTGATAGGGATGCATAGGTATGCCTTTGTGATTTTTGCACATTAATCACCAGGGAAAAGTTTTAAACTCATGAGGTATGCAACTACCTTGATTTTAGGGTCCTTAATGTCTTTGATTAGGAATGCAAAACCTCTCTTGTAGTACCCTAAGAGTTTTTTTACCCTTTCAAATTTAGCATCATCTGCCATCATTTGGTGGATGTCTATGCTAGAGTATGGGAGCTCGATAATTCTACCTATTAGGTGCATTTATATCCATATGCACCTCCTTAAAAATAGATTTGATCTCCATAGATGCATGAGAGGAGGAATTGTATGAGTTCCTCGAGATTTCTAAAACATGATAACTCATAGAGTTGAGTTACGCTAGTAGATACAAGTTTATCTCAGATGGAGACATCAAATAATATTATACCTAATTCAGTTTTGGCCCCCATTTCTACAATATGGTCTTTCGATAGATCTTATATATTACTTGAAGTGTGGTGGATAATTCCTTGAGATGGTAGGTGTGTGTAAAGGATTCCCAAATCTCTCCTACCAAGACTTCATTAAGGAACTGCATCTCTTAGTATGAAATTTTTGTAAGCACCTCCCGATTAATTTTAGTGATGATGAATCCCTCCATCAACTACACTTTATTCTTTTTTGGGGCCACTTCTTTTACCACTCACACCCTCTTAAAGTCCTTTTACAATTATTTCAAGCTAGAACTCATGTTTCTTCCCCATCCTAAATTGGCCGGTGTTGAAACATGGTCTATTTATCTTGCTAAAGCCTTCAATTTTTATTGTCACTTATCAAAATCATGAGTTCTATGACTATCTTTGACTCTCAATATTTAATTATCATTAACGGTTGGCTTGACATCACTCTACTTTTTTATTGCCTAGTTTTTGCACAATTTATGCCTCACAGTTATTAATGTCAATCTTAGATAAGATGTAATTCATTTCTCTACTTAATCATTTTATTTTTGTCATTTTTGAATGTTCAATATTTAACTATTGTGGTGTTTGTTTACTTTGGCTCTAATTTTATCCAATCTACTTCGCATTTTGGTTTCAAATTATCTTAAGTTTTTTAACCTAAACCAATCAGCCCCTTTCTGATTTATACCTTAATTTCATCTACTATATTAACTTTAGGTGATTAAAGGCATGGAAACATTTAAAATTCTTGGAATGCACAAAATCCCATGAAATCTAAGAAAATTAATTTTCACCTATGCATTCAATGTAGATATTTGTGCCTTCACCATCACCTCAATAAGTCCTCTAATGGTATTTTTAGGGAAGTGATGTGTAGTTCAAAAAATAACTTCCCACATCACTTTGGGTGGATGCCAGTGTGTCCTAATGATATTTTTCTTATACTTTGTTCACTTGGCATGACCTTTCCCTTTATTATGGAAACATGGGTACAGTGCCTCACATACACACAATTTAGCCTCCATGGTTCCATCTTCTTTTCCTACTACACTTTCATTTCAAGCATTCTTTCCTATCTTGGTCAATTTTTATATGCTTTCATCTCTTTTCCTTTGCCTATCATAGCCCATACAAATCCCTTGTGTTGGCCCTACAATGTTTCACTCTACATTTGATCTCTTGTACATGATCATGTTATGTATCTTCACTCTACCTCTTTCACAATTTCATCACATGCACCACTTTTTCATCTTTTATGTACAAGCACCATTTATACCTCTCTTTCTCCCTTGGTGCTCATATGTTCAATGTCTGGTGAATTCCATGTAACCAAAAACTTAGGTGTCTGGTCTCAAATGCTTTGGAAATCATCTATGCTCAACTCACCTGACTGGAGTTATGCATAGAAGCATTAGAATATTTCTCTTATGGGCCTAAAAGTGCTAATTATTCACTCTAAAAGAACAATAATCATAAAATATAAGGAAATGTTTAGTTTACACCAAACATCATTTGGGTCAGTACAACATAACTAACTTATGATCATGAAGTCAATGTCTAATGGTGCAAACATCATTCTATTATTGATATGGCTTCAATCTATTACCATTGAAATACCTAAGGAGTATTTCACTCTACTATATGTGCAGCTTGCATGCTTCAGTTTCCAGTATACTATGGATGACATATAGGCCCATACACCTTATCTATAGTTTTCCTAGGTTCTTTAGGTACTTAGAGTCATAAAGCAATACCAATTCTCCTTCAATGAGTACTTTACACTTAATATTCCTATCATGCCATAATTTCTAACATGATTTCTTGATCTATTGGCTCCATCTTTCTTGGGTATGCACCTCATCCAAATTCTCCAAGTCTTCTAGCCTTGTACTTAATAAGGCTTGGTCATCCAAGAGACCAATTCATGTAATGCATAATGATGGTACCAAAAAATCCATTAGTATAATTATCTCAGTGTCAAACACCAGTTAGAATGGTGTAGCTTTGTTTAGGCACTTGTAGGTAGTGTGGTATGCTCATAGTACCATTGACACTTGATAATCTCGATCATTGTGACCAACATCACATGTTTTTTTGAGGCACATTCCAAATATTTTGTTGAATGCCTTAGCTATGCCATTTTTGGGGGGAAGATATGGGGTGTACTTATGGTATGACACCATGTACTCAACTAGTAGGATTTTTATAATTTCATTGAGGAAGTGTGTTCCTCTGTCACTAGTTAAACTGAGTGGACACCCATAGTGAATTATGATATTATCCCATATGAATCATGTGGCAATGGTAGAAGTACAATTTTTATTAGGCACTACCTGAGCCCATTTTATGAAATAGTCATTTGCCATTAGAATATACCTTGTGCCTATATGCCTTATTGTGGGAGTAATTGGCCCAATAAAATAAATGGCCCATTTATTGAATGGAATTTAGGGAAGGATGGGGATGAGAGGCATCTCATCCTGGTGATTTGGCTTCCCTTTACACTAGCATATGTCACATGCCTTAGCGCAATCCTTTACAACTTGAAATAGGCTTGGCCACCACAAGCATAATTGTAACACTTTGCATGTCATTACATATTTAGCATGATGGCCTCCTATGATCCCCTCATGTGTCTCATATAAAATGAAGTCCCTTTCATGTTCTAAAACACATCAGTGTAGGACTTTATCTTGAATTAATTAATATAGGTCCCCACTAATGATCTGAAAGGGGGAAACACGAACAATAAGATACTACTTTTCCTTGTTGGTCATGGTCTGGGGTGCAAACCTAAACATTAAAAATGTGGCTATCTCTATCAAGTCTTCAAGAATGTGATAGACACTATAGAGTTATGCATCCAACATGTCATCTTAAATGGGTGTTGCTGTGTAGCTAGAGTTGATGTAGGAAAAAGGGTTTGGTCTCAAGTTCTACTTCCTAGGTTTCACCACAACTAAGAACTAGAATTCCTAAAATAGAATTATCCATCTACAAATGTGCCCATGGAGAATGGAATTATTCACAAGGTACTTAAGTGCCTCATGATCAATGAAAAATATGAATGGGTAGGCCAACAAATATTGCCTAAATTTTTAGAGGGCGTATACTATTGTCATCACCTCACACATAGTATTTGTATAATTTTACTCTATTGGGGTCAAATTATAACTTGCAAAGGAGATACGATGATCCATCTTGCCTTCACTAGGCTGCACCATAATGGCACTAATTTCATTTCCAAATGTGTTGACATGGATGTGGAATGGAGTCATCTAGTTAGGAAACTCAAGAATAGGCATTATATCCAACTTGAGCTTTAGAGTTTGATAGGTATCCTCTTGTGTTACACCCTAGTAGAAAGGGCCATCCTTACATAATAGCTCTTTTAGCAACTCTATAATCCTTGCATAACTCCTTATAAACTTTTTATAATATCCATAATGGCCAAGAAAGGCATGCCCGTCTCTCTATGTGGAAGGAGTCTAGAGTTGAATGATAATGGAAATCTTTAAGGGATCAATAAGTAGACCATCCTTGCAGATGATATGCCTAAGAAATGTGACAAAAGGTGTCATAAAGACATACTTATTAAGGTTAAAAAATATCTATATCTATTATTAACTCTCAAACATAATGTGAAAGTTGTCATAATGGTCTCTTATAAGCCCATACATAGTCCAATCATCAAGGTACACCTAGAGTAACTTATGAATAAAATCCTTAAATGTTGTGATGACCACTCTAGAGAATATGGCTAGCACATTCTTGAGCCAAAAGGGCATCAAGGTATAGGTGAAATAAACCCATTCTATCATAAAGGTTGTCTTGATCCTATCCTCCTTTTCAATTTAAACTTGATGGTATCTAAAGAAACCATTAGAAAAAGTATAGATTTCATAGCCTACAACTCTATCCAAGACTTCATCAGTGAATGGAGTCGAGAAAGGGTTAGTGACATAGGTAGAATTTAATAATCAATAATCCATACAAATGTGGATGCATCCATCCTTTTTAATTATAATTACAATTAAGCTTACCCATTCTGACTCTTTCACTAGGTAGATTTATCCTATGGCCAATATACAATCAATCTTCATCTTGACCTTTGCATTAAGATTGGGGTTCATTTTGTAAGGGTGATTTTTGATAGGTCATGCATCATCTACCATATTTATGCTCATTTTCCTAAGGGATGGGTGAGATCCCTTCATTTCCCAATAATTGCATGGAAATAAATCTTGAAACTCTTTTAGGAGTTCAACAATCCATGCTTGCTCTGCATTGGACCACTATGCAACTAGAGTAACCATCTTTGGTTCTCTTTTTATGATGATATTAACCTGGGTGGTTTTGATTAGTACATGGTAGGGTCCATTTCTCTCCTTATGTGTGTATTCAAATTGTATACTCCCCTCAATTGTTTTGGTGTGGAGATGAGTAGGGTCTTCTTCTTTAAGGGCACTAACATCCACTTGGTGCATGAGTTTCCTCTTTCCTATCAAGGATGTCTAATTTTACACCTTTCAAACATTTGTATCTTTATAGTTTGAGTCACTATTGAGTGCCTTATCTTAAAATAAAGTTGGGAGTGTTAATCCATTCTCCCTGAACATATCTTTTAGGTGTTCCTCTAAGATTTTAGTGTCCTCAAACACTAACCTTCAAATGACTTTTAATGGATCAATCAATTCCAAGTGATATGAGGAAAAGGATAAGGTGACCATAAACTTCTCCTTCAAAATTTCCCAACTAGATATCTCACAAAACATTTCATTAACCACATACCACACCCATGCCCACATTTTTAAGGTTCTATAGAAAGCATGCACCCATAGTTTCCTCAAGGTGTTTGCATCGCACTCAATCCATATTTCTTCACAAAAGCACACATGTACTACAGGGTTAAAATCACTAGAGAATGCGAAGATGTCTAGATCCTCATTACTTCTTCTAAATTTGGTGTATATTGTTGCTTTTACATCTTGCCAAGTTGGAAAGCTAGGATTTTGTATTTCCCACCAATGAGTGGCAATGTTTCTCAAAGTATACACCAATGTGCCCATTCTATCTTTATCCTTTGGGATGTAAGACTCTATGTCATGGACATACTCTTCTATAGGGTTTCTCCACTCATATCATGGGAGCACTGAAAGTATACATTTGCTTAGGTGAAACACACTATTTCCCTTCTTCCTATTACAAGAGACCCTTCTTCATGATGTATGATAAATTTGGACCCATCTAGTCCTCATAGGCTTTGGTTCTTTAGTGCTCACTATGCATCACCTCTGACCAATGGTTTTGTAAGCTTCTTTTACCCATTGATCAGTATCTACATCAGTATTTTTTGAGGCTAACTGTTCATCATCCTAAGAAAGCACTCCATGTTCAATAGGTTTGATAGTCTTAGTGCCTTACGTTATGATGTTGTAGATATGGTTGATTTTGTCTTCAAGATCAACACTTTGTACATAAGGGGGTCCTTGGTCATTTGATAGGGGGATCACAACCCTATCCTTATCATTTTCAAAATTCATATAGAACTTCTTGAAGTGCATGTTGACATTATTTGTGTGGCACCATAACCTACCTAGGAGTATTAGATAATTATCTTTCTCAACTAACTTGATCACTTTAAAGTCAACAAGAAATGTTGTGCCCATAATATCTATAATGGCACATTTTATAATTTTGATTGGTTGAGTCATGGATTTGTTGGCCATGAAAAGCATATGAGGTGAAGGGCTCAAGGCTAGCCTACCCATCTTCTTCCATGTTTTCCTTGTCAATATATTGACCTCAATGCCTATGTCAATAAGGACCTTACACATAGACCATCCATAAATGGTGGAATTCACCAGGAGCTCTTAATTGTATTCTACATTCTATGTATACTTGACCTCTCACACCCTTTCTATGCATGGCACAATAATTTCAACTATGTGGGGCATGATAATTTTAACTAGATTCTCTATGTATTGTTCTAAAAGCAAAGTCTTTAATAGGGGTATCATCCCTTCAGTCTATAGGTGGCACATGAACTCCATTAATTCTTGCATCTTAGAATCTCGATTATCTTTCTTCTTGTGTGAGGTAGTAGCTTGCACCTTTAGATCTCATGCCAGTTTGAGTTTTCCTTGTAGGTTTTGAATGATGCTCATGGCCTATTGCAAGACATCCTTTTAGCGCATACGGTTAGGGTAAGGTGTGTCTTTGGTTTTTGTCCATGTGATTCACTCAGAGTGACTTGGTTCCCCATATTCTAAGCATAACTCTAGTATTGGCACAATTGATGGCTAAGTGGTGAACCCACTACAAAGAGTTGTTTTCACTTTGATTAGCTCTATGTGGGTTGGTTGTGCCTTTGGCATCCATTTATCTATTTTTAGCTCACACTAAATTATTCCTACACCTTTGTCTACCCTAGGCTAGTTTTGGGTCAACATTTTATATAATTCAGGGCATTCCTCAACTGGATGTGGTCCTTGGCAATACCTACATGTTAGATACATCAGGCAATCATGATGATAGTGCTCGATCAAGCTATACTTGTAACATAATCATTGTGGGAATTTTCCTCCATTATGTCCTTCACCTCACCCTTTATCACCTCTTTACACCCCATATTCAGCATTATGTTGTCCATAGCCCTCATTTCTTTGGTTCACCTACCCTTTGGTTGTTGTAGTTACCTGTCATGCACCTCTTTCCATGTTTTCACATATTTCATCAATTAATTGGTATTTAATTGTGGGATGAGTGTAAGTATCACATAAGTTTTAATAGAAGGTTATGTTAACCTAACTAGCATGTTGTAAAAATGATCAATTGTGAACATCATTTCCCTCATGGAAAACTTCACAATTTAGAAGTAATGTGTGCATATTTCTTTAAGGGCAATTATTTCTATTATATCCTTTGATCTCGTAGTTGGTGCACTATAATCTAATTTAATCTTATTACGATGAATTAGTAGTTATTTTCTATAGTAGGAGGCCATGGATGCAATTTGTGCCTCCATAAAAGGGTCAATTTCTATGTCAGTTCTCTTAATGGCCTCGACCCAGAGTGTGGCTTCTAGCACTTCATAGGGGTCCATGAATGTCTTCATAGATAGTGCTCTTCTAAAGGTTACTATCAATCCTCTAACAAACCATTGCACATGCTAGGAGGGGTAAATATCATAAGGAATATTGGAAAGAAGAGTTTTAAACCTAGCATCATATAGGTACATACTTTTTAAGAGCCCTTAGATAATTTCCTTGAGCACGATGATGCTCTATTATTAAAACTCAGGAATATCAAATTCATTCAAGAATGCCTCCTTTAGAATGTCATAATCAATCATAGCTTGGTTAGGATCAAATTTACTATACCAGGTATGAGTGTGATCAATCAAATTTGTCATGAATTGAGTTACCTTATGCTTAAACTAGTTTATACCCTAAGTGCACCATTGAAGGTCACATTTTAACACATATTATATGGAATTTTCCATGCCATAATATTTTAGCAATTGTATTTATATCTTGTAGTATATTTGTTGTGGGGGGAACTAGCATCTAAGGTGTTTTCCCCCATGCAACTTATCATGGTAGTGGTCCTCTAATGCCTCTGATCACTAGGTTGGGTGTTAATCTTGTGGTTGATGTTTACACCATTAAAGTTGATTGTGCAGTACTACTCACTTGTGGTACTAGGCCACTCCTTGTGGGTTGTTTCCCAATCTATGTAGCTGACATTTACTAACTTACAATGTTCATGCTTACATTTTGTGTTTTTGAACTAGTGCCTAAACGTGTAGAGGTACTTTCACTTAGTTCCTCAAAATGGATAACTTGTTTAATCACAAAATTGTAATCTAATTTTACAAACTGATCAAAGTCAATATTGATAATAGGGTCAGTTATCACTCTTATTTTTTTTTGAGGGGGATCTAGCACATGAGCTTGCATTGTAGGTTAAAAGGGGGTAGGTGATTTTGGAGCATCTTCAATGGTCAAATTTGATAGGAACCTAACATATTATATACATATAAATTGATGATCTTGGTCTATGGCTTTAGTATTTCTCTCCTCTTGGCATTGATGTAATTTAACATATATTTCCCCATACCCTTCCCACTCACTATGTGTTCTCTCAGCACTTTTAGGTTCTAGATCTTCTATAGGCCTATGCCTTCTCTTATTATAAGTGTGTTTCCTAAGATCTTGGGTGTAAATATATGCATCCCCTTCCATTTTGATTCACCTACACATCCCCTTCTTCCCCATTATACTACTCATATGTGAAAGGATTTTATCCTTCCATTCTTATGGTTTTAAATCCATAATCCACCATCAGTTTCTTAAGCTCAGTGTTGATTTATTTCACAAACTTTCCTCTAGGCTCACATAAGAATTTATACTTTACTTCTTCAGGGAAATATTACATTGATACTATGAACTTAAGCACATAGTTATGCAGTGCTCCTTACCACCATATGTCTACATCTCTAGTCCAAGTGGCATCAAGGTTCTCAATATTTTTTAATTTTTCCTTCATCCACTCAAGGTGTTATCTAAAGCTTCATATTTCATAGGTTTCATAATTAACCAACCATTGGTACACATACTTAGGTAGTTCATAAAATAAAAAATCATACAGAGCATCATACAGGTTATTTAAGACCCACTTCCTTGACTTTTTTTCTTTACAGGATGGATGTTTTAGTGTAAAGATATCTTCCACTTGTTCTAGCTAGCATTCGATGTTTTTGAGGGAGATTTATATAATTAATTTTTCACCATCACAATAAAAAATTCAACATGGGTCCTGAAAATGGAACCAAAATGTTATAAAAAAGTCATTTGTTCACTCCATCAGGTGCTTACCTAGTTATCCAAGTCAGTTCTAGACTAGTTATAACTAGGCACAATTATAGAATAAACTCATGGTGTTCAACATTTGTCACTCGACTGCACTAGCATCAATTTATATAAGGTGTGAGCCTTATGTTCTCACTTGAAGCACCATAGAGAAATAATTGGGGCCTGCATTGGGCTAGTCATGTTATGTTACAACTCCTTCAAGGGGATTGATCTTTTATAATAATGACATTTGTGAATTCATTAGTACAAGCCATTTTTGGGTTAGGTTGAAGGTTAATAGGCATAAATCCTATTTAGGTAGCTACTTCCAATCATATGGGTGCAAGTCTGTCTTAGATTAAGGGTTCATTTTGGTTTAGCACTTATGATGCAGGTGTTAAAGTTTAGGTGCATGCCCTTTCCTACACTTTAGAGTACTTTCATCTAATATGATGGAATCATTCTAAACTCCAAACATGTCATGAAGGTTGAGGATCAAAGCTTATAAATAAAATAATTTAAAATTAATTTATCACACTACTCATATCATTCATTGTGCATTTCACTCACAAAGTAAAAGATATTACCCAAGAAAACTAGTATTACTTCAACCATTCTTCATTTACTTAATACTCTAAAATATAGAGTAGAGTTCATTTGGTGAAAATAAATTAATAACTTATCTAAACTACTAAAGGCCCAGTGGCTCAGAGGCACACTTGGGCACTACAAAGTGGAGCCTTAGGGGCTTCCATGCTAGTAAGGTTTAATGGTGGTTGTTTCACTATTTTTAGAACCAATTCTATAGAGATTCACTATCTCATTGTTACCCTATTACATACTAGTTTGAGCTTATTTTATAGCCTAAAAGAGCACCTTCTACTAGGGTAGAACTATGCACACTAGTTGTTGAGATGGAGATTTTCTCAATCATTATATCAAATCCATTACTTTATTCCCTTCACATTGTGATCACCACATGCTTTTATTCCTTTAAGATGCCCAAAACATTTTAGAACTTGTTAACCACTTATATGTTGGTATAAGGAGTGTGTCGATCCATCCAACTGGTATAAATATATCAAAATAGTAATCATCCCAAATGATTGCCTCGCATCAAAATGTGTAATGAATTGGCATGGGTCCATACATAAAAATAAAGGAGCCCAATAGACCTTAATTATGAACCCTCTTGAATTTTTGTCTCTCTCATATTTTATAAGGACTTTGAAAGGAGTAAAATTTTAGAATATTCCAAGATAAAAAATATAACTTTATACATGTGGTGTAAAAAATTACTTGAGCTATATCTGAAAACTTCTTTGCTTGTGAAAAATAACATTAAATTTGGTAGAATTCTAGAAAATTAGAATAGAATAGTTGTTAATTGTGATGTAGAGACCGAACTTCCATAGGCCAAAAATTTTGATTTGATACTCCATTAGAGCTCTCGTTTGTGCCAAAAAATGGTATTAAAGACCAAACTATCATTTCAACTTCCAATAGGTAGTTAGTATCATTTTTGATATATCTATAGGCTATAAGTGATCATATAAAGGTCCTAAATTACATTGAAGTATTTTTCTCAAGAATTTTAAAATCTTAAACATTAGATATCTTTGTAATCAGACATGAAATTGAGTTAAAATTCATTTGTTAGTGTGTATTTATGTTTAACCCTAAAAATGGTGTTTACTAGGTTAAGGTTACCTAGATACTCATTAAAGGGGTATATATAAATGAATAAGCATAAGGGTGATAATTAGATTTATAGCAGGCCAATTGAGTGTTAAAATTAGATATAACATACACTAAAATTCTTATGTTGAGTTATGCTAAAAATAGTGAGTATAACTATGCTAGATATAAAAATGACAAAGTAGTAATGTACTTAGCTTGTTTTGATGCTAATGTAGTTATGGATCTATAATAAGTAGGAAGTAGAGTGGAATATGGTTCTAGAACAGACATTAATATTAGATGCTTCTGGAACCATGGATAGTAATGAAAAACTAGGATGGTTACATTGATGCTATTGTCTAAATTCAACACAAGTTTTCAATATGGAATGCCTGCTGAAAAAAGATGTAACCACCTAGATGTTTTTGGGTTTATCTTCACCTTAGCTCTAATAGAAGTACCACTAGGACTAAGCAAGAAGGAAGTTTGTGTTGCATTTGAGGAGGTATGACCTCCTACCAGATCAAACCTCACCCTTTGATCTCTGATAAATAAAAGAGATAAGGCACATGAAAAATAATAAATATTACCTCAACAAATGCTCTCAACACAGCAAATGCATCATCACTAAATGTCACTACAAATCATAAACAAAGGAAAGCACAACCAATGTGAAGAGACCTTAGCACTTTATATTTTAGTGAGTTTGATAATGTAAATAATCAAAATGCATGGGAAATTGAAAACATAAACTTTTGTAAAAAATGGTACTCAATTTTGAGCTACTGATCAAAAGTTGTTAAACAATTATGTTTCCATCAATAAGGCCTATTTAGTAAAAACATTGCATTAAAATTTGGCTAAGTTGGACCCAAAATTTCAACCACTCATTGAAACCAACATAGAACCAAGTATCTCCTCAAATCAACATAAGTCAAAACAAATCTATTCATTGACCTATATACATGTGTGAGTGAACTACACTTCCTCTTAAGGAAAAAATATAGCTATCTAACATAAATAATGAATATAAAATTTTGTTTAAGAGGATAAGTGAGTGATTACTATTGATTTATGCTTTGGCAAGTGTCTTTTTCTTGTGAAAACCCTACAATGGCACCAAGTAGGCTATTGGTTCCAACATACCCCCTCCAACTTAAATTTTATTCTCTAACTAATGCACCAAGGTAGCACCAAAATTTAATTTTGGAAGATGAAAATGGAGGTATAAATGGGATTCAAGTCTCCCTAGGTCCACAAAGACTTATTACATATAAAAAAAGAGAATTAACAAGGCATTGCCACAACATCCAATCAGATCTATCCTCCTTCCAATGCTTGGTAGATCAACACAAAACATAATGTAGACCAAAAACATTGAATGTCTAGTGCAATATGAGGCAAACACATATCTAAAAGTAAACTCCACACTCCTCTCAGATGTAAATTTCCATGTAGACTAGATCATACAAAAGAAATCCAATGCAAGCCCAAACTTCAAAATGCCACTATTCTCCTAATGATTCTTGGGTCCAATGGCGAGTTCCATGCTAGATATTGGAATGCAAACCAAAAGGTGGGCTATTCAAGCAAAACAAAAAATTTACCAGAAAAGGAACACAAGCTTGCATATAGGTGAGACACAGACCAAAGAAAAGTCCACATAATCTTGGTAACAAATATTCCAATGCTCCACATAACCAACAAGTATATCAAAGTGCAGACTAGTAAATAGATTTTCAATATTGCACTATGTTATGGGATTAATTTACAAATGTAGGTGATGGGGGTCATCAATCCCCTTCATTTAATAATTTCAATCCAAGGCTGGTGTATGAAGGTTGTATGCAATAGGAGAAAGAGATCTTTGGTAAATGGTTCCTTTTATCAAATTCTACACTTACAAGAATTGCAAATCACACTTACAAAAATTAAACCACACCTGCATGAAATTAAAGCACACTTGCAAAAAAAGTAAATTACTAAATTGAAAATAAATAACAAATAAATAAAACACCTACAGGTTTATAACAAACTATGTAAAAATAAATGTTTAAAGAAACAAAGAAACACAATAATAATTTTACAAAAAAATGATAATTAAAACATAAATAAATAAATAAGAATACATTGATTCATCTTTCTTAGAATGAGTGGCCAGCTCATTCCTCAAAATAATATTTTACTTAGAACATAAGTTTTAGAATAGACTACTCAGAATAATAGAAATAAAAGTATATTGATTCATTTCATTTAGGTGTGGGAAGTTGTATTTATAATCTCATGCTTCCAACCAACACCTTATTTAGGAGTAATAACCTAGATATCATATTCTATCTTAATCTCCACAAAATATGGATAGAGATATTTATTCTAAAAATGAAATCTATTACAGCATAATCTTGATCTCCACCAAATATGAAAAGAGATATTTATTGGCATGAAATTACATAAATTTATATTTGAATACAATTTATAATGGTAAGTCTGTATATAGAAAAATATACATAAAAAGGCTTAAAATGGAAAGCATTATTTGTGATAGATGGAATAGGCCAACCAATCATTAGAATACATTTAAAAATACTTTCCAAACAAGTTTGTATTCATTCTTTTGAAGTCTATAACAAACCTGTTGAAATTTGTAGCAAACTCGCTGAAAGTTATAGCTGGACTAATGTAATCCATATTTGATCTAATGTAATTTATAGTTGGTTTGATGTAATCCATAAATGTTGTGGGAGTCTATAGTAGGATTTTGGGAGTCTGTAACTTGATAAAAATGTTGTATCCATTGTATAAGACTCTAACACTACTCCAACCTTATTCTTGAATGATTACTCTTCATACTTTGAATCATTCTTAGCTTAGTATGAACTATGTATGCACTCATTAACATCTTTTTCTCAATAATCATTAGTAATATCTAACAAATAGATAATAATGAATTTTAAAGACATATCCATGATATATACCTCTTATTTTATTCTAAATAAACCATTATTTTAGAGACTACATTTAGATCCACTTCCTATACAACAAAAAGGATGTTATTTTATAAATTTAATGAGCTATATTATGGTATCATCAGTAGGTCTGGGAATACTTCAATACCTAGCTCCACACATCAATGCAGACCTAGAGAAAACTCAACACAGCAAAAAAAATCAATGCCCATCTCTTTCCCTATAATGCCTTTCCTCAAAATACAAGCATCAAAGTAAGATTCAAAGATAGATGCTTCATATAGACCACCAGTGCTCCAAAAAATAAAGGATGCCACTTAGACCAAAAACATCCAATACCCCTCTAGCACCTTAGTTAAAAAATATATATATCTCGACCAAATTCTTCTAATGCATAAAGACATGTTCAAACTAAACATAATCAAATGCATTTTAAACTAAACCCAATAATATATCCAACCAAGGAGCCATAGATCAAGCAAGAATATGCTCCTAAGGACTATAGATCCAATTAATGCAAATAAGAAATAAGATCTTAATGCATAAATCAAATGCTAGTCAGCTAAGTGATTGTCTATAGGTGTATGATAGATGATAGATGTTTTCCAATAATATTATAATACATCATATGTTGAGTAATAGCTACTTGGAGAATGGCTCTGATACCATGATAGAACTACCACTAGGACTAAGTAATGCTTGAGTGGCAATAGGATCAGCGTAAAACTGAGACACTAATCCACAACAAGATGTAATGACACCATAATGATAATATTACATTATGAAACACATATTTCATGATTTATCAATGTTGTAATATTTCTCTTTTATGTTACTTATGTGTATTGCTCATAGAATAGCCTTGCATATATAGGTGATTACAACCAAGAGGCAAAGCATCCTAATTAATGTGGGATAAAACCATGAGTAGAATAGTAAGTAATAGTGGCACATGAGTCATCAAGCACTCATGTGTGCACACACTAACCACTAGTGGTTAAATCTAACCTAATTGAACTTAACAAAAGAGTAAATAAACATTTACACTAATAAGCTCTGGTGTATTCAAATCTAGGTTATGGTCTATCTCTCCTCATGAATTTTGAAAACCCTAGTTCTTCATCTTCATGGTGGCCTTATGGGAAAGGGGGTTAGTGGCACACAGTTTGAAGATGAACCCAAGGACCCCTATGTCACTGAGCATTTCCTAATAACCAATACTCTAAAGAGGACCTCAGACTGATGTAGTTATTTTTATGTGTTGGTTTATGTGTGAATCATGTAATATGTGATAAGCAAGTACAATAGTGACCTAGCTTGTAACTTAAGAAATATAGCTCTTGGGTTGCTCTTTTAGTAATTTAGACATGTATATGTGTTGTCCCCATAATTAAAATGTAAATATGAAAAAATAAAATAAAGACATGTTCAAACTAAACATAATAAAATGCATTCTAAACTAAACCCAAAAATATATCCAGCCAACTAACACATGGATCGGGCAAGAAGAGGCTACTACAAAGTGCAAATCTAGTTAATGAAAACAAAAAAACAATATCTCAATGCATAAATCAAATGCTAGTCAACTAGGTGGTTGTCTATAGGTTCATGATTGATGTTAAATGTTTGCCAATAATATTGAAAGATATCATAGGGTGAGTAATAGCTACTTGGAGAATGGTTGTAATACCATGATAGAACTACCAATAGAACTAACGTTCGAGTGGCTACAAGATCAGTGTAAAACTGAGACACTAACCCACACTAAGATGCAATGAAACCTTAATGATAATATTCATTATGAAACATATAGTGCATGCTTCCTTAATTTGCAATGTATCTCCTTTATGTTACTTATGTGTATTTCTCATACAAGATCCTTGCATATATAGATGATTACAACCAAGATGCAAAGCATCCTAATCAATGTGAGATAAAACCACAAGTAGAATAGTAATGAATAGTGGCACATGAGTCATCAAGCACTCATGTGTGCACACACTAACCACTAGTGGTTAAAGCTAACCTAACTTAACAAAAGAGTAAATAAACATTTACACTAATAATTTTTGGTGTATTTAGATTTGGGTTCTAGTCTATTTATCCTCATGAATATTGAAAACCCTAGTTCTTCATCTTTATGGTGGCCTTTGGGGAAAGGGGGTTAGTGGCATATAGTGTCAATCTAAACCCAAAGACCCCTATGTCATTGAGCATTTCCTACATATCCAATACTCTAAAGAAGACCTTAGACTGACGTAGTTATCCTTATGTGTTGGTTTATGTGTGAATCGTGCAAGATGTGATAAGCAAGTACAATAGTTACCTAGCTTGTAACATAAAAAATATATATCTTGGGTTGTTCCTTTAGTACTTTAGACTTGTATATGTTTTGTCCTTATAATTAATATAGAAATATGAGAAAATAGGGAAGCTTTACTCAATTGAATGTTTGATAGAATATCTTTGGTAAGTTGTTTGGTGAGTAAGTAATAAGTTTCTAGGTGGTGAATGAATGATGTTTGATCTTGTATTTATATCAATCCCTTTATAGAAATAACTTACAAAAATCACTCAAACCAACTACCAGGATATGTTTCATTTGAAAATTGGATGAATTTAGGGTACTAGACATTTATGTTGTACTAGAACACTAACATCAATGCAGGTGTCTATCTTAGATGTTAGTGTCCAAGGAACAAGAAAGTAAGTACAAACTTAGGATTAACCTTAGTAGGTTTGATAGTTAATTATATGGGTATAATTTTCTCTTTTTCAAGAGGATGTTCATATTAAATTATGAAAACTATAGTTACCCAATTGGCATGAATATATTTCACACACCCATGCACTGTAGAAGGTATTACTTAAAGTGTTTGCTTCCAAGGTCTTCCCAATTACATATCAAAGATGCTCATGGAAGGTATAACTAAAAATATAGTAACCATAAGTGTGGGACCAACTTGTAAATGTAGGTTAATCTCACCAAGAACCTTTTAAAAGGTCCCATCCAATTTTCTAATTCATCTAGAAGAAATATGCAAATCATGATTAGTATAACCCAAGTGCATGTTTAATCTCATGGTGAAAACATGTTCACTTGTACCATTATAAATAATAACACTATGTATAAGGTGTTTATCAATGTATACTCAAATGAATAAATAATGAAGATCAGAGACATCATATTTAATCTCATTATCCTATAAATACATAGAGTGTATATAAACCATATGGGTATACGTCACGTATAATTACTAATAATCTCATCTAATGGGTGTTCATATAGAGGAGGATGTGCATTATATGTCATTTGTACTTTGGGGTCCTTCTTAGAATGGTCTTGTAAAGGATTGTTAAATATTTTCTATTTTTGGTGATCAATAGGATGTGACTTGATTCCTTTGGAGGATCATAAAATGCAATATTTTCATCATCAATAATATCTTAGATCTTATGCTTTAAGGTAAAACATATTTTCATAAAATGTCTTAGTCCATAGTGATAATCACAATAAGCATTCACATCATATCCTTTAGGTAGAGGTCTATTCATATCAACCTATATAGGATGATGGAAAGATTTAAGTTGATACTCTATTAACCACGAGTAATGAAGTTAGGGAATTAATGAAATGTTTAAATTATCTCCTTGGTGCATTGGATAAGATAAGCCAATTAGGCTTTTGTGAAACTATGTTAACTATGATAATTGTTCCCTTTTTAGGATGAGGAGGTTTTACCTTATAACTTGGTTTTATTGTAAACTTATTAGTGAATGTAGATGTAGGTGGTGTGTTTGCTACATACTTTAGCTTATTCAATGAAATAAGCTTCATTTCATGGTATTATACAACATGGCATAAGTCATCAAAATATTTTAACTTTTTGAAAACAATGGACTCATCTAATGAAGTAAGTAAACTTTACTTGAATATGTATTTTAACTCCTTATTTGCCATAGAATTGGTCATTTTAGCTAGCATTGTCTTATATATCAATACTTATTCCTTGATAGGTTCATTTTTTCCTTGTTTAATTTTGGATTGAGCATAGGAAACCTTTTTTGAAATATTAATTAAAAAGTGTGCTAAAAAATGTTCTGTAATAGGTTTGGATGTTTTCATGGATTAGAGAGGTAAGTCATAGAACCACCTCAAATCATAGTCCTTGTTGATTCTTGGAAATAATTTGGTCAATATTTTATCATTGGAGGCATAGTCAACACATGCTGCATAAAAGATTGGAAGATGTTGCCATCATAAAATGTTGTGACAATATTTTACATTATTATTATTAATCCTAGGTGTCTAGCATAAGTGTCTTGATTTTGTATTGTAGTGTGTTGCACATTTTATTTCATCTTGTAGTGTGTAGCTCAAAATTCCCATAGGTATATGAAGTGATAAATCATTTTTTGGCTTATTTATTGTATTGTTTTCTCATTTACAAATTGAATTGTCAAATAAAAGTTCATTGTCATTCCATAAATAGTATTTTTAACCTGTCATTGGTATCAAAGCTTGGGAAATTATTTTTTTCTTCTCCATATTTTTGTAAACACCGAAATCTGGCCAAAACTAGATTTTGACTGGACTTCAGACTGATTCCTACCAACTACAGTAAATTAAGCGTAGGAATCACTAAACATCCTAAATTTACTTGTGCATCATTCATCAATTATCAAAATCATGTTGAGACATTCCTAATTGGGGTATTCTATTTTATGTAACAATAAACTCTCATATACTCATCCCTAATCACCTTGTAGCATCACAACTATCAATTTGGCCTATGGACCTATTAAGTGGGGTACTTGAACAAATATCAAATATTGAAAGAGCTAAAGTGCTAATCAAAATCAATTAACAAGCTAAACAAGATTAAATTCCTAGTTGAATTATCCATTTGAAATTAATAAATATCTACCAATGAAAATTCCAAAATTCAAAATATCCAAGCCTTTCATCATTGCCTTTATGAGTTGTCAAGCTCTTTGAAAATATCCTAAAATGTCTAATTTGAGAGTCATGCCTAGTAACTGGAAATCATAATTACTTAACAATTATTTAACTCAATTGGAGTTAGTTTTAACTCACCTAGGGTTATTTTTAACCCATTCCATGTTTAAACTCAATCTTGACTCACCTTCGATGAGAGTTAATTCCTAAAGCTATAAATTCAAGGACATGCCTCTTCATTTCTAAGCTTAGAGTTTATAGATTTATTATACAAGATTTGTTATATAAGACTCATAAAAGTAGTGTTACCATGCCCAAATCTTAATCCAAGAAATAAAAAGCCAAGGTTCAAAGGAAAGAATGATCCAAACAACCTCCATTGTCAATCACTTATTGATACACAAGCTAATCAAGCCATTTGGGAGCTCTAAGGAAGGTACAAGAGTTATTATTTTTTTTTCTTTTTATCTAGTTTTGTTATTAAAGCTCTCCCTATTATCTAAGATAGAGGTGTTAGGATTTTAGTGTGCTCATTTCAACTATTTTATTATAATAACACAAGACTAACCTCCCCTTTATTAAAATCCTTGTTCACATGTTAGCACAGCTAGTGGGACTCGCACCCCACAAAGTTATTGCTAAGGCCTTTTAGATCATTCCACTAATGATTTTCATGTAAAAATTTAAGCTTGATGATAAAAATAGGTGAAAATTAAAGTCTAAAGGTTTTTTTTCTATAAGTAATGAGTTTTCTCTATGTATTCACAATTTTGATTTCTAGAGTCATGGTATTGTCGTAATTATGATGATATTGTGTTGACCATTACGATTCTTGTGCTGACTATTTGTGTTTATAAGTTAATCAATGATATTTAAATATTGTGACTCTGACATTTTTAGTATTTCCATAAAACTCATAATATTTTAATATTATGAATTTGAAAGTCATAATATCGTAATAAGTTTAGTGATATTGCCTAAGGTTTTGCAATATTATCTTTAAATGATAATAGTTTATGCTAACCATTTTATGCAAAGTTATAATATCACAACTTCGAGAGTAGTGATATTGCCTTTATTTATATGATTTTGTACTTAGACTAATGATAATATTTTTAATACACTATTTTCATGTAAATTATGGTATTATGCTGATAGTCTCTATTTTATAGAGATAGTTGTGGTATTGCTCTTTGTTTCTGCAGTTTTGCACTCTGTGTGAAAAATTAAAAACCTGAGAGCAAGATTTGACAAGTCGTTTGTTCACTCATGATGTTCATCTAAGCAAAAGGACTCCCTAATGTGTTTTTTAGAACCCAAAGGCCAAAATGAGACATTTAAACCATTCTAATCTTGCAAATGTCACATTTCAAATTAGTGTTTTAAAAAAATTATTTTGTTTATGTCATTTTTTATTTTGCAAAGTTTTTAATAAAAAATTCTAAGGGGCCTAATATTTCACAACACATTTCATTTTGGTACAATTAAAATAAAGTCTCACATTAGTTACATACTCCTAAGAGTTTTTTATTTTATGTTTGTTTGTTAAAGTTGTTTGTTTTTAGCAAGACAAGTGACGCATGTATGCTCTCCCCTCATCCCCTTTACGGAACTTGGGTAACCAAAAATTCTCAAATTTTGACTTTGTCATTTTAGCAAAAAAGAGTGAAATAAAGTCACTAAAGTCTTCCCCAAATATATATGGTTTGGGTGACCCCAAAATGACCATAAAGTCTTTTCTCTTGTCTTTATTTTCATGCATTTTGGCTTGTGAGTGGGATTTAATCACCTCCCCATGGGTTCTCTAGAAAATTATTGACCCAAGAATTTATCTCCCAACATCATTTCAACCCTACTCCATGGTGGTGTATATAAATTAAGGGTGACCTTCTGGGATACTTATTTTGAGCAGTTAAAATAAGCTCCATTAGTGATATTCGGCCTCAAAACGTAGGGGTAACTTGAACATCACACTACACTAAGCAAGTGATGGATGTAGTGGTTGTGAAAAGGATAAGATATTTTCACAATAATAAAGTTGATGTGGATACAAATTATGTGATTGAATCTCTAGTGTTAGCCCATCTAGAAATGAGTAAAAATTGATAGTTTAGATTAACCTTACATGTTATGAACATACTATTAATGCAGGGTGAGTAGCCCAAAGTTCCATGTTATATTATAAAATATTAGGAGAAGAGGGAGCCTAAAAACCTTACTTTTCATGCACTTTTACTTTTTGGATTAATAATTAAAATCCTCTCAACAAAAATTATATTAACAGAATTTGATAGTACTATACAACCTTGCCAGTTTTAAGATTTAGGATGTTACACTTAGGTGTTTTGTAATTTTGTCCTTTCTTACATGGTCTAAAGTCTAAACTATTTATTTGTCATACCACATCAAAAATAAGTCTTGTTTCTACATCACTCCTTTATTTTAAGAGGCGTTACATTGTCTATTTGACACCATACCTTTGCCTTAGTTTTTAGACAAACTTTTGTGTTTGTTCAAAAAATCAACTACTCAAAGTGGATCTTGAATGTTGTTTCAGTTAATAAGAAGCCAAAAGGAATCAAAATTTGCACTGATTTCAGAGATATAAATAAGGCCTACCCCAAGGATGAATTTCCTCTACCAAACATTGACATGATAGTTGTCTCCACAATGGGTTATGAAATGCTTTCATTAATGGATGGATTGATAAACATTTCATATATATTATCATATTTATATAAATTATCCATAAAGTGTTGCCTTTGGTTATATATTGTATTACATTTAATAGTTAAAGTCTGATCTAAGTAGGATATGATGCAATTTATTCTTTGTTTATATGTAATTTATTGTTAATTATTTACCTTGTTATTGTATCTGACTTGGATGAATATCACAATTTTTGAGTATAGATACACATCCCAATGATGGGGTAATTTTGAGAAGGCAACACACAGTTTTGGAAAAAAAATTCTATTACATTTTCTAGGATTTGACAAGCAAACTCTAAAGATCGAACACTCCAAAGA
This sequence comes from Torreya grandis, assembly GCA_037957365.1. Classification (NCBI taxonomy): domain Eukaryota; kingdom Viridiplantae; phylum Streptophyta; class Pinopsida; order Cupressales; family Taxaceae; genus Torreya; species Torreya grandis. The sequence goes on along the minus strand of JARHVA010000247.1, from coordinate 618,034 downwards.
CACTATAAAGATGCTCTGAAAGTGATCTGAAGATGATCTGGGTGTGCTCCAAATACATACATAGGATGTTTTGAATAATTCTAGGAATGCTCTTAAGACTTGTACAGGGTGCTTTGAAGACTTGTAAAGGGTGCTCCGAAGATACCTAGACATGCTCTAAAGACTAGTTAGATCTTACTACTTGGAATAATAATTCTATAGATATCTATAAATTAACTTTATATATTTATATGTCTTATTTTAGACATTACCATTCATGGTAATGGATTAAACTAGTTTGGATATATTTGTATCTTTATTTTGTAAATCAAATAAGTATTTTTAGTTTAGGTTAGCTATTTTTTGTCTATAGTTAGTTGAGTTGGTTCCAATGCCTTCCTATAAGCATGGGATATGACTCCTAGATTGTTTATATTTTGAATAAATAGATTTGGGCATTAAGATCACCAATATTTTGTATCCTACAAATAGATGTTGAGATATGTTTAAATACACATCTCCTTCTCATTCTAGGGAGTTCTTAGTTCCTAGTTAGAAAATTATTGAAGTTGAATAAAAGTTAGAAGTTGGAAATAGAGTTCATCATTTCATATTTGTACATGTTTTTTTGAATGAAATAGAGATCAGTAATTTCCTTTATTCCTGAGTAAATAAATTCCTATTCTGAGGAAGGAGCAAGGGCCCACTTCTCTCCAAGGATTAGGATCAATTTATACATTCTTATTTTACTAGTTTAGAAAGAATTTCTTAACTAGGATATATTTCATTCACTACATATTGTAATGTTTGTGTAACTATAAGAGTGATCTCTTTTAATTCATAGTGATTTCCCTCCAAAGTAAGAGTGATTGTTTTTAAATGAAAGTGTGAATTTCATTTCCAAAATCAAGTGTGATTTCCTTTTCCAAAAGCAAGAGTGAATTTTATTTAATGCAAGAGTGTTTCATTTACATGAAAGAATTATTTCAATTCAATACAAATAGGTTTATTTTATGCAAGAGTGTGTTTTTTTGAAATTAGATTAAGTTTCTTAATTCATCTCATATTCAGAATTAAGCAAGAATTGTTTAAATTGATAATAAATAGCATTCTCAGATTTTGAACCTCACATTGTCCTACCTAGCTGGGGCAAGTCAAGTGAGGACATTTTATGTCTTATGTTAGATTTTTAAGTTTTGGATTTTGATAGTGTGAATGATTGACAAATAGTTTAGATTTATTTTCTTGTTAAATAGAATTAGAGTTTTTTTTACTATTTTTAGGATTTAGAAAGCATAGTAGAAGTAAAACCCCCCAAATAGAAAACTATATAATTCCAATATCAAATGGTCTCATTAAAAATAGCCATCATTGAAAATGTTACCGATCCATTGACTGGTTAAATGAGAAGTATAACAATAGCCTATAATTTTTGGCACCGTTGTTTGGGACCACAAACTTGTCAATAAGTGTTAGTGAAATCCTACATTAGAGTTATACAAAGAAATATAAAAACATTCATAAAATTCAAAAACACAAAAAAAAATAATAATCTTTAGATTTATGAACTGGCTAAGATATTCTCAAGGATGGTTTATCTCTAAGGGATCCTAAATAAATCAAGAAGAAGAGAAGGTCCAATCCTTGCTAGAAAGATCAGGAAGTGAAAGAAAGGTACTTGAAATCCATTTTTTTATTCCTCTCCTAAATAGGGTTTATCATCACAAATATATCCTACAAGAAGGAATTCTGAACACCTTCTCTTAAAGGAAAATTGATCCTGAAAATCATCTTTCTATAATAGTTTATCTACAATCCCTAAAAGAAGAAGAGATGATCAAATATTCCCCTCCTGAGATAGACCATAGACCAAACACCCAAGGAACAAATTTAGATTGGATTGATAAGCAAAGTTGGGAAGAAGACATAGGATATGAACATGCACATGTGGAAAACCCTGACCATCAACCCCAATATGATAAAATTTTCTCTTATCCAATCAATCTAGGTCATGATGACAAAAAATTTAAGAAAAAAAATTTACCATCCATTTTACCCACTTTTAGAGGTAAATCCTTAGAGGATCTAGATCATTTTCTCTTTGAGTTTCAAGTTCTCAGCCAGACCTATGATTATGTCATAGATAATCAAAAGTTGAAATTATTCCCATCTACACTCAACATGCATCCATGAAATGGTTCATGGGCCTTTAGGGTAATTCCATAACCATTTGGGATGAAATGGAAACTACATTTTTGGATAAATATCAAGATTATTTTATAGTTCAAGAACAAAAAGAAGACTTTTTCAAGATCAAGCAAAATGAAGATGAAGCCTTAGAAGATTACCTTGATAGGTTTATATTCACCCATAAAAGGAGTGGTTATCAACTCACTAAGGAAGTTGTCAAAATAGTATTTATTAAAGGATTAGATGATGATGCATGAGATTCTTTAAACCTCATGGGAAAGGGTGACATTGACAATTTAACCTTTCATCAAATTTCAGCATTATGTACCAATTACTCCCTGATGAGACCTATTATAAGGAAATCAAGCTTAGGAAAATCACCTGAAGTTGGTCAACTAATGGAAGAATTTACCAATTTTAATACAAACATTCTAATACAATTGACATCTACTTTAGATGGCCTCAAATCAAAATCTAATTTTACCAATTTTGAACAATTTTCAATCTATTATCCTAGATGTAGACTCAAACATGCGGTAAAAGATTACCCCTTAAACAAAATAGAGGTATGTAGTATTTATGATCTAGATCATGATACCAAGAATTAAAAACACATTTATACTATAATAAACCAAATGAAATAAGCAATACATACCATTGAGGAAGTAAACTTCATTCAAAGACAAGGAAACTAGTACTCCCAGCTACAAAATCAATTTGGTCCTAGATTTCCTCCTAATCCATGGATGACACCATGGGCTAGACAAGTCACACTACCAATTTGGGGATTTCCACAACCACAACCATGGGGTACTTAAGAATGTATTCCATAAATGTAGCCATTGCCTCAAATTCAACCTTGGGCATAATAATAAAATCAATAACCACATTAGGTAACACAACCACAACCTCAATGGTCAAATCAACAATATCAGATACAAAGAAGATTTCCTCCATAGTAGGCCTTGATGATTCCACAACCTCAACCACAACCAATTGAACAAAATGTTAAACAATCATAGTTACCTACCCAACTAGAGGTAAATCCAAAGAATATGCCAAATGCTCTAGTCTATGAGGCTAATCAAGAAGGTAATATTGTAATTACTTCAACTGAATGTAATAATATTCAAATCAGATCAAAGAAGGTAATAGAAGATACAAACATTGCCATAAGTTGAATTCATAATGATAAAAACAATCCTAAGCCACCTATAGTCCAATAACTAGCTAAAGAAAAGGTAGAAGCCGTAACTACAACAAACATAATTTAAGATTCCCCTATTATTCTATATCTTGAGAGACTTAAGGAAGAGAAACCTAAGGAAGATTCTGAATTATTGCATAAGTTAAAAGAAATTAATATTGAAATTCCACTATTAAGATCCATTAAATACATTCCTAAGTTAAATCAAATCATTAATATATTATGCATTAAATCACCAGGAAGAAATAAGTAGTATGATAAAACAATTCAAGTAATTAAAAAAATTGTTGATCTTTTAGCAGGAAACATACTTATTCTTAAGTATGGAAATCTAGGTAGTCTTGTGATAACTATGACAGTTGGAAACAAGTCCATTCTAAATATGCTAATAGATTTAGGTGCTACCATAAATATCATGACTTTCAACATAGTAGAATCTTTATCTCTCATAAGGCTTCAACCTACCACAATAATCTAGAAAATGGTAGATCAATCCACTATTGCCCTTGAAAGAACCATAGATAATGTACCAATAACCATTGAATCTTGGGAATACCCTATTGATTTCATGATCCTTTAACCCAAACCAAAGAGGGTAGTATATCCAATCATATTTGGTAGACCTTGGTTAGCTATAGTTACAACAAAAATTAACTATAGATCTAGAAACATGACCATTTCTAATGGAATTCATGTTAAACAAATATCTTCTCTATCCACCTCCTAAACCTTCAATGGATCTTTTTGAATAAATATGGGTGGATCAATTGGAACAAAATCAGACTAGTGTGTCTTCCTTATCCATGGTTACCATCAAAGATTGTGCCCAAGAATTTGAAGAATAAATAATAGAAAATTTAGACCAAGAGTGCCTAGCTACAAAATTTGATGATTTTGATTTGAAGTTCAATGATTTTTCTTTGAATTCTGATAGTTTTTCTTTGAAGTTTGAAGGATCAACTCTAAAGACTAGTAGCTTATCTCTGAATACTAGCAGCTTAACTTCGAAGAATAGTAACTTAGCTTTTAAGACTGAAAGTTATAATCCAAAGATGAAAAATCATGAATGGGAATAATCCACCTCCATCATTTAGAATCAAAATAATGTTTTAAGCACACAAAACATGTTATCCAGTCCACAAGACATTCAATAAGCCATACTTGAATGGGCTCAAAATGGGCAAAATTCATTTTTACATGAATTTCATTATCCATTGACCAATATGCTTTCCACAAGTGAAACTTTTTACAAAGATGTAGCCACAGTTCATATGTTACTACCACACACATGTCCATTGAATTCTTAGACTAGTGAATATAAATAATTGAATTTCATTATTGCAATTCAACTAGGTAAATTGTTAACTATCAATAGTTAGTTAATTGAAATGCAAGAAAGAAAAATATTTAATTTTTTGGTAAAACACATAAAATATTTTTATTGTAATTACTCAGATAACCACAATGAAGGATTAATCCAACTTTGAAGGAAATTGTCAAGAAGGAAATAGAAAAACTATTGGATGTTGGTTTTATCTATCCTATATATGATATCCAATGGATTTCACCCCTAGTTATTATGCATAAAAAGAATGGAAAATAGATAGTTGTGTAGACTATAGAGAATTGAATAAATCCACTATGAGAGATTATTTTCCCTTACCTTTCATTGATCAAGTTTTGGATAATTTGGTAAGAAAATAATATCTTTATTTATTACATAGATTGAGTTGATACAACCAAATTAGAATAGCACCTAAAGATCAAGACAAAATAAGATTTACTTGCCCCTAGGGAACATATGCTTATACAATCCTTCCTTTTGGATTATATAATGCATCTGATAACTTATAGAGAGTAGTGTTAGTAATCTTTTTTGATCTTACAAATGACTATTTGGAAGTGTACATGGATGATTTCACCATCCATAGTATAAATTTTGATGAATATTTGAACAAATTGTATAAAGTGCTTACTAGATGTGAATATCACTAGGTATCTTTGAATCATGAAAAATGCATCTCAATGGTTGATGAAGGGATTGTCTTAGGACATCATATCTCTTCTCAAGGAATAAAATTAGATCCTAAAAATATTGAGGTGATTTATAACATCCTCATTCCACAAACACAAACTGATGTTAAAAAATTTCTTGGTCATGCAATATATTATATAAGATTCATTGAAGATTTCAATAAGATAGTTTCCCCTATGTTTTCTTTTTTATCAAAAGATAGTGAATTTATATGGACCAATAAATGCCAAGAAGGCTTTAAAACATTAAATAATAAACTCATGACTGCTCTAGTCCTAAAAGGGCCTAATTGGGAAAAAAAATTGCATGTCTATACTGATGCTTCTAATACTGCATTAGGAGTAGTCCTAGGTCAAAGAGATGGGGATGAAAATATGTATGCAATTTACTATATCATCAAGAATCTTACCCTAACAAAGAAGAACAACACTACCATAAAAAAAACAATTTCTTGTTGTTGTTTATGCTATAAAAAAGTCTAGGCATTACATTACTGGTTATCAGGTATTCATCTATACAAATCATTCATCAATTAAGTACTTAATGAATAAACTAGTAGTATGTGGAAAAATAATTAGATGGATCCTAATATTATAAGAATTTGACATTATTATTAAATATAAACTAGGGAAGTATAATGTTGTTGATGATTTTTTATCTAGATTGATTACTACAGGTGAAAATGAATCTGTAGAAGACTCTTTTCTAGATGAATAGCTATTTTCCATATCCACATATTCCCCATGCTTTGTAAACATGGAAAATTACTTGGCAATAGGTAATTTTCCGCATTATTTTACCTCTAAAGAAAGAAAATGTTTGGTTAGAGCTAGTTCTCATTTTAAATGGTTTAAATGTATGTTGTTTAAAAATGGATCTGATCATATACTTTGCAGGTGTGTTAGAGAAGATGATGTATATGACATCATCTAATCATGCCATAGTGAACTAGGAGGAGGACATTATTCAACAAAGAGGACTATTAACAAGATCCTTGGTGTAATTTGGTATGGCCATCTCTTCACAAGTCTATCAAAAGGTATGTATGGAAATGTGATCCTTTTCAAAGGATGGGTAATCCTACATTATTTTATAAAATGCCTCTTCATCTTCAAATGAGTTTAGAACCATTTGAAAAATTAGGTTTAGACTTTGTTGGACTAATCAACCCACCATCTCAAGGAAAGGAATATTCATTAGTATGTATTGATTATGTTACTAAGTGGGATAAAGTCTAGGCACTCATATTTTCTTGGGAGGAAATGGTTGTTAATTTTATATATCATAAGATCATGTTGAGATTTGGAGCTCTTATATCTATTATTTGAGATTAAAAACCCCAATTCATATCCAATATGATCAAAGCTTTTATAGAGTTATCTCAGATCAATCATAGGAAATTTTCACCATATCATCCCCAAGCTAATAGGCAAGTAGAATTCAACAAAAAAGAGTTAGAAAACATCCTAACCAAGATTATGAATAGTAGCAAAAAATATTGGGCAGAAAAAGTACCTAAAGCAGTGTGGGCATATAATATAACCTAGAAGACAACTATAGGATTTTCTCCATATGAACTTATGTATGGAAAGAAACCTTTACTAACTATAGAATTTGAATTTTAGACATTGAAGATATTAATTGACATAGGAATAGATCTTGATGAAGCACAAAAGGAAAGAATAATACAACTAAATGGGTTGGATGAACTGAGAATGGATGCACTCACTCAGACTAGCATGATCCAAAATAGAGAAAGGAGTGGCATGACACTCACATCATAGAACATAGTTTCAAGAGGGTGATTGGGCACTCTTATTTTATTTTAAATTCTAAAATTTCAAGGGTAAGATAAGGACAAGATGGTTGGGACCATACCTAATCAAAACCATTTGTAGCAATGGCTCTGTCTAGATTCAACCCATTGATGGTGACCAAAGAACACTTTTGATCAATGGTCACAAGCTTGAGGTGTACAAAGGATCTCTCATCAAGGAAGAGTTTATTGAGGAGAACCAAAATCAATTTGACCTTGGGGAATAACCTGGTTCTTCCACTAAGGACAAATGACCTTCACAGCAAACATATAATAAAGGAGTGCTGAAAACTAGAAAATGGTAGTTCTCCTCCCTTAAAAATTTAAAATATATATATATATATAAAGTGAAAATATAAAAATATTAAAAATAAAAAATATTAAAAGGTGAAAACCAATCAATGGTGCTTTTCAAAAAAACATTTTTACAATTAAAAAAATGTTGTCAATTAACCTATCTTTTTAGATTTGTTTATCCTTATATGACACATGAAATATTTTGAAGATAGGTGTGGATTTGTATGACAATGTACAATTTTATTTATTTTCCCAAAGGATTAGGAATTTTTCTATTTTCTATGTGCATGTGTAATCATTAGGCAATCAACGCTTTTCACATGGAAATGTTTTGGTAAAGTCACATAGGTAGGATGAGTCAGCAACATCATTGCCAAAATCCATAATTTTATGTGATGGTGTTTTCAAAATATGTTCTCAAATATCTTTGATGTGATAGTGTTTTCAAATGGTCCTTTCAAATAGAATTGATGTGACTATGTTTTAAATAGAGGGTCTTTCAAAAATATTTGATATAATATTAAATTCATTATGATTATTATTCCAAGTACTGCCAATAATGACCTTTATGCTACATCATTAATTACTGACATGATAAATCACTTCTTACTATATCTCACATGCTCTAAAGATATATCCATAACTACCACCATCACTCTTATCATAATTACATAATATACCCTAACTTGTTATTCATTGTGTATTGTCATTGCCATCAATTATTGTGTTGTATCCCTCACCTTTTGCTTCCTTTATTTCCTATGTGAATTTGAGCTCTGTGTTTTTATAGTATAATCATATTTTTATTTAAATATTGCTTGCTCCAAATATGGGTGGGAGAAAGAAAAATAGTGAACCAGAATCATTAGATGCATTGTTATAAGATGAAGTAGCTAGAGATGTTTTTGAATCTACAAGTTGGTTGAATTTATTAAAAATGTTTCAAGGATTATGTGAAGAAATTTTGCAAGAATTTTATGATAATTTTGATGAATATCATGTTATTATCAAAGGGTAGAACATTCTAGTGAATCTTTTTATAATCAGTAATCTCTCGAAGGTTCCTAATGAGGGGGTCATTGCTATTGAAAAGATAAGTTTTTTTAATTGATTTACATGTTTGATGAAGAAAATGAACCCTACCCTAGATTGGCTAAATTCCCACCAGGAGTGGTCAAGGTAATTTTGAAAGAAATCCCTCCTCAACCCTAGCTAAATGTTGTTTTCTAGATAACAAAATATATCACTTGTGGTGGTCAGTTTATAGTAATGGGTGGAGATGTTATGAGACTCCTTCACTTGAGGAAATGAGCTATTAAAGAAGAATATAAGATAAATATTCCCTCTTTCCTTCATAATGATCTGATTAATCTTTATCATAAGTTAAGAAGAGGTATTGGGTCTACCTACCATCATGGGTTGGTTACACTCATTTGTCACCATTATTTTCTAAGCAAACAAAAGGGTGAAAAGGTTTGGTCCTCTTTCCTCTAAAAGTTTTCTCCAGGTGCTACCAAGAAGACACTATGCCCTTCCTCTCCTTCCACTATAGTCCATATTGAAGTACCCATAATTTAGATTATAGAATGACCAACTTCATCACTTTTGGTTTTAAAGATACTATGTTAAAGGTTGAAGCGACAAATGAGAATTTATTCATATGCCCCTCATCCTCCTCCAACTAAGCTTCGACATAGTCACTGACTTATTTTATAGAAAGAAGAAGAAGAAGAAGAAGAAGATGTATAGTATGTGGAGACTCTAAGAATCTTAATCTCGCCTATCGATAGTTTAGATGTTGAAGTAGTTTTTACAAAAGAGCCCCAGTAACACGAAATTATATTTGCAGAAGGAACCCTAGTAGAAGTTATACCTCAAGAAATAGAGCATCATGTGCCATCTACCTTTGATAAGGGTAAGGCACCCTTGATTTAATAAGTTTCATTTCCTCCTCATTATATCAATGAATAAAAATAATTACAGCATGTCATGGCTTTATCATGCCATGAAGAAATAATCAGGCAACAACAAACAGAGTTGGATGTTCTCCATTCAACTTTGAAAGGTAAGGATTTGATGATCACTAATTTGAAACAAAGGTGGGAAGAATATATTACTAGATTTAGTAAAGACGAAATAATTCTTCAAGGAATACAAGCCACATAGAGTAGGGTCCACAATGTAATGTTTTCATAGACCCAGGATTTGAGTAATTTGTAAAATTCTCTTACTATCAAGGACACTAAGATTACTGATTTGCAAAATGCCAATGTTGATAAGTGTAATCTAATCAATAATTTGAGAGAAAGTATTTATGATAGAAATACAATGATATCCCAACATAATGATATAATAAAAGTGCTTACCACTCAAAATTTTGAGTTACAAGCCTCTATTCAGGGAATGCAAAGAGAAACAAGAGAAATTATAGTTCAAATAGAGGGTCCAATAAGTGTTATTAATTATTTATCTATTCCATTACATGAAATAATCTCTATTTGGCATAACACCCAGAATAAAATTCAAAATTTGAAGGATGAAAATGCCAATCTTAAATAAGAATCTTGAAAGTAATTGGCAGAATCCCAATAACAATTGCAAAAAGCATAGGCTTCTATTTTGCACATTTGTTTTATTTTTAAGAAATTATTAGGATGCAGTCAACCTTAATTATTTATGTTATTTTATTACATGAGCAATTTTATAAATGGTATATTAGTTAATTTCCCTTGATTTTTCATGTATCATTAAAGATGAGCATGTATTTATGGACATTTTTCTAAAGAGCACTGAAGAAAGGCAGGATGCCATCTATGAATTCTATACTTTTAATTTGTTGTTAAAATATCAATCTAGTTTTTTGATAAATGTATTTGTTAGAGAGACATAATTATGTGCCTTTCTATCCATTTTAAATAACAAAAGGGCATGGCATCAAGCAAATAATAAATTTTTGGAATTACAAAGCACCATTGGGTTATGCATGAGACCAAAATTTTTAGAAGTAATGAAACTTATTTTTTATTTTCAACCACTGTATCATATGTATGTGAAGAACAAGTATCATGAGCTACTGAGATCTATTATTGTTATTTTCATATGATTTTTAAACCACCATTCTACCAATGTTATCAATGTTAGTCTTGCCAGGTGGGAGACATTACCTATTGAGTTGAAGTGCATGGAAGTCCTTATCCCCATCAATATTAGTTGGATCCTGAGAAGAGTCCAATTAGTTGCCTAGATAATCACTCCGCTCATAGAGGAAATAGGTTCATATGTCTAGATTGGGGTGAGGTTCAGGCCTCATATCATTGTGTATCCCCTATCTCCATGGTAGGGTTGGAGTTCTCAAGTAGAAGTTAAATTTCAAGCCTAGTTGCATACATTTATCAAAGATCTTGGATTCTTTCCAAGGGGCCACCATGACTAAGTTCATCATTTTGAAGTTTATGATTGAGTCAGAGGTTTGAATCAAAAAAATTGGGTTAAGGATTAGTCATCTCACTTATTTACAAGAGGATTTCCAAAAGGTAAAGTGTGGGGGAGAAATAATGATCATTTCATAGAGCTCATCATAGTTATATAAACTATCCATAAAGTGTTACCTTTGGTTATATATTGTATTACATTTAATAGTTAAAATCTGATCTAAGTAGGATATGAATGTAATTTATTCTTTGTTTGTATGTAATTTATTGATGATTCTTTATCTTTTTATAGTGTCTAACTTGGATGAATATCATAGTTTGGCATAAATAAATGCATCCCAATGATGGGGTAATTTTGAGAATAGCAACACATCCCAATGATGGGGTGATTTTGATAAGGCAACACATAGTTTTGGCAACTTTTTCTGTTACATTTTTGAAGATTCGACAAGCAAGCTCTAAAGATTGAATGCTCCGAAGACACTCCAAAGATGCTCTATAAGTGTTCCAAATATTCTTTGGGTGTGCTCTGAATACACACATAGGATACTCTGAAGAAAAATGGGAATGCTCTTAAGACCTATATAGGGTGCTCCAAAGATACCTAGACATGTTTTGAAGACCAGCTAGATCCTATTGCTTAGCAATTCTATAGATATCTATAAATATACTTTCTATATTTAGGTGTCTTATTTTAGACATTACCATTCTTGATAATGGCTTAAAATAGCCTGAATATATTTGTATCTTTATTTTGTAATTTAGATAAGTATTTTTAGTTGAGGTTAGTTATTTTATATTTATAGTTAGTTGATTCGGTTCTAACACCTTCTTAGAAGCATGGGATCTAACTCTTAATTTGGCTATATTTTGAATAAATAGATTTGGGTGTTAAGATCACTAAGATTTTATATCTTGTGAATAGATGATGAGATGTATTTAAATACACATCTCCTTATTATTCCAAGGAGTTCCTAGTTAGAAAATTGTTGAAGTTAAAGAAAAGTTAGAAGATGGAAACAAAGTTTATCATTTCATATCTGTATATGTTATTTTAAATGAAATAGAGATTAGCGTTTTCCTTTATTCCTGAGTAAAACAATTCTTGTTCTCAGGAAGGAGCAAGGGCCCACTTATCTCCAAGGATCAGGATTAATTGTTACCTTTTTAGTTTACTAGTTTAGAAAGTATTTCTTAATTTAGATATATTTCATTCACTACAGATTGTAATTTATTTTTAACCATAAGAGTGATTTATTTAATATAGAGTGATTTCCCTTCAAAGAAAGAGTGTTTTTAAATGCAAGTGTGAATTTCATTTCCAAAAGCAAGTGTGAATTCCTTTTCCAAAATTAAGAGTGAATTTTGTTTAATGCAAGAGTGTTACATTTACTTGTAAGAGTTATTTCAATTCAATACAAATGGGATTATTTTATGCAAGAGTGTGTTTTTTTTCAAATTAGACTAAGTTCATTAATTCATCTCATATTCAGAATTGAGAAAGCGCTATTTAAAGTGGCAATAAATAACATGATCATATTTTAAACATCACACTATCCTACCCAGTTGGGCAAGTCAATTGAGGACATTATATGTCTTGTGTCAAATGTTTAAGTTATGGATGTTTATAGTGTGAATGATTAATAAATAGTTTAGATTTACTTTCTTGTAAACTAGATTTAGAGTTTCTTTTATTATTTTTAGGATTTAAAAAGCACATAAGAGATAAAACCCTCCAAAAAGTGAACTGTACAACTCCAATATCAATTGATCTCATTAAAAATAGCCATTGGACACTACCCTAGTTGAAAATGACACCAATCCATTTAAATGAGAGGTATAATGATAGCCTATCATAAATTCTCAAGATACAACTAGATATGGATTATGACATAAGACAATGTTCACCACTTCATGGGGAATATTTTATTATCAGGTTATGACATTTGGTCTCAAGAATTTTGGGAACACATACCAAAGAGCCATGACCATCATATTTCACGATATGATGAATGAGATTATTGAAAACTATGTCAATGATATATTAGGTAAATAAAATACTAGGGTTGATCATCTAGCCACACTATAAAGAATATTTGAGAGTTGTATGAATATAAGTTTGGTCACAATCCCAAGAAGTGTATTTTTGGAGTTATTTTAGGCAAAAATACTCAACTTCATCATCTCTTATAGAGGCATTGAAGTTGATCTAGCTAAAGTACAATCCATTACTGAGATACCACCTTCTAATTTAAAGTAGCTCTATATTTTATAGGGCAACATTTGGTCTATCAGATGCTTTATTTCTTAGTTAGCTGACAAATGCTAGTAAATTACACACTTATTGAAGAAGGGTATTACATTTAATTGGGATAAAGAATGCTTTAAATCTTTCTAACACCTAAAGGATTATCTTTCTAATCTGCCTATTTTATTACCACTAATGACAGGAAAGTTATTCCTACTATACTTATCTACCACATAGAAATCCTTGGATGCACTTATAACTCAATATGAAAAAAATGGAAAATAACATGTCATGTACTATCTAAGCTATACATTGGTCATGTATGAACACAACTATACACCCATTAAAAAAACTTATTTATTTATGGTCTTTGTACCACAAAAACTATGAAATTACATGTTAAATGACAAGACCATAGTTATTTCTAAAGTAGATCTACTCAAGTATCTGCTATCCAAAATATCTTTACCATGCTACATGGCCAAATGGATCATCCTTCTAAATGAGTTAGAGATAGAATACATCAATCAAAAAGCTATCAAGGGAGAAGTTCTTACAGATTAGCTTGTTAAAGCTCCCCTTATAGATGTCGACCCTCTAAATTTCTAATTCCCAGATGAGTTTATTATAACCATCATTGAAACGCCTCTTGAGGAGCATCACTGGAAGCTATATTTTGATGGATCATTCACAACACATGCTTTGAGGGTAGGCCTATTATTTATTACACCATAGGGGGATCTTATCCCTAAATCATTCCATATTAGTTTTCCTTGTACTGAGAATGTGATCAAATATGAAGCACTCATTACAGGGATTTTCTAAGAATTATAATGGAATATTCATCATCTCAAGATTTATGGTGATTCTCAGTTAATCATCAATTAGGTTACAAACCACTTTCAAACCAAAGATGACAAGTTGGTGTCATACAAGGCTATGGTTGATACTCTTAAATAGTATATCACTGACATATAGTTTGAACATATACCAAGGGTATTAATAGAACAATGGATGCCATGGCCACCATTGTCTCTTTGATCCATCATCTAGATGAGCAAAAATAATAGCAATTCCTCATTGAAAATCTTCTAGTGCCATCTCATGAACCTTCAACCATCATAATAATCTATGATATTATTGGTCCTAGTTCTATATGGTATTCAGACCTTTTACCTACCTCAATGACCATATCATACCATCTGACCTATCATGAAAAAAACTCCTTTACCTACCAAGCCATATGATATAACTTACTTGGACCAACCCTTTACCACCACAGCAATGATGGAACTCTATTTCATTATTTAATTTTGGTAGAATCAACATTAGCATTATGAGAAGTTCATGGAGTATGTGGAGCCCACATAAGTGGGGCCATCCTAGCTAAAAGGTTCCTAGGTACCAGGTATTATTGGCCAACTATAGATGCAGATGTAGTTACATACATTAAAAGATGTAACCAATGTCAATGGCATACCAATCTAATTCATGCCTCAACCAAGACACTAAAACCTATGCTCATACCATGGTTGTTTTCCATATGGGGACTTGATCTCATTGGAAATATTAACCCTTTCTCATTTGATGGCCATAAACACATCTTTATTACTACCAAATATTTCACTAAATGGGTTAAAGCTATACCCCTCACTTATGTGACTAGAAAATAGATTTCTAGGTTCATCTTCAACCATCTCATCTATCATTATGGTATCCCATCTAATATTATATCTAATAATGATGGATCATTTAAGAATAAGGATGTCAAAATGTTGTGTGCCAAGTGCAACATTACTCAACATTTTTATACTAGATGTTACCCACAAGATAATGGCCAAGTAGAAGCATCTAACAAAACCATTGTCAACATCTTTAAAAAGATTGTCAATGATGTTGGCCATGATTGTCACCTCCAAATATTCCACACCCTCTAGGAATATTTCACTAATTACCGTACCCTAATAGAAGCCACTCCATATTCCCTTTTTTATGGCACTAAGGCCATTTTTCCCACTTAGTTTGAGTTACCATCTTTATGCATCTCATTGAAACATGTCCTAGACAAGGAAGATTATTGAGTTGTTTGCTTGTAAGATCTAGATTTAATTGATGAAAAATGCATGGCCATTGTTAACAATAATCAAGCATACCAGAATTAACTTTGTGGCCACTATAAGTTTTGAGTCAAACATGGAGAGTTTGATCTTGGTGATCTTATTTTCAAAGAAAACCAATAGAATACCATGGCCAAGAAGAAGCACAAGGGTAAGTTCAAACCCAACTAGATAGGCCCATATATCATTGTTTCAAATTGTGGCTTCAAAGAATATAAGCTCACTACACCAGATAGAGATGAACTTGATGAGATGATGAATGTTATACACCTAAAGTGTTATTTTGATTGAGAAACTTGAAGTATTGTCTATGAGAATCATTTCTATTATACCATAATATTGAAAATCTTCTTTGAACCATACCCTCCACCATTATACCATATCATTCCTTTTGACCAAATTTATTTTTACCCTCCCTACCTAACCCCTTTAACTTTGGTTTCATTTCATTGGTTCTTTGGGTACCTTCAATGCGGGCCTTCTAATCAAGTTTTAGTAGTCGATTTAGTATTCTAAATAGAGGCCATTTTTTGGACCAGTATGATAGTGGTTTGGTAGTTACATCATTTATTATTTCATTTCATTTTGAGTGCTACTAATTATAATTTTCTTTGGGAAAATCAAAGTCCAGTTCTCATGCTACTAATTATAATTTCTTTTGGGAAAATTAGTATCATTGACCTATGTCATTATTTCCTAATTATAACCACCTATGGGAAAATTTAGAACAACACCTTTATCATGCCTTGAAGTACCACCTTTCCATTCCTATGTAACACCTTCTTTGCCTATAATTTGAGAACTTCTTGATACCTAGTCATATTCCTCTATTATAAGGTGGAACTACAGTGACTGGAGGTCCCATCCAAGGACTATGTAGGCAGTACTTGATTCATGTTTAGGTCAGCTTAGTCACCCTTTTCCCATACTCTCACCATTTTGTGAATAACCTAAGTCATACTCATGCCATTTTATGATTAACTTCAAGTTTGGATGCTCTTGTCATTTGGTGAGTTGGACCATTTAGTATCTCATAATTCTTGATTGATTTGAGATGCTCTAAAAATTCCAAAAATATTTGTGAAAAATCTATAAAATCTTAAAATTCACCAAATCAACCACTTCTTTACCTTAAGGATTCAAACCCTCATTATTTCATAATAAATCACTTTTAATGTAGTTTCCCCATCCTTATTAGCCTAACATACCACACTCTCACCATCTTGTGATATCATTCCCCAATTCCTCTACAACACCATCATGTTTTCATGATCATCATTTTCTTCTATCCCATATCTTGGGAGAACTACATTTGGCCTAAAGTGTATGTTGGATTTTGCATCCATGAAACTATGTAGATAGCATCCACTTGCCAGTGCATTTAGAGTTAGTTCAACCACCCCCTTCCTTTTTTTCTATTGCCCCCATTTTTTTATTTTTTTCATTATCTCTTATAACCTAGGGGCAATGTTCATCATCTTATTTGTTCTCTATTTGCATTAACATTGTGATTAACCTTTCTTTGTGTTTATTCTATTTTTTTATTTTTATTTTTGTTCACTCTTTATTTCTTGGTGATGTGTTTTATTTATTTGATTATTTTCCTATTTTTTTGCTTTCTTGTTGTGCCTCTATTTAGTCTATGTGCATTCATTAGGTGATTTCTCATGCATTATTCTCTAATCCATCTATATTCATACGTAAACATTGTCATCATGGTTTTTATCATTAGTGAATTATTTTCACTTATTTATTAGATTGTGTGTC
This sequence comes from Torreya grandis, assembly GCA_037957365.1. Taxonomy (NCBI): domain Eukaryota; kingdom Viridiplantae; phylum Streptophyta; class Pinopsida; order Cupressales; family Taxaceae; genus Torreya; species Torreya grandis. The sequence goes on along the minus strand of JARHVA010000247.1, from coordinate 600,947 downwards.
ATTTCTTACACATATTTAGGCTAAGTTATCATGGTGTTATATCATGATGCATAACATCACATACTATAGCAAACATTAGCTTGAGAAATATTACAAGTAATGAGGTCATAGTACTTCTCCCTTGTACCTAAAAAAATATTGATCTACCCAAATCATTTACCATATATAGAGTAATTAAATCATGCAATAATTTTAACCCTTGCTATTTAAGATGTGCATCTCCATGCTAGCAAGTTGCTTGAATTCATCTTTCTCCTTTGTACTGGCTTACTCTTACTCAGTGAGTATAGATTATGATTGTAAGCCCCCTATTACAATCTTCCATATTACTCACATCATTCTACCAATGATTCTAACCACATTTGGGAAATTCATTGTGTATCATCCTACTCATAGAGCTGATGAATATAACCACTTGTGGGCAAATCATTGTGTTTGTATCTATCTAGATGTTGTGGATTATAAATTCCTATGTGTGAATACTTATCATTCTTTACCCAATTGGGGCATGTTTTCATTATGATAATGCTTATAACTACCTTTGGGCAAACTGTTATCTTTATCTGTCCAATTGGGGCATGTTTTTCTCCTACCAGTGATTTTAATCGCCTATGGTAAAATCATTATTTTCCATTTTAATGATGATAATTACCTTTAGAAAAAGCATTGTATTGTTACCCTTATCCTTTTTTGGATGATTATAAACTCCTATGGGAAAATCATCATATTTATCTATCCAACTTGGGAAGCTCACCATGCTGATGATTATAACCACCTATATGCAAATCATCTTATTTATCTACCTAACCTAGGTATCTCGTAATGACACTAATTATAACTATATGTGGATAAATTAGTCTTTTCCACCCCTTTTACCTTTTGGTCCCATCATTTTCCATCTTTCAAGGGATTGATTACCAACCATATTTGTTGAACACTCCCTTGAGGGGGAATCTAGAGCTCATCTATAATCATTTAATTCATAATCATATAGGACCTTTTCACTCTTTGATAAGATGTTAATGTGCTTATATCTCGAAACGCCTTCCTAAATAGGGGCAAACCATAGACACCAAAAATTGGCCACAACTAGATTTTGATTGAAATTTAGATCGATTCCTACCAACCATTATAAATTAACCCTAAAAATCACTAAACATCCCAAATTTACTTACATAGCATTCATCAATGCTCAAAATTATGTTGAGACATCCCTAATTAGGGTATTATATCATATGCAACAATAACCTCTTATGGATTCATCCCTAATCACCTTGCGACACCATAACTATAAATTTGGCCTATGGACCTATTAAGTGGGGCACTTGAACAAATATTAAATCTTAAAAGAGTTAAAGTGCTAATCAAAATCAATTAATAAGATAAACAAGATTAAATGCCTAGTTGAATTATCCATTTGAAATTAATGAATATCTAGAAATGGAAATTCTAAAATTCAAAATATCCAAGCCTTTCATCATTGCCTTTATGAGTTGTCAAGCTCTTTGAAAATATTCTAAAATATCTAATTTGAGAACCATGCCTAGTAATTACAAATCATAATTACTTGACAAGTATTAACTCAACTAGAGTTACTTTTAATTCACCTAGTGTTAGTTTTAACCCATTCTATGTTTACACTCAACCTTAACTCACCTTGGGTGAGAGTTAATTCCTAAGGATATAAATATAAGGCCATACCTCTTCATTTCTAAGCTTAGATTTTATAGAGTTATTATGTAGGATTTGTTCCATAATACTCATGCAAGTAGTGTTACCATGCCCAAATCTTAATCCAAGAAATCACAAGTGAAGATGTCAAAGAAAGAAGGAGCCAAACAACCTCCATTATACTTCTTGATGCAGAAGCTGAATAAGCCATCCAAAAAGCCATTTGGGAGATTAAAGGAAGGTAAAATAGTTATTATTTTATGCTTTTGTTGTGCTTTCATTTAGTTTTATTACCTAAGCTTTCCCTAGTGTCTATGGTAGAGGTGTTAGGATTTTAATGTGTTAATTTCATTTATTTTATGATACCAACACAAGACTAACGTCCCCTTTAATGTAATCCTTGTTCACAATTTCTAGTTGTGAATATATAAAATTAATTATTATCTTTATATAAGCTTTTGTATATCATTATATGATAGTGGATTAGTAGGAGGAGGACATTTTATTTATTATTGGTAGCTTGGCCTGCTCAGATTTTTTCCATTGTATAAGCATTTCATTGGACTATGCATTCAAAGGTGTTTTAGCTGAGGTGTTGTTGTCACTCTATTTATATTTGATAATATTATAGACCTAATAATTACACTATTAGAATATTTCATATAATTGAATAGGTGGTGTTTCAACCTTATAGACATACCTATGTTGGTTCTAGTCTTGTACGTGGTGTCTCAATTCTCTTAATAGACCTACATTAATTCCAAGAGTGTAGTTTTGTTGAATGCATTAGTTGTTTCTATCATTTTTTGCATTGATTTTTGAAAGGCATGTAGTGTGGCATGTGGAATGATAACCTCTACATATTTCTATTTGTTAGCCATTCATATCTCTACTAAAATCCAAATATGTGGTAGTATTATTCTTTTGGTTGGCGTCATTCTTCTTTAGAGGAGCGTAGAAGTCTGAGTATTGAATTTTCAAAAGGAACCATATATTTATCTTATTAAAATATTGGAATGTCTTCTATATAAGAGAAAATGAGGAGAAGGTATACATTTTTTATTCTTTTTTCATGTAAAAATCTAATTTCATTTAAATGACCTTTTTCAAATTTTAAAAATATTTAAATTTGAAAACATTTAAAATGTAAGCAATTTTTCATTGAAATTAACTTGAGCAAGATACTCTCACCATATTTGAAGAAAAAAAACCAAATCATGCAATTCAAGGAGAAATAAGGAGAGTTACTCTTTTACCCATTCATTTCTATCAAAAAATAGAAACCCAAAAATTGAGAAAAACTAAGTATATTTATGTATGAAGTTTTATTTGTAAGCTGATGTTAATGGTAGGGAAACTCCTTTTTAGTACCTTTGATTATATATAAAAGGGGACCATTTTGGAGTGATAAGGAACCAACTGAGGTAAACTCAAAACCTCCAAAACTCAAAACTTCAAAAACTCAAACAAAAACCATACATTCTATCAAATCTATTATAAGAACTACATTCCTCAGAAAAGATAGTTGGCTAAGATGGTCTCGGCAAGTGGATAACACACTCATATGCAATGATCTATGGTTTGATATTTGTGATGGGGAAAAACAACCTGTTAAACTAGTAGGGAATGTAAAGGATACTCAAACATGGAAGCAGAAAAACTAGAAGGCATTGGTCTTGATGAGGGCATAAATGGATGGAGATGTGTTTTGTCATATATAGGGGTAAAATACACCATGAGAAACATTTCAAAAACTAAATTAGCTATATGATTCCCACTCAGAGTTGGAATTCATTCAATTGCAGTTGAAGTTTTTCAACCTAGAGTTGAAAGATGGTGATGTGATGAGATTGGATTCAAATATATGTGCCATCAAACATGACATAAAATTAATAGGTTTAAAAATCAACATCTACATTACTACATTCATAAAATCCCTTATTCCTAAATATTCAATCTACTTGGATTCTCTACAATTAAGTAATCAGTTGAATACTCTCACATTTGACCAATTGGTTGAAAAGATGGTAGAAAGAGAAAAGACCATTAGAATAAAAATTGAATCCACAAAAGGTAAAAGTGTGTGCTATATCAAATAAAATTCTTCCAAAATATCAAACAAGGCCATTTCTTCCAAAAATGAAGGCAATAACAAGTAAAAAAATAAGTACAAGAGAAAAGGTGGAAAAAATGAAAATCATGGTGGTCAAAATAAAAAATAAGATGATAAACAAAACCTCTATTGTGAATGGTGTGATATAAAATTAAGCCATGAGACTCATAAATGTAGTACTCCATGGGACAAAATTGAATCATACCATAAGAAGAAAGAAGAAAAACCAAAGAAATAATCAAAAGAGTCAAACTTAGCCTGATTCACCAATGAATGTTTATTTTCTAGTACAGATGATGAAGCAAATAGTGTCTTGATCAATTATTCATGGTTTAATGCTTAGGTTATTGATACTAGTTTTACTCAAATTATGACTTCTCAAAAAGACTTATTTGAGGAGTATCGTGAAGAAATTTTTATCTCAGTATACCTCACATATAGATCAAGTTTGCAACCATAGGGAAGAGGTACAATTTAACTCAAGTGCCCAAGGATTCCAAACTACAAACTTGAGAATGTTATCTAACTTCCTCAATTGAAACAAAACTTGTTTTCCCTACTGATAATAAGGTAATAAGGTCACTCCATTATATTGAATAATGGTGATGTCATAATCAGGAGAAAAAGTGACAATGCAATCATCTTGACTGGATATGAGGAAGGAAAACTACTCAAACTAAGGGGCAATCCATGAAATTTAAATATTTATGCTCATTTCATGGAAGATGGAATGTTTATAAATATGTTATGACATGCTTAATTTAGGTACACTCACTATAACAATATTCATGTATTATAAAATAATGGTGTTATTGGCATGCCTACATTGCTTGCAAAATTAGATGAGAAGTATGAAGCCTGCATCTTGGCTAAACATGAAAGATAACCATTTCCAAAATTATAGTGTAAATTTGACATAAAATTGTAACTTGTTCACTCAAACTTGTGTTCTCTTCTAATACTTTCCACTAGTGGTCATAATCACTTCATGTTATTTATCAATCACTATAGTAAGATGACTTGGATATGCTTTCTAAAGAGAAAAAAATCAAAAGCCTTCGATACTTTCAAAAAGTTTTGAAACATGATTAAAAATTAAGCACAAACTCACATCGAGACACTCAGTATAGATAATGGTGGTGAATTAACTTAAAATAAGTTCGAATCCTATCTTGATCAAAATAGAATCAAACACCATAATAGTTCCATACACTCCACAACAGAATGGAGTTGTAGAAAGGATGAATAGAAATATGATGAATATGGTCTATGCAATGTTGTATTTCAAAGGGATAAATCTACACTTTTGGGCTAAAGCAACTAAAATAACAGTATACCTCCACAATAGATCACCATCAATAGTGCTACAATCGAAGACTCTATATGAGATGTGGTGTCATCATCTCCCTTTAGTAAAACATCTTTGGATTTTTGGATCCACTTATTATGCATTGATTCCAAAGAGAAAAGAAATAAACTAGCCCATAGGAGTCAAACATGCATACACTTGGGATATTCTTAAAACTCCAAGGTGTATAGGCTATATGAAAAGAAAGAAATAAAAATTTATTGTCATAAAAGAAGTTGTCTTTTGTGAGTCTACCAAAGACAAAGAGCATATTTATCAGCAACTGAGATGACTTAAAAAGTATGAAAATTTTGATGTCTACAAATATACTAATTTAGATGTTTTAGATAATGACTGGGGGACACACAGTTGGGAATCTATTGATCTTCTATTGTCTCTTATACATGAACTTGAAACTCCCCTTGAAGGGGATAATAAAACTTCATCGAATAGTGAACAGGGGTGACTATAACAGAGGGTAGAAAGTGATGGAATGTTAGAGGATGAACTTGAATCACTTAAACCACATAAATATAATTTTAAGTGGGCCACTCAAATATTGAAATATGTGAAACCTAATGAAGTTGGGAAAATAGGCATAAGAAGTACACATGTAGCTACATCACAATTAGATAGGTCCCATGAATAAATTTAAGACAAAATTAAAAAATTTAAGTTAAATGATTCTCTAGAAAAAGAAATCAATGTTGTGTTTGATTTAGAACCAACATCTTTCAAATAGACTAAAAATATTGAATCTTTGGAAAAAGCAATGAAAGATGACTATAGTGCATTGGTCAAAAATGGGACTTGGAAATTGGTTGGTCCTCCATATGGCTTCAACCAATTGTCTATCAGTGGGTCTACCATAATAAATATTAGACTGATGGCTCATTTGATAATCACAAAGCATGATGTGTAAAAGGGTATGTTCAAAAAGAAGGAATTGACTATAATGAAACCTTTGCACCTATATAGAAATGGACTACCATTCAAACCATGTTGGCTCTAGAAGATCACAATGGATGGAAAGTTCACCAAATGTATGTCAAAATTGCATTATTGAATGGTGACCTCAAGGAAACTATGTACATGACAGAACCTAAAGTTTTTGCAATAAATGTACAAGATCATAAAGTGTGCAAACTATAAAATCATTGTATGGTTTGAAACAATCCCTCAAGTATGGTATGAAAAACTAGCTAAGCACCTCATGAACATGAATTTCAAATGTTTTTAGTTTGAATATGCGGCTCTTTTTTTCAAAATAGTTATTGTGGTGGTGTATGTTGATTTTCTCATCACATGGAATAATGAATGGTACATTATAAAATTAAAATTAGAGTTGATGAAAAGCTTTGAAATGACTAATTTGAGTTATCTTCATTACTATTTGGGTATTGAAGTAATTTAAAAACCAAAGTATTTCCTCATCACTCAATATAAGTAAGTTGGTGACATTCTGAGCAAGTTCAGAATGAAAGATTGTTAACCTCTCAGTACACCCACATAATAAAATCTCAAATTGACATCTAAAGATTCAATATATTTGTTCGATGCTATAAAAATAGACAACTCATTGGAATTTTTATTTATGTGACCACAACTTGACTAGATACATCATTTGTAGTTGGTGTCCTCTCAAGATTCATGTAACAACTCAAGGATAGTCATTGGGTAGCAACAAAATGGGTCCTTAGATATCTTAAAGGAACATAAAATTTTGGGCTCAAATAATCCAAGGCAAAAGACATCAAACTAGTTGGGTATTTATATTTTCTAACTATGTTAGTGATCACAAAGATGGAAGGTCCACCTCAAGTTTTCTAATGAATTTGGGAACAACAGTTGTTAGTTTTAAATCTAAGAAATAATCAGTGCTAGTAATTTCTTTAGTAGAAATAGAATATATGGTTGTTTCAAAGGCAACTAGAGAGATCTTGTGTCTCAGAAGGGTTTTTCATATTTTTAAGAGCAACAAGTTTCATCAACACCTCCCATGGTTGACAACACTTCTGAAATATTGATGGCAAAGAATCTAGTTTTTCATGACTAAACCAAGCTTATCAATACCAAATTTCATCTAATTTATCACTATGTGAAAGATGGCAATGTCAAGTTTCAACAACTAGCAGGCATCCTGACAAAAACACTTGGATGAGAAAAAATTGAAAATTTTAGAGTAACGCTTGGTCTAAAAAATACCCCTATAAATTAAGGGGGGATGTGACAATATTAGACATAATTGTTATTAATCCTAGGTGTCTAGCATATGTGTCTTAATATTATCTTGTAATGTGTTGCAACTTTGCTTTTGTCTTGTAGTGTGTAGATCAAGGGTCCTGTAGGTAATTGATAAATCATTATTTAGCTTATTTATTGTATTGATTTCTCATTTATAATTGAATCGTGAAACATAATTTCATTATCATTACATAAATAGTATCTTTTGTCTATCAAATGTCAACTTAGGTGCAACAAAACTAGTTGGTAAAGAGTGCAAAGATATCTCAAGTGCAAGAGCATTATGCAACACATCCTATGAATAAATAACATGAGCAGATTTTAAAGTATTTTATTAAATATTTTTAACCTTTTCATTTAAAGTCTTTATAACTTGAAATAGTGTTTGAACTATAGAACTAGTGGGATTTAGATTAGCAATTTTAGTAGTCACCAAAGGGGATACAAACATGGTTTGAGTGGTAATAGGCATTAAAACTGGTATTTAAGTTGAAATATTTTATAATTCCATTGTAGATGTGGAAATATTAGTTTTAGGAAATAAAAATTGGAAGACATAATCTATGCTTCCACTATATGTAGGTTGAGTGATTAGTAAGGAATTAGTTGTAGTACCTTCTAAAGACTCACCATCAGTAGGTGAAGCAACCTTAGTTTTATCATGTTTACTTATTTCATCTCTTATAATATACAAAAAAATAATTTGTTAATTTCTTGTTATTATTTAGATGAGTAATAAATCCCTCTTTATCTTCCATTTGTAAATGAGGTTTTACATTAACATGTTTCAATACTTTAGAAATAGAAAATTTAGAATTTGTAATAAAGTACAGCAATCAGGAAAATTTAAAAATTTAAAAATCATAATTGACTTAGGGTTTGGAGTTCAAAGATCAGGTTCACCAAATGTTTAACCCTAAAAATGGTGTTTTCTAGGTTGAGGTTACAAATGATGTAGGAACATCTCTTAAGTGCATAAAAGTTAAATGGATTAGTTGAATAAGCCTTGAAAGGCATGCATATTACATTCATGGTGTTCAAGCATTGATATTTGAATTATGTAATTACTCTTTACATAATATTAAAAGTAAAATGTTAGTGGTAATAGGTGAATATGAGTTGTGATAAGATTTATAGGAATTGGTGGAGGTCAAATAGGAGTTGAATAAGCCATGCATGAGTTGTCTTAACTATTAAAACTGACATCCCCATTTTTAGGTGTAAGTTGAGAGAATATCTCAACTATGGGATAAGATGTTTTATTTAGAATTAAAATATATATATATATATATAATGATTATCCGTGATGGTAGAAGAGGTAGGAGTTTCAAAAGGAGTAGTGTGGTTAGGTAGGCGTAGAAGTTTATATAGAAGAAACAAGGCCCTTTGGCCTGCATATGTATATAAGTCTGTATGAGGAAGACTTAATAGGATAAATCTTGTTCAAGTTATCTACAGTCAATTTTGGATATAGTATTTTGGATTAAAATATAATTATATGCATATGTGTACATTAAAGAGGTAAAACGTGATATGGAAGATCAAGCATGTTGGGAAATTATTAAGCTTGTGCAATGTTTATGAAAAGCTTGACAGCCACCAAGTTTATATCCAAGGAAATTTGATTCATTATAATGTTTTATATTATTTTTGACATTGTAATAAGAACCTATTAGATTTTCAACATAAATTCATAGACTGCATGTTTATTCTATAATGGTTAATGCATGGAAGATAATCAGGGCTCATAATAGTATGATATAATGGTTGATAAGTGTTTTGAAGTCTCAATTGCATAACTGAGAATGAGAATATAGATATCTATATGCAAACCAAATTGTTAATGAGGGAATTGTATGTGATCTATATCCTATAGAGAGTAAAGGATCTTTTAGAATCAAGGAAACAAAAGATCAATTTGATGATTATATTCATTACTAAGAAATCTAGTGTTATAATTCAATTTTATGGGTTGTGGGTATGTTTATTATATTACATTCATTCAATACCAAAATATATGTCTTTGTATATAGCTATGGTAAATAGACAGAGTTACAAATATTCCATGGTAAATTGTGAACAAATCCTGAGTGGCTCGCATTTGAAGGTAGCAGAATAGAACTAATTTTCTGTCCATTTTCATAAAATAGTCCATCAAGGAATTGGTGTTGAATGTTTTGATAAACAAAGGTGATGATCGTGGACTGCAAGAAACTATGGGTTGTTAATTACTTGGGTAAGTGGAAGTTGTATGTTTTATTCTCATAAATATGTCAAATGATTTGAATGTCTGATTTCCATGGAGAGATTATATTTAAAACTATAAATCTAGAGGTTTAAATTTGATAATGTGACTAAATTCTCAAGTTAGACCAAAAAATGTTATAAAGAGAACCATGGGATTGTGAATCCATGAACTAGAGGAAGTGGTAGTCATTATATAGACCTTGTGTATCATTTCATAGACCGCTTAGAATGTCCATAAAATTCATTGAAGGTTTTTCAAGATCGATTTAGGACTACAAAAGGGTTTAAGGGGATCAAATATGGTGAATTATGATATTTTGGTTATTTTCCATTTTTAGATATTCATCTCAAAGGCCCTAGAAATGATCTTTGTTCATTCAAGTTGATCATAATCAATACAAAGGAAGAATATACAAAGGGTAATGGTTAAGTTTAATCAAGTGTAAATATATCATGAATGGTAAATACAAAGGACAGATTGGAACCACCTATAGAAGGGTTTTTTAAATTTGAAGAAAGAAAAGACTTCCATCACATAAGTACTCACTAAAGAGGTATATATAAATTAATAAGCATAAGGGTGATAATCAAATCTACATTAGAAGAATCGGGTGCTAAACTCAAATATTAACATACACTAAATTTTTTATGTTGAGTTATTTCAAAAATAGTATTTACAACTATGATAGATATAAAAATAATAAAGAAGTAATGTACTTAGCTTATTCTGATGATAATGCAATTTTGAATCTAGAATCAGACTAGAATATGGTTCTTAAATAGTCATAAAATTCTAGATTGGATACTTCTAGAGCTGTAGACACTAACATTGGCTTGGTATGATTGCATCGACACTACTGTTTGAAATCAATGCAAGTGTTTTGTACTAAATAATTTCTAGAAAAAAATGTGACCACCTAGATTCTTTTGGGTTTTTCTTTGCCTTCACTCTAGTGCATTCAGATCTAGGTCATGCATAGTTACTCCTCATGAATTTTCAAAACTATAGTTCTTCATCTTCATGGTGACCTTAAGGAAAATGGGTTAGTGGGCACATGGTGTCAAGTTGACCCTAAAGACCTTATGTTAGTGAGTATTTCCTACATAGCTAATAATTTGAAGAGGGCCTCAGACTAATGTAGTTCTCCCCTAAATTTTGGATTATGTGTGAATCATGCAATATGTAATATGCAAGTAAAATAGTTACCTAGATTGTAAGGTGACAAATATGGCTCTTGGGTTGCTCCTTTAGTAATTCAGACTTATAGATGTGTTGTCCCTATGATTGATATAGAAATATGAAAAATAGGGAAACTTTGCTCAATTTAATTCTTTATATAATTCATTTTATAAGTTACATGATGAGTAGGTAAGATGTTTATAAGTGGTGAATGAATGAGGGTTGATTTTATATTTATATCAATCCCTTTGGAGAAGTAACTCACATAAAATCACTTAGTCTGACCATTAATATATGCTTTATTTGAAAATTGGATGAATTTAGGACACTGGACACTTCTATTAGGTTAGGACACTAGCATCAACATAGGTATCTATTCTGAACATTAGTGTTCAGAGGGTAGGAAATTAGGTACAAACTCAAAACTTATAAAGGTGGAAGATAAATAGGTTTTAAGCATTCTAGTTATGATAAAATCCCTAGGTCATCAACATAAGACTGGTCAAAGTAAGATATAGGCCAAGAGGCATGATATAGAGTAGATGTGAGACTTTATAAAATAGGAAAGGTCCAAAACTGAGAGGAACAACCAAGGTCTGAGTTTTCTAAGTGTGCAAGACTAAGGTGCTATATAATTCAAAAATATTGTCTACATTTTAGTATGTAGAGGATATGTGGAGATTTTAAGGCCATCTAATATTTTATCTAAAAAATACTAAAAATAATTATTAAAAGATGAAAGTTACTAAAAAACACAATTTCTATAAATTATATGGGCCAGTTAGCTTTAGGTAGCTTTTGATTTATTTATTTTTTTATTATGCATTTCAATTCCAATTTTGAGTTGAGCTTAAGTATTTAAATACACTTATATAATTCTTTATCCATTAATGAGAATTAGTAGAGGAGATTTCTTTCATACATTTTCTAAGCTTTATGCCTATTGATATTTTACTTAGCTAGTATGTGGATTCATCATCAAGTCAAATGGAGTTACAAATCAAAAGTTATGGCCTCTAAAAGTTTGATCTCCACATGAAATTGGAGCATTTCAATTCCTATAGGAAATATAATTAAAATAAATAAATTATAAATGAGCTCTATAAAATGGGCATGCCCTCCACCTAAGTGGCTTACATTGAAAATTGATGTTACTTTGAAAGGCAGTAACCTTGGGTAGGCAGGGGGAAGAGGGATAGTCAGATATTAGAAAGGTAATTTAGTTATAGCCTATGTAATAAGTTTAGGTGTTAAAACTAATTTTTTGATGTTGATTTTATTTACACCAAATATATTTAAGGGATAAGAACCTAAATTTTTAAGACAAGTGAGAAATCACTCCAACACACGAGATGTAATTATTCAATTTTGTAAATAACCACGTGGTAGAATAGCAGTTGAGCATGGTGTTTGTTTACCTTAGATAGCTTGGCTATGACTTACATCTAACATATAAATTTAAGATTCTAAGATGTAACCTACAAATTATGGATGATATAAACTAAGTTGGATTAGATTTTTTTTAAGGAAGGGTAGGGTGAAAAATAAAGGTCTTTATGTGTACGGTGATTATGGATGGAAATTAGTTGAAATAACTTGTGAACTAAAATTATGCGATAACAAGGCTACACTAAGAGGATAAGTACACACTATGGCCTTGTTTATTGACTATTTTCACATCCTAGTTTACTTTGCAAATGATTTCTCAATTTGAATGTGTGCAACTATCTGTGAAGGTTTACTATTTATTTGTGTCTTGATTTTTTGTGTAGAAGACTTGCAAAAGTAAAACCCTAGATCTTACACCATAAACATAATAGAGATAAAATTATAACAGGGGGGAATGTGGTTATTATAATATCCAATTTATCCTCATATAACCTTATGTAGTATGAGTGCTACCTACATAACCTACAAAGGCCTCGTGTCGATGTAGTTCTCCTTCATAGAGTGAGCGTCTGAAACATGACTTTGTTATATGAATGAAACTAGATAGATTTATTTGAATGCTTGAAAATTAATGCCTATAACCTAGAATAAAATGGCTTAAAACCTAGCCTATGATTTTTAGAATGTATTATAATTTAAATTTGCAAATAATAGTGCTCTTTTGCTCGGTGTGTAGTATAATATTACTAGATTTTTTGGAGAGACCATGATGTAATTATATAGGGGAAATTTTCAAATATTTAGGTTAACCAACTTTGTTAAAACTGCAATAGGGGTAAAATTAAATTTCTCAAATTTAAAAATTTACCATGGGAGTGCAAGGGACAAGGCTACACTAGTGGACAAAGCCATAGTGTAGCCCTATGTGACTTAGTATGATCATGTCTCAGAAGGATAGAGACTTATAGAACTAGTCTGACAGGAGTTTGTAAGTAAAATAGGGATGCTTAAATGATGTTTATTATATTTTCAAGTTAGTAATTAGAATAGTGATGGCCTCTATATGGATTTCAAGTTAACAGAATGGCAAATAGGCTAAGTGAGGTAATGATGTTAAGATTAAACATTGTCAATTACTTAATGATTATTTTTTAGTGTCAATGATTAGTTTCTATTTTTATTTTGATATAAGATTTTAAAATGTCAAAAATTATGTATAGATCATCAAAATTTCCTTTTTATTGAGTGCATTCACTTTGACAAATAAATTTTGATGTATATGATAAAATTTAAAACTTTATTCAAATCATTTTTTACGTCGTATATTTTTGGCATTAAAATTTTGAATTTTATGGGATAAATATAAATATGAGCATGGATATTTTGATGTTTACAACCAATTATCAAATCTAAACATCAAAATTTTGACATCCAAAATAGATAAATTATTTTTTTAAATGCCATAGATTTTGAATGGAGATTTCAATTTTTGGGACTATTCTTTTTTCTCTTACAAATTTTGACATTTCATGTAGATAAATTTTCCATACTTTCTAAAAGAACTATCAAAGTCCCAAAATAACGGTGATATGCAAAGAATCAAAAAGTGAATTTGATCAAAAGTGAATAAAAATCTTAATGTACTTCAACAAGAGACATGCACTACAATTTTGAACCATTGTATAAAAAATGGCTATATTAATGGAGGAAAAAATATACATCATCCTCAGATAATAATCTTTGAAACAAATCAAGATTTCCACATAATGCAGAACAACGATTTAGTAAGTTAAAAAAAGATATATGTTTTACTTTAAAAACTTTGATCCAAAACGTGGTAATATGCATAATGCAGAACAACGATTTGAAAAACGTTATGATCAAAATGGGGACTTAAAAATTTTACTTTCATTTTTCTAATGCTCAAAGATCTTAGCATTATAGCATGATATGTTAGTAACTTGAGCACTATGGAAAGGATCTTAATTTTGGTATAGTTTATAAAGTTTATAAAATATTAAATCTTGAATGGGTTATTTGATAGTTTGTTTGAGATTTAAAGGTAGTAGTTTTTTGTTTATGTGTTGTTTATGTTTCTCTCACTACAGTGATATGTGAATGTTATAATTTTTAAAATAATTCATGTCTTTTTTTTTCACATATTTTATATGATTTTTCATTAGAGGTTTGGTACATAATTGAGTTAGGAGGTTTACTTGTAATTTGTGAATAGACAATGATTTTATCACTATGGTTTGATATGTTAATAAATTTATTAGATGTTGTTATTAATATAAAAAGATATGAATATTGTAATTTTTCAAACAATACACCTGCTTTCCCTATATTTCCACATTTTTTAAACTAATATTACATTAAAGAGTTTTTACTGGACATTATATTTCAAGGTTGCTACATAATCATTTTTTCCCCAAATAAATGTGGTCACATGGATTGCATTGAGGGACTTAAGACATTTATTTCTTTTTAAAAAAGCATGAATGTAAGGATTATGGCCTAATATCTTAGTAATTTGATTTTATGATAAGGATCATAATTTTTTTATGGTATATAAACTTCAATAAATTATTAAACACTTGATAGTTGTTTGAGATTTAAATGTAGTTTTTTTTTTTTTTGTTAAAATTTTAATCATTTTAGATGTTGCTCTCAATGAATGGGCATATGAATGTTGTATTTTGTTTAAAAAATTATGTTCATTCACTTTGTTATCATATTTTTCAACTAAGAATGTATTATAAGTTCTTTACATGATAAAGTTAGAACATTTTCTTATGTTTTGTGAATGTGAAATTATCTTACAAGCATGGTCTAATATGTTAATGACTTTATTATATGTTTTTATCAATGCAATGACATATGACTATTATAGTTTTTAAACAATACAATATATCTTCTCTATATTATCACATTTTTTAAACTGATATTATACCTAACACAATATTTCAAAATTGTTACATAAATATTTGTCTTGCTAATAAATTTAATCACATAAACTATATTGAGAGACTTACGACATTTACTTATGTTTTGTGAATAATGATAAGACCCAAATATGCCACTCATGTTACTACCCACTTTCCTTTAAAACCCCTTTCTATTCTAATAATTGGTGAACAAAACAAATCCTATTACCCATGTTTTATTCATAATAGCACATAATATGTATATGGTTTATATGTTTATTATTATGATTTAATGACCATGATTTCTATTTTTGATAATTTGGTATTACTAATGGTGAATAAGACAAAGTGTTCATAACCCTTCTTGCAATGTGTTTCATATATGTAGATACTAAGGGGAAGATGCACGTGCTATCTATTTGTTATACCTTACTTAAATATATGCTCACTACTAACCTTTAACCACTGACTATTATATCCCATAGCCACAACTATAGTTACCCAATTGTTGGCTGGATGTTGTTAAGTAAATGGCTACATGTTATGATTAAACATGCTTAAATTGGATAAATTAAATTTTTGTTGCATGGAAATGAAGGAAAAAATCCATTTCCAGCTAATAGATGCTTCCAAATTTATTTTTGGATCACATTTATTTTATAGGATTGTGGCTTTCAGAATAAATCTCTTAAGTTAGTTATAATGGTTTTCCAAACTGTAGCTTATTTTTGGAATTTATTTTATTTGAGTATTGTTATAGATTTATTTTTTTAACAATTTAGATTCTAGAATAAATATATTAAGTTATGCCTTTCCTATTTAATGGAGGAGTTGCAAGATATAGGTAGTTTCGTTCAATCTAACTAAAAATTATTGAATTAGATTAAAGAATAATTATAATTAAAGTTTGTAATTATTATCTAGCAACTCCTTTATTGCTATGAGTTAACACAATCATAATTGATTTGGAGTAACATTTTTAGTATAGGGATGGGATTTAAGCTTAAACTTAATCGAGAAAGGGCCCACTCGTAAATATGTATATTAAAGAGTCTTATCCATTCAAAAAGTTACTTTATGTGTGTGTGTTCATTTCTTAGTTAATTTTTATGTGAGTACTCATTCCTTAGTTACTTACTATGTATGTATTCATTTTATAATTACTTGTTACTTGGATATTTGATGATTTTTTAGTTTACTTTTAGCACAAGATTAATCAATTATGTTCATGCATATTCAATTTAGCAATATTATGGGAAGCTTATGAAACATAAAGTAGCATTTTATTTCCAAGCATTTCAACTCAATAATTAATTTACATCAAGTTTGTTTCCTTTGGAAAAATTGAGTCTATTTCACTGCAAGTGTGGGTTTTTTCTAGCTTTCATTTCATTCCCTGTACATAACACTAGATTCGTAGTTAGCCACTCAACTAATCAAAAATCCTAATGCTACATATCTAGTGTTGACCCTTGCTAAAATATAGTCCTTAATTTGAATTTTAAATGTATCCACCTATAAAGAGGTAGGGATGTAAGTTTTATGCCTTAATATATTATTAACTTTAGCATTATGGAAAGGATCATACTTTTATTATGGTATATAAACGTATATAAGATCTTAAAACTTGAATGGGAAGACTTGAAAATTGTTTGAGAATTAAATGTGGTTATTTTGTATTAAAGTAGTATGTCTTGTAAATGTTTATGTCAATGTAGTAAGATATGAATGTTGTATTATTTCATAACTATTCATGTATATTCTCTCTATTGCCATGTTTTTCAAATAAGATTTTATTATATGATATATATACATGATAAAGTTAGAATGTGTACTTGTATTTTGTGAAAAGGAAATTATCTTACCATTATGGCATGATGTGTTAGTGAATTTAGTGGACGATGTTCTCAATACACCTATATATGAAATTTGTAGTTTGTCAAGAATGTATGTTCCTTCCCTATGCATCCAAATTTAGTAAACTAGGATTGTATTAGAGGGTATGTACTTGACATAATATTTCAATTTTTCTACATAATATTTTTTCCTCAAAATAAATGTGGTCACATGGATTGCAATGAGGTACTTGTAAAATTTACTTGAGTTTTATAAATAGGTATGGCCTAAACTTTTAGTGGCTTGAGCATTATGGTAAAGATCATATTTTTTTCATATTTTATAATCTTAAATAAGATCTTAAACCTTTTATGGGAATACTAGAAAGTTATTTGAGATTTAAGTATCATTTTTTTATTAAGATTTTGTATCGTGTATATATTACTCTCAATGCAATGAGATCCATGTTGTAGGTTAATAAACAATGCATGCCCCTTATCTTTGTTGTCATATTTTTAAAATAATATTACATTAAAAGATCAATACCTTAAAGTTAAGACATTTATTTATTTATTTTGAATGAGAAATGATCTTAGAATTTTGGAATGACATGTTAGTGACTTTAGTAGACATTTCTCTCAATATAGAAATGTATTAATAGTGTAGTTTGTCATGAATAACATCCCTTCCCTATGTTGCCAAATTTTGTAAACTAAGCTTGCATTATAAGGTTTGTACCTAATATAATATTTAAAATTTTAGCTACATAAGGGTCTTTTTTCAAAATGAATATAGTCACATTGACTACATTAGGGTCTTTAGGACATTTGTATTTTTTTAATAACATTGATTTTGGTTGTATGGCCTCATATATTAATGAAATTTCTTATGGTTTATAAACTTTTATAATATCTTAGACCTTGATTAGGCATACTTAATAGTTTTTTTTAATTTTTAAAAGCAACATGGTTTTTTAAGGTTTTATGTGATGTATAGTTTTCTCTCAATACAATGGCATATGAATGTTGTAGGTTTTCACACAATTCACATCCATGTATGAGTATTATGTTCATTATTTATTAAAACATATTTTAGCTTAATTATTATACTATTAATTATGATCATGTCTTATTAAAATTTCAATATTAATTTGCATTAATAAATGAGAGGAAAATATCAGTAGTGACAATTCAAATCCAATGGGTATGCAACCAAATTAATGGTGTGTTGATAAGGAGGGAATAAATGTAATTTTGCATGGAATGTTACAAACTAACATAATAATGAAGTCATGTCTGAAGCTTCTCTTTATGGCTATGTTGAAAAAAATATATATTAGGAATACGAGCCAACCATTGGTGCAAATACTATAAACCATAAACATCAACCATTATTGAAAAGCCATAGCAACCAAAAAACCATGGGTGCATGAGTGGTGCATCAAACACCATATGATAGAATGGGTGGGGAGGAAGAAAGTGGGGAATCTATAAAATGGTGGCCGAAGGTTGAGTTGAACAAAGTGAATTAAAAAATTACCATCACAGCCTCAACCCTACTGAGCTTTACTACAAAATTGAGTTTTGATTTTTTTATTTTAATATCTCTTAAGCTAGAAAAATTATTTAGAACACCATCTAATATTAATTCATCAATGTAATTTTTATTGCTACTTATTTTTACCAACACACTCCCTTTTTGGAAAAAAAGGGGGACCCTTCTAAAATCCCTTAACTCAAAAATTTCTTGGAGCCCAAATCGCCTCACACTTGGTTCTCAATTGTGTAAAATATTGAAATCATGTTTCACCTTGATCAGCTAAGTGTCTCGTAACACTCATAGTGAACAAAAATCATCATGTAAATCCATACATTCACCTATATTTATAATAGTTTATCCCTTCTATATTTGGATATAGAGGTATTCTCATACTTAGAATATTTTATGCTATGTTATTTCATGGAGTTAAAATTATGTAGGTTTTCCTAGGATGACATCACCCTAGAGTCCTATCTAGAATTTCATGAAGCTATGTTGGCAAATAGGTAAGCTTGCATTTGATCACATGGCCCTTTTTCTAACCTTTTTGCTTTCCATAAATATTATAGGAGCCCAACAAGTAAGAAGTTATCACATGAAACATGTTAGATTTGTCAGTCTCTTAGAGTTGTTAGAGATGCCAAAACCCTAGGAGAGTTTGATGAGTGATAAATTTCCCAATGGAACCTATCAGAGTTGTCACTTTCTTTGGGGTGTTAGAGATGTCAAAGCCCTAAAAGATCCTAATGAGTGAGAAGTTATCACATGGAACCTATCAAAGTTGTTAGTCTCTCAGGGGTGTTAGATATGTGAGATTCTCAAGAAATCCCAAAAAGTGAGAAGTTGTTGTATGGAACATTTTAGAGTTATCAATCTCCTAGGCATGTCAGACATGTCAAAGCCCTTAGAGAGCCTGACAAGTGAGAAGATGTCATGTAGAACTTGTTAGAGTTATTAGTCTCTCAGGGGTGTTAGAGATGTCAAATCCTTAGGAGAGCTTGATGAATGAGAATTTTTTGAGTGGAACTTCTCAAATTTATTAGTCTCTCAGTGGTGTTACAGATGTTAGAGCCCTAGGAGAATGCCACAAATGAGAAGCTATCACATAGAACAAGTCAAAGTTGTCAATCTCTTAGTGGTGTTAGAGATGTCAAAGCCTTGAGAGAGATTGACAAGTGATAAGATATCATGTGGAAACTATCATATTTTTTAGTCTCTCAGGGGTGTTAAATATGTCAAAACCCCAAGAGATTTAATGAGTGAGAAGCTCCCAGGGTGACAGAGATGTCAAATCCCCTAGAGAGCTTGAATAACCAAAGGATACCACATGGTAATTTCATATAAAATAACATAAAATGTCCAAGGCATCCTAATTAAGTTATAAAAGAGATACAATCATAACCTAGACCCAATCATAAATTACCATGTATCACTCTTTTATGCTAAATGGGAAATATATAAGAGTTGTCTAGGCAATGAAAGGAAACATACAAGTTGGACCATAAATTAATAATAGGTTGGTATGTGTAACAAGTAGGTCCAAGTGGTTGAATTTAGTATATATAAGG
The DNA here is from genome assembly GCA_037957365.1 of Torreya grandis. Classification (NCBI taxonomy): domain Eukaryota; kingdom Viridiplantae; phylum Streptophyta; class Pinopsida; order Cupressales; family Taxaceae; genus Torreya; species Torreya grandis. The sequence continues at coordinate 580,885 of JARHVA010000247.1, read as the reverse complement.
TAAGGATTAACACCCTAACTATGCCTAGTTGGCATACCCACAAAAAAATACCCAACCATTAAAGAACATGTGGCCCAATTGGAGAATACTAGTGCCATATAAGCGAAAGTAGGTGTGTTTCTACCACACCCTTACATTAATCAACTTGGGTAGTTGGCATATAATTATATAATTTATAGATGTCCCTTCATCATCACTAAATCTAAATTGAGCACACACTTTCAAATTTCTATGAGTAAATGTTAAATTGGGAAATAACTGAGTGGATTGTGTATGCAAGTAAAAGTGAAATTGATCTATATATCAATCCAAACTCAAAAAATATAAATCAACTAATTATATAACTTTTAGATACTTAGATAATCAGGGTCATGACTAATATATATCTGTTAAACCTACCTAAGGTATCTATTAGAGAGGGTTTCAAAGCCTCTAGTTAAGTAAAACCACACAAAAACCTTGGTTAGGCTTATAATGAAATAATAAGTAATTCTAATCTAGTGCTCACTAAATATTGTGGCATAAATGGGGATAAAAATAAACAAAAAACATGAAAATTAAAACTCTACTCAAGTCAATGTAGAGGTAATCCTAACCAAGGAGAGACAATCCATTCATTAACCATTACTTGTGCAAATCTATCTACCAAAATAAAGGAGTAAGATTTGTGAATACTTACGTCGAAGATGAACCCATCGAGCCTCAACCTTTCCCTTGGCCAATGATGATTTAAAATAGGTTATTATGTATTTTTTAATAAGATAAGGATGGATAATGGATTATAGTCTATCCAAAGACCTCCTAGTGAATATCAAGCTTTCACAAGATAAAAGTTCTCCAAGCATGAAACCCTAAACGATGACTCCTCAATTAGAATGAAAAAAATGAAAATTATAAAGAAGTGAAAATGAATTATTATCTCTTTAGAAATTAAATTAAGGGTGTATTTATATCCAAGAATTGATGTTAAACCCTTTTATAAATTAAACTGATAGAGTCGGCCTAGATTACCTTGTTAGGTAAGAAATAGAATTGTTGTGTCTTTTGAACTAGGTCAGTTGGGCTAACAAATTTTTTTAATGTGTGTATTATAGACTAGTTGACATAGTATTAATTATAGAGTCATCCTAGTTAACTCTATAGGTCCTGGCCGACATAGCAGGATAAGATAAATAATAAAGTCAACCTAGACGACATAGTAAGAAAATAGGCAGTATAAATATAAAATAAATATTTAAGTATAAGCTCTTATACTTTAAGTTATCTTTTATATTTATAATTTTAGGAATTTTGAGAGTGGTTTTGGACATATAAGAGATATAATGCAAATTCTATATTTTGGAGGGTCCTAATGGATTTTAGACTTAGCCATAATTTAGGATTTTAGGGTTTTAGACTTAGCCATATTTTAGGATTTCAATATTTTAGGGAGACATCATAGGATGTAAATGGGTACACACTCTAAATAAGTTGGACTAATGGTAGGAATGAAACAAATCCACAAAAATCTTATGAATCACTAATAGTCTACCAACCCCTTTCCTGGTGTACCCTTTAAGGCGTGCACTTAGAGAGATTGAAACTCGATAGGTTATTGAAGGAGAGAAAGTGTTATTAATTCTAAATTTAGAAAATATTATGTGCATAAATAATGTGCCATCAACTCATAATTAAACTCACACAAAGTGAGCCCTGAGGACCATTAATATAGAATATGTTTTTAAATATAAGTCTTCAAAGTAATATGCTTTATTATAATCACTCAAACTTCAAAGTATCCTTACTTTTAAGGCTTTCTCTAACTTCCAATGCTTCCCTCAAGTTCATAATTATGTGTCAAGTAGCTTCCTAAGTCTTAGTCATGGCCTCATCATCTACAAATCCAAGGCATGATCCTAAATATAGAGATACCTCCTTATCATCAGACCTGACCCACTTTGAGCACTACAACAAAGTGTTTTGGGTAATTGAGGATGTGTAGAAGCCCACCTTGGATGATGGTGAGGATGAGACCCAATTACTAAATAAACTCACTACCTTGGGGAATTTAGGATTATACAAGGTAGACACAAAGTTATAATTTTTTCCATGTTATGAACTTTTTCATCAACATGATGTGGAACTCCATGCACGTACATGAAACTATGTAACACCCTAAGTACTCAACAGGGTCTTAGAAAAAAATTCAAATATATTCAAAAATACTTTTAATTAATAATAAAATCTCCTAGAGTACACCATGGTTTATGACTAGAATGCAATAGACACATGAACTAATATGCATGAGATATATGGGATCCTTTAGGATTGAGTCATTGATCCTAATTAATGGACTAGAAAGGAGGATATCAATGCTTACCACATTCATCTCTTTTAGGAAGGAGACCACATGGGAATGATATTTTTGAATCATATTTATAGTAAAATATTTCATACACATGAACATCCTTTGGGTGCCCTTGTTGAGCATCATCCTCAAAGGGAATCAAATACCAAACCTCAGGAGCCTCATCAACTTCAATTTGGTTAAGATCAATAGTGATGCCTGAGGGGGTGAAAACTTATACGTGTTGATTTATCTTTTAGACACTATCTACACCACGCTCACATTTAATCATTTTATGTTCCCACCATGGACACATATTTACTATGTGCTTTATGTGGTTTTCTACAAGTTTTACACACATCATTACTAGAACCACATTTGGGACATTTATGAGTCTTTATACCTAGTAGTTTAACTAAATATTAACAATAGACACATGCCAAAACTCTCAGATGAGATAAGGAGGATGATCTTACCTATAGTATCCTACTAGTGTATACACAATATTTTCAAACTTTTATCACTTACTGACGCTCTTTACCTTACATGAACCCATAGAGTCTCAATTTCTCTAAGTGCACACCCTAAGGGGTACACCAAAATGGGGGTGGGCAGACCATTGATGGTTCATAGGATTATTTTCCCTTTTGCCACTTTTTATCTACACACTTATCTCATAATAACCATATCCCTAATATTTTTCTTCTCTATTATACACTCCTCAATCATTTCCTACATTTTGTCCCCCTTTTTCTAGCCTTAAGCCCCTTTCAACTATTTATAGTACTAGGTCGACTGGGTTGACATTATATTTTTTTGGGTAAAATCCATTTAGGGTCTAGCTCAGCTCTTGGCTGACTTAGCTTGTGACCTAGTGATTTTTTATCCATAACTTTACTAGGTCGAGTAGGTCAACCCTATCGATTGAAACTTTAGAAAGGGATTAGGGTTAAATCTACCTATATATACAAGATCATTTCACCATTATTTAGAGAAGAGAATAAGTAAGAGATATTGTGTATCTACTTATCCACCATTCTACTTAAATAACAAGCTTAGGGTTTCATACTTTCTTTGGAGATATGGATCATGCCTTGTGGATAAGTCTTTTGGATACATTGATAGGTTGTGTATCCTAGTGTTCATTTGTCCTTGTCATCCTTACATACCATAAAAACCTCTTAAAAAACACCTTGACTAAGGGAGAGATTAAGGCTCAATGGGTTTGTTTTTAAAGGTAGTATTCACAACTTTGTTCCTCCTTTGTAATAGTATATAGAAATGCATTTGTACTTCTCTTCCATGCATTATGATTATATATACATTAAAATATTCTATGTATCTTATGCATGTTTAATTTTTTTTTTTATTACCCCCTAATTTTTGCCACAATCTTTGGTGAGCACTAAATTAAACTTTACTTTACTCTTTATTAGTTTCGTGAGTGTGAAAACATAGGGCTTAGTTAGGGTTATTACATGATTGTGCTTGACCGAAGGCTTTGGAACCCTCCCTAGCATGGTTTATTATGGTAAGAGATCCCCTTAGGGTTTTTTTTAGTGGCAAATCTTTGTTAATCTATGAATATTCCATTTTTTGAAATCAACATTTGGAGATTTTTATGGCATGGCTGACAGGGTAAGATTGCCTAAATTTTTAGGGTTAAAGTTAATTTTGATGAGAGTTTCACCTAAATTTGAATATAAATTCCCTCACATAAATTTAATTTGTCAGTACGTCAAAATTAAATCTTGATTAATTTATCATATATCGTCAGGCTACTTTAGAAATTTTTTTGGTGGTTTCTATTTCAGATCCCAAGAGGGATTCAAGAATCAATAGTTTTTAGAAAAGTAGAATTTCTTAGTATTTTTTATAGTTTCCAAAAACCTATAGATGGATGATGGTAGGCCATCTATGGGTAAACATCGATAGCCTATGGGAAAACACCAATAGTCTACAAGTGAACACTGATAGACTATCTATAGGTAGACACTGATAGATTGCCTATGGGTAGATACTAGAAAATGGCCTATAGGTAGACATCGATAGTCTATAAATAGACATCAACAATCTACAGGCATCCACCAATAGTCTATGATTATATTCCCATATAATGTTGGCATCCACCCACATAATTCTGGCATCCATCAGTAATCTATAGGTATCTATTGGCAATCTACGAGTGGATGCCTACATAATGCCAATGTTTGCCTACATAATTATAGCATCTACTTGTAGCCTATGCATGAATGCCCACATAATTTTGGTGTCTATGTACAGCCTATAAGTGGACATTGGCATTCTATGGGTGCCTATCTATAGACTATCTGTTAGGTTATAGAGCTAAAAGCTTCAACTATGCAGACATGGAGGAGGTTGCTGAAGTTCCAAAGACACCGGCATCGGCAGTATAACCGACGTCGGTCATGATGAATACAAAAGGCAACCGGCATCGGTAGGGAGTCGGCTGACGTCGATCAGCACCAGGAAGACAGGGACCGACGTCAGTCACCTATGTGTTCCAGAACTGTTCGTTGCATGAACAGTTAGTTTATTGAACTGATTGTTTGCATGTAAAGGCTATTTCGAGTCTTGAGCTACGTGTCTATTATTAGTAAACTAAGAGTCTAAGTTATTGTTTAAGTCTGGGATCTATTTATAGACCCATTGGCATGTATTGTAATGATGAGCTAAAAAGGAAGGCAAGGAAGATCCTTCCATTGTAAGATCATTGAGTTACAGGTTGTTGCAAGCTCATAGGAGATCTACATGTGTAAGTAAGATCTATTGAATTGCAGGTTGCAGGTTCATGGGAGATCTACTTGAAGTACTTTAGAGTGCTTGGTACTGGCAGGGTTATTACTGACTAGTTGGAGAGGTGAACACCAATTCTATGTGTGAGTTGTGTGTTGGGACCGTTTTTGGTAGGAGAGTGAACTTTTGAAGAAGAATTACTGTACACTTGAGGTGTGGGAAGCCTCTGGAAGGTGGGAGAAGAAGTGGCATCTTCTTTATTATATTCTTTTCTGTATGAGTATTAATACAAGATTGTGTATTGTCTCTCATTTTTTATGCTATTTGTGAATTCTAGTTACTTATTGATTCTAGTTAATTCTGCATGTTTAATTGCTTGTATTTGGTAATCATATTGTGTTCTTTCTGAGGAGCAAGATCCTAACAAGTGGGATCAGAACAGGTGTGTTGTTCTTTGATTCCCCAACAACTGGTATCAGAGCTTTTGGTTGGGATACTAATAGGTTGTATCAGATCTGGTTAGTGTGTGTTGATTACAGGTTACTCACAGGGGTTTCTGTTTGAGTGGGAGTAGAGCAATGGCAGAAGAAAGTAGACTACGAATGGAGAAGTTTAATGGCAAGAACTATCAATTATGGAGGATGCAGATTGAAGATTATCTGTATCAAAAAGATTTGTACTTACCATTGGGTTGGGTTGATTACAAGCCCCGGGATATGAAGGATGAAGAATGGGAGGTTCTTGATCGGAAGGCTCTGGGATCTATAAGGTTGAGTCTTGCATCATCTATGATTTCCAACTTATCACATGCTAAGACAATGGTAGAGTTGATGGAATCTTTGGCAAATTTATATGAAAAACCCTCAGCTTCGAATAAGGTATTTCTTATGAAGCAATTATTTAATTTGCAAATGTTGGAAGGTGGATCTATTCATTGTCATCTTAGTGATTTCCATGGTTTGGTAAACTAGTTAAATTCAATCAATATTATTTTTGATGATGAAATTAAGGCTCTCTTAATCTTATGCTCTGTACCTGAAAGCTAGGAGAGTTTGGTAATGGCAGTTAGCAATACTGTGTCTGCTTCAAAAATCTTAAAAGTGGATGATATTGTGAGTGTAATCTTGAATGAAGAGATGTGCAGAAAAAGCACAGGTGAATCATCAAGGAATGCTTTGAGTGTTGAAGGCAGAGGAAGGCAAAGAGAGAAGATCGAGCATGGGAGATCAAGGTCAAAGATAGGCAAGAGATCCAAGTCTAGGTATGGTAGAATAACCTGCTGGAAATGTGGAAAGCAAGGGCACTTAAAGAGAGATTGCAGGTCAGATGAAGATCAGCATGAAGGACATGAAGAATAAGCAGATGTTGTAAATTTTGTTACACAGGATGCTCTGGTATGTTCTTTGGATAAATTAAAATCTTGGGTTTTAGATTCTGGTGCCTCTTTTCATGCATCCCCAAATAGGGAATTTTTTCATGAGTATGTCTAGGGAGACTTTGGAGAAATTTGTTTAGGGGATGGTAAGCCTTGTCAGATGGTTGGCAAAGGGAAAGTGAAGCTGAAATTGTAGATAGGTAACACATGGGTGTTGAAGGAGGTCATGCATGTCCCAGTTCTGGAGCAAAATTTGATTTTTGTAATAAGTTTGGTGATGAGGGTTACATAGTAACTCTCACAGTGGACTCTTGGAAGGTTACCAAGGGTGCACTTGTTGTAGCAAGAGGTAAGATAGTAGGTACACTTTATCTATCTACTTGTATTACTAATTCTCTTTCTGGGTTATCTATTTCAGTTGTAGATTCAAAGATGTGGCTTAATAGGCTTGGTCACATGAATAAGAATGAGATGCATGTTCTTGAGTCAAAGGGTATGCTTTCATATTTGAAGAGCATAGATTGATATTTTTGTATGCAGAAGAAGAAGGTGATGTTTCTTGAGGAATTCGATGTTAGTGACAAGAACAGGAAAGCCTTGGTTTTCAAGGAGAAGATGATGGACAGGTATCAGTCAAAGGGGCTGAGGAATTCTGAGTAGATCAGGGTTGATTTGGACAAGGGTTTTATCCAAAAGGAGCTCATAGAGAAAAGTCATTTCTCACAAGAAAAACACAAAGACCGACGTTGGTTAGAAAACTGACGTCGGCGTCCAGACAAGGATTGATGTCGGCTATGTGTAGCCCGATGTTGGTGACTTAGGGACATATAAACACTGGTATCGGTCAGGGAGAACTGATGTCGGTGATGAGGCAGTCGCATAGAACCGATGTCAATCAGGTGCAGACTGAGATGTGACTGGCATCGATTACTGAGATAGATTTTGGGTGGACATCAACCTATCAAGGAGTCTCAAGCACCCATATGGAGGACTTAAAGGGTATGTAAGCCTCAAATTCATCATTTCCCTTCTTTACACTACTTATTGCTCACTGATGGTAAAGAACCAGGAAGTTATTAAAGAAGCAGAGCAGGTAGATCCAAGAAATAGTGAGAGCTTGGCATGGATGAAGGATGTGATTCCTTGGAGGAGAACCAAACAGGAGTTTTTGGTGGAGTTGCCAGCTGGAAGAAAGCACTAAGAGATGAATGGATGTTTAGGATGAAGAAGAGCAGAAATGGACATGTGAGACAGAAGGCTAGTGTATATGGTCTTGAATAAGCTGCAAGACAATGGAGGTTTGATCATTGTGTTTCTCTTTACTAGGTTGGATAATATTAGCTACATTATCCTATTACTGTATGATGTGCTTGTTGCAGGGTTACATATATAGGGAGTTGCTGAACTAAAGGTAAAGCTAGTTCAGAGGTGTGTCATGAGGAATCTAGGAGCAGCAAGATTCTTTGGCATGAGTGTGGGGACATGGAAGGTCACATGTTGACTTTGTTTCAGGATGATTGTGTGAGACCGGTTAACACGCCGATGGTTGGACAGTTCACAGAACAGTGTCTTGATTCACATAATGAGGTTAAGTGCATGGTATGTACTAGACCTGAGTTTTCCCAAGTAGTGGGAATTGTCAAAAAGTTAGGAGCCAATTCGGGAAAGAAGCATTGGAGGGCAGTTTAGTGGATTCTTAGAGGGACCAGCAGTAGGTGCACATGCTATGCAGGGTCAAGTTATTTTCTACATGGGTTCGTAGATGCGGATGTGGCAGGTGATTTGGATGACAGGAGGTGCACCACAGGTTTTGTGGTGGTTGGTCTTCAAGAGTGATCTTAAAGAGGGATACAAAGCCAAGGGAACAAACTAGATGATGTACAGGTATAGGTACAGTTGTAGCTATTTATCTCCAAGTGGGATATTGTTAGGTTGTGGAGCTAAAAGCTTCAACTATGTAGACATGGAGGAGGTTGTTGAAGTTCCAGAGACACTGGCATCGGTATTATAACCAACATCGATCATGATGAATGCAGAAGGCAATCGGCATCAGCAGGGAGTCAGCCGACGTCGATCAGCATCAGGCAGATAGGGACCAACTTCAGTCACCTGCGTGTTCTAGAACTTTTCATTGCACGAATAGTTAGTTTGTTAAACTGATTGTTTGCATGCAAAAGGATATTTTGAGTCTTGAGCTACGTGTCTATTATTAGTAAACTAAGAGTCTAAGTTATTGTTTAAGTCTGGTGTCTATTTATAGACCCATTGGCATGTATTGTAATGATGAGCTAAAAAGGAAGGCAAGGAAGATCCTTCCATTGTAAGATCATTGAGTTGTAGGTTGTTGCAAGCTCATAGGAGATCTAGATGTGTAAGTAAGGTCTGTTGAATTGTAGGTTGCAGGTTCATGGGAGATCTAATTGAAGTAATTTAGAGTGCTTGGTACTAGCAGGGTTATTACTGATTGGTTGGAGAGGTGAACACCAATTTTGTGTGTGAGTTGTGTGTTGGGACCATTTTTGGTAGGAGAGTGAACTTTTGAAGAAGAATTATTGTACACTTGAGGTGTGGGAAGCCTCTAGAAGGTGGGAGAAGAAGTGGCATCTTATTTATTGTATTGTTTTCTATACGAGTATTAATACAAGATTGTGTATTGTCTCTCATATTTTGTGTTATTTGTGAATTCTAGTTACTTATTGCTTCTGGTTAATTCTGCATGTTTAATTTCTTGTATTTGGTAATCATATTGTGCTCTTTCTGAGGAGCAAGATCCTAACAAGTGGGATTAGAATAGGTGTGTTGTTCTTTGATTCCCTAACACTATCGATGGATGTTAGCTTTTGTTTCCCTCACAAATTCATAGCATAGCCTCTCAGGCTCCCACAAGCACAAGCATGATAAATAATTATCTCGCATGCATGCTAAAGTAGCCTCTCATTGGAAAGAGACACTATAAATTCCCTTGCCTTAAACCTTTAATATTCAAGGAGCCACATGGTGAGCATCCAAAACTATAATTTTTTATATAGTGTATCACCTGGTGCTCATCAACTTGATTGAGAGACTGCTAACACATGCAAAAAATACCAATGTATGATGTGGATGAACACTAATTCATAGTGTGGATGAGTACCAACACCATATTGTGGCATTCAGCATTCATTGGTGTCTGTCTATAGTGCACAGACATCCATCTACATGGTGTTGGTGTCTACTCAAATCCCCATACCATCTTGACATTTGCCTTCTTAGTATCGATATCCACATGATTCACCACATAACATCACATGATTCACCTATGTAATGATACGCTTTCTAGACTGATTTACCACCATTGTGAATCTGATTTGCCTTGGGACCTCCATGGATTTTTTATATGGCCCACTAAAATTAACCTTAGAACCCTTAATTGGGTCTAGTGAATCCCCATATTGGTCATGTTCTTGATTATATAATGTATCCTCAATTGAAAGTGTAAGTATGATCTATCTTCTCTGAATTAGGATTGATTTATAGACATGAAGAATTTTTTATTACATATATTCTGTGAACTCAACATGAACCTAACCCTTGTAGGTTTTATCTCATGTTTTTCTATTTTTTATCATTTTATTTATTATTTTTCTATATTTGTGATACTAGGTCGATAGTGTCAGTATAGTTTATAAACTTTATGTGTAGCTTTGACACACAGTCACATCAAAATGACTCTATTTTATTTGTGTAAATCTTCATTAAATATAGGTTATTGGTTTGAATAGGTTGACATAGTACATGTTTTCACTTCCAAATATGCTTTTAGGTTGACTTTATCGACACAATACACTTTTAGACTTCCAAAAAACATCCTAGATCGACCCAATCGACACAATTGGTAAAATTTGCAAGTAAAAATCAAGGCACTTCAACAACAATCTCACATTATTTTTCATATTCCAACCCAAAAGGTTCCTTTCTCTCTTTCTCTTTCATTTCTTTTATTCATTATAGTTCTATTTTCCATAGTTTGTAGTCTTTAAAATTGCTTTTATACAGCAAACTAGGTCGACACTATTGACCTAGTTCTGTATTTTCTCTTCTATATGAAAGACTAGATTGACACTATTGACATAGTTCTTAACAGACCCTTGCTTTAGTAGTAAAATAGTGACACTGTCGAATCTATACCATAATCTCTTCATACGCTATTATTTGAACTGACATTGTACTATGTTTTCAAAGTTGGAATTAACATCTATATGCTAGTAATTAGCTCACACTTTCACTTTAGTTGCTTGCATTTTTAGAATAGATCACATAATCTAATTAGGTAATTTTTTAATATACCATTTATTTGCACTATTTTTCTCTTTCTTGCACACATTACCAAATCACATAATCTTAAAATGCATTTAAATAATTGTCTACCCAAGTCTTGCCTACTTGGATTTCATCACCAAAGGAGAAGCCAACTTATTTTTCTTATGAAGTATAAACACATGGTTAATGGTATATGTTGGCAAAGCACTTGACACCCTTATTGATATGGTGTGTGAAGTGAGGGGATAAGCCCAAATACCAAGCTAGTATTAATACCAACACAAATCCCTTTCAACCTAAATGTCATGAAACCATCCATAGATTGCTTTCTAGTTCCTTAGAACCAACTTTCTATCACACTTAAAATCTTACTTTAATAATCTAAAAACATTCAAGATGACCACTTAGTTAGAATTTACTTTCCAAGTTGAATGTTTTTTTCTTTACTCAATTGTATGTTGTATTGAAAAACTTGCATTGGCCAGTATTGGTACAAGGTTTTGTGTTGTGTGCCTCAATTGGATCATCCTCATTGACCCAATTGATTATGTGTTTTTTTCACTTATTTATTTCAAAATTACTTACAATTTTTTTCTTATTTCAATATACAGTCATTCTATTTGACATAGTATCTTATAGACTATCTGTTTCCTTTGCCTATAGTATTAAGTCAACCCTATCAACACAATATTATTTTTTGTCTCCCAAATATAGTACTAAGTTGACTCTATTGACTCTATATCTTTTTCTACCTATTTTCTATCCTAGGTTATAAAAATAGGTTGACCCAGTCGACTGTATATCCCTATTTTCTCAATTTTTAGACCCTATCCCTTCTTATTTCTTTACTTTTTGCATCGCCTTTGCATTATCTAGTCTCTCTCCTTCATCATGAACTTATTATTTAAATATAACATTAAGTTGAATTCAATGGATATGATGAGTCTTACCAACCCTCATAGGGTCTCCCATATATAGATTATGGCTCCTCTTCTGGATGAAGGTAATGTTCATATAGCCACTCATACAACAAACTATGGGACCCCTCCTCATTCCTATTCACTTTGTAAGCCTCTCTCACTTAAATATCAACTTGAATTAGAGTATACACCTAAAATGCTTTTCTTTATTTCTGAATTTCCTCAACACTGAGGAAAGGACCCTTCTACCATTTACCATCTCATGATTAGTGGTCAAGTTGAAGAGCCTAATTCACCTTCTCCCATGTTCTCACATGGAATTGGGGATTCTAGTTTCTTTTATTCTCAGCCTTTCCCTCCATTTTGACCCCTTCTCATATCATGACTTATTCTTCTTTGACTTCCTCTACCTCCATGCCTAGTATCTTTACTAACATGGTAGGTTATACATCTAGTGGGCCGCTTCCAAGACCCACTCTCCTCAATTCTTTCACTATTGCATCATTTTCTACCCATGGTAATAATGCATCTAGTGCTTCCTATTCTCATCCCTTTACTATTCCATATTTTTCCACACAAGAAAAATTTTCCACTTGTGCCTCACATTATAATAGCTCTTCTCAAGCTCATACCAACACCCATAGTGGTACCCAAGCCACTCCTTCCAATTTGAATGCTTCAAATAATGCCAATAATGCAACTCAAACCCACCAACTCTTACTACAAACCCTTAATAAAATAAATGCTTTTCAAGATGATAATGTAAATAAAATGATGCAAATGCAAAACCACCTTATCCATCTTCAAACCCACCCTCAATAGATGTTATGGGGCATGCATAATCAAAATGGTCCCCCACCTCCTCTTCAGGATTCCCATGGCAATCTTATCCCTCAACCTTCTCTTCTCCAAAATACAATCAAACATATTAAAAATGAGCCTTTTACATCTCAATTTGCTAATATTGATATAGGAGGTATCACCCCTACCATTTTTTATAATGGGTCATCTAATCCTACTCTTTATCTAAAAACATTTAGAAATCTATATAAAGACTAGGTCAAATTAAACACATTTACCGCTACCAATATATTAGCTAAAACTCTCATGAGTGATAATTTATATTGGTAAAACCAACTTAAAACTCATTATATTATTAGTTTTGAAGATTTAGTAAATGCTCTAGTTCAAGAATTCCAAACTAATGATCTTCTTGAGAATACTTTGGCCCATTTTAACAATTGTAAGCAACTTAAAACTGAAATTTCCCAAGCTTTTGTTAAATGATGGAAGACATTATTGAAAAAATGTGAACATAACATGGCTGATGATAACCTTTTCTATCTATTTACCAATTCTCTTTTCCCTAAGTTATAATATCAGGGCCTAACTCTCTCTCCCCATACCTTAGAAGAGGCTATTAATCAAGCTAAACATCAATATTTCCTTATGCATCAATTCGATCCATCCCAACCTTTTATAGGTACTCATTTATTAATTAAGAATAAGAATCATCATGCTAATAATGATTCTATCACAAATTCTTATGATACCATTCACAATACTCAAGCTATTATTCCTAACCAATCATTAGAAACAACTCCCACTTCTCAACAATTCACCAATCCTCATTTTATTAACCTAATAAAATCAATGTTAACAAACCTTTATCCTCATTATAATTACTAAAACATCTATCCAAGCCTCTCCCACAATAACTTGATCCCACTTATCCTATGAAATCTTGGTATGATCCCAATAAATTTTATTGGTTTCATGCTAGTTGGAGTCATTCTCATGAGACCTATAGACAGCTTTGTAATTTGGCTATGGATTTTCTTCTTGGTCCTGATTTTGACCATGATTCTATCATTCAAAAATGCCAACAAACCTATGACATTTCTTTCAAATCCCATGAAACCAATACTAAATATTAAGCTTTGAATCAAGCTAATGTTTATTTGGCCATCTATAAATATCCTCTTCCATATCACTAAAATAACCAAGACAAGCCCACCGCTTCTAAAAATAATGTATAAAGTATTATTGACCTAACTCCGAATGAAAATGTGTTTAATATGACTAATATGTGAAGGGTGGTTGCTTTCATTGATCGTCACCTATCTACATAGCTACATTATCTCACACATTTTATGTTATCCAAGAATCTTCTCCAACTCACTTAAATAAGTTGGGTCATGATGACCTTATAAATTTTTATTAACCAATTCCAACTCTTCCCTTGGATAACACTTCCCATTTTATTTCTACCATTCATTCATCTTATTTACCTACCACCAATGATACTCAAACTTATATCAAAATTTCTTATAGCAATTCTTAAAACTAACCTGCATCAACTGCTTCATTTTCTCAACATAATCTATGAACTTTTCCTCTCACTCAACCTTCTACCTCTTATCAACATAAATTCACATGAAATTCATCTCCTCCTTCTGAGGACCTCCTCTAACATTATGCACCTCTTTCTAATGATCTTATTATGGGTTATGATGAGTGGGATCCTATCATGAAACTTACTAATATCCCATCCCAAATCCCATTTCTTGAGATTTTGAGGACCTCTCCACATTATTATAATCATATTATGCAACTTTTGTTTGAACTAAACATCCGTCATCCTCCCCTAGGAATGTGAAGCAAAATTATTTGGATATGATGATAGCATATTGCAACAATGTGAAGAGATTTCCATCCATATTAATAAACAATGGACACCACTCTTTCCCTTAAATTCCCCATCACTTTCATGCTTCCTAATGAGATTTTTCTTCATGCAAATGATCCCCCTCTATTAAATAGTGTCCAAATTGGTGATATCCAAGTAAAGTGTGACTTAATTTATGAGGGCTCTCTCAATTTTATCAAAACCCTTGGATATTTTGAATGCAATCTCAAATCCACATGCATCACATGTCAAGTCTATGATCAAAGGCAAATGCCCTGTTTAGGTTATTCATGGATCCCCATTACTATCCCACCTATCACCATTCACATGAAGGCCATGATATTTAACTTTCCTCTATCTTATAACATTCTTCTTGGTAGGCCATGGACTCATTTTATAAGAGAAGTTGCCTCTTCTGCTTACCAGTGCATTAAATTCTCTTATAATGGAGCCATATATAGGATTTAGGGTGACACTAACCCTTGGAATTTTGATCAATTCCAAGATTGAGGTGTATTCAATATTCCTACCCTTGAGCCCTTACCTAGTGTTCCATTTTGTGAGTCTCAATGATTTAACTTTCCCATCAATTCCACTCAAGGTTATAAACGTCATCCCAAACTCATTGGGAATATTCCCCCTAACCTCCTAGATTCTGATGATGATGAACCTGATGATATCAATATCAAAATTAAAACTGTTGATCTCTCACCCATCTTATCTCTTAGCTTCCCATTTCTTTATGACCTTATTCTCGTCAACCACCTTGTGATGACATCCATGTTGTCTTAACTAAGACTCAACATTCTATTTATCACACCTTATTAGATGATAATGTCATCCCTACCTGTGTCATTGATCTTCATATGCCTGATTACAATGATGATTATACCTTAGATGATCCATTCTTAGGAGGTCTTTTTTAGGCCTATGATACTGAGAGTATCCATTATAGTTCCTCTTTGATTTAGTCTTTTAGTGTATCTTTTTTTGTTCCATCATATATCATACCTGATTTTAGTATTTTTTCTCTTTACCATAAGGTATAGATGGTGTGAACACCTCCAGTTTTTTAATAACCTCATAAGAGTATGCTTATGGATCATTCTATGATTGGGGCCTATCACTTTGCTAGGTACCATGACCCTTATAGCCTGATCATCCTTGAGATGCATGTAACTCTCCTTCAACCTTCTATAGACCCCACCCCTCCTTTAGTAGAGCCCAGTTCAAATCATGTTCCTATAGCCAATTTAGTTGAGTATATTCCTACTTACAGTCCTATCACTCCCATTTTTGAGCCTTGCCATAAATCTCCACCAGCAACACCTCCTTTTGGTGATGTTTTTCTTCCTTTATTACATTTGGCTCCTTTATCCACCAAATGGGTTGATCAGCCTTATAAAGTTCTTTACACTTCAATTACACCTCCTCCTATGATTACATATACCAAGACTACTCACAACTGTATTTGTTGCTTCCATATCATATATAACCATTCATCTATGTATTATCACAAGTTGCATCAATATATTGACACTTTGTGTCCCACTACTCCTCAGTCATTAGATAAGGATATACCTCCCTCAAAGGTATTACTTGAGTATATTCCTAAGTATGGTGAGGTATATTATCTATGACACCAATGTGGCACCCATCATATTGGTAATTATTGCATCCTTTGATAGCATCTTAAAGGTCATATTCTAACTATTCCCACACATTCTACCATTCCTCCCATAGGTAATCCTCATAAGAAGGCTCCCCCTTCTTCCCCCATGGTTATACCTCCTATGTTTCCATCTCCCCCTATGGTCCCTTATCCACCTATGAGTCCCTCACCTATGGATCTTTCTCCACCTGTGAGTCCCACACTTGTGGATCCTTTCCCACTGATGATCCCTTCATCTCCTATAGAAACCACTCCCATGATTTATCCTAAGCATCATGATATCCTTCCTTAGCATGATCCATCAAGCATTCCTACCTTTCCTATTGAGGAGATTAGACATTAAGTATTTTCCCAGTTTTCACTGAAGATATATAAGACATTAGTTATAGTTTGCATTCAACTTCATAGATACTTATTAGATGTTATGGATAATGTGTGTGGGTAAATTAATCAGTACTTATGAACACATGCATAATTTTCTTATATTTTCATTTCGATTGGATGTGTGCTCCAACCTTATCTTTATCTATGTGTTACATCATTTGACATTATGTCAAATTATTATTTATCTTACATGGTGATCTATGCTTTTGCACTTTATATTTCCATAATGTCATTTATGTTTTCTTATGGATTTCTTCTTTATCATTGCTTTCTTTTTCTTCTTCAGTTTCATACTTAAAATACTATCTTTTTCTCTTTTCATCATTGTTTGTTATCTTATCTCTATAAACATGGATAATTATCATTGTGACTTGGTTATACAAACCTTGCTCCCTTTAGTTGTTCCTTGTTTACCAAGTTATCACTTAGCAAACAATTAATCTCATTATACTCTCCTTCTGATCCACTTTGGATCTATATTTCTTTCCCATTGATTCTTTTTTTACAAACTAAACATATACATGGTTGAGACTTGAGATAACATGCTAGTTCATTGTTAAGCCTAAGTGTCTTAGTCAATCTTATCTTTAGTTACTTAGTGTCCTTCAGCCAAAGTCTAAATCTCATTCATGTATATCACTTTATCTCTCATGATTGGTCATTTTAAATTTGTATGGAGGAGGAATCTTAAAAATCCATAAAAGTCTTAAAAATCCAAATCATTTGAAAGTCAATGATCCAAAAGGTAAAACATTAAAAATTCTCAAAAGTCAAATCACACTAAAATACATGATTCAAAGCACATCTCCTTCTTCTAATCAAATTAGTTGGCCTCATGATAGAGTCAAGGTCCATTGGGGTGTGGTAGACCAGTAGATTAGGAAAGGAGAATAAAAAAATCTTTTAGTGCTACCTACTTTCTCATGCAAGTACCCAATCTTCATTGTAGACTAATTGCTTTGTAAGGTGTACTGAGGAATGGGGAACACATCATGGGAAGGTAGGTCAATTTTAAGTTTCTTGTACCAATCCACCTTCATGATTTGATTTTACTATCATGCTTATTTTCCTACACAATTTTGTGTCTATAGCAAACAGGTTTCCTTTGTACATTGATGGTTACTAGTCACTTAGTGTCTTCTCATGTCCTTCATATTCCTCATGTCTCCTAAGGTATTCTCATAATATTCCTAAGTTATGATTTTTACATTCTTTTTTTCATTCCTATAATCCTAATATTTCCTCTTGAGAAATATTATTTTATTCATTGATCACTCCCCTAGGGATTTCATTTGTGAGTTGCATTGTAAGACCATAGATAGGACCTGGCCTTCCTCATAAATTACCAAAATTTCACATTACCCTTACCAACATCCTCTTTTTACTAGTTTTTCACATTTACTCCACTTTGTTGGTGTTATGTTTGTGACTTGTAGTGTAAGACCATGGATAGGACCTAGCCTTCCTCCCAAATTTTTTTAATAATCTAAGTCACAAATAAAATTACATGCGTCAAATATGAGATAAGATTTGATTGATTATGAAGTTACACATCATTTACATGCTTTTCAACTTGATTTAGTATGTTTTATGCTTACTTCCTTAATCGTTTTCACTTTTATCTTCTTATTTTTTAATTGCATACAAGAATCCAACTATTTTTCTTAAGTTTTTTATACTTCCTAGATTGAATTAGTGTGATAAATTTAAGACCATTTTTGTCAATTTTATCTCTTTTATGCTTTCCCAACATGATTTAGTATGATTGATTGAATTAATTTATTTGTTTTTATACCATTTGTTATTTTCATGATTTCTATTTTATTACATTACTTTCATACTTCCCAATGTGACTTAGTGTGATTTTACTGGATTTAATTTCGTGCCAGTCTTTTTTATGGTTTAAAAACAAACTTTTTTCCCTCTTGTTTACCACTCTTGGTTTCTTATACTTAATGATTTCTTGTTATTACACATTTCCAACATGAAATAATGTGTAGTGCATTTATTTTTGATTGACTATATTTTGCCAAGTCCTTTTTCGCCTATTTATTTTTAGCTATGCATCTATCCTATAGAATGCTAGAAAAGAAACCACGACACATATATTTCCTATAGCATATAGACCAAAAGCTAAATACATGTGTTGAAAGAAATATATTCATGAATCCACAACCACAACCATAATACAAACACTTAATATCAACATCCAACTACCAAAATTAGAAATATATATATATATTGTGTTTTTTATACAAAAGTAAAAAAATATACATCATTCCATCTCAAAGGCTAGTCTCTCTCCTATCTATCTCATGGCCTAGCCACGTTACCCATAGATGCCTCAAAAAATAATTTCTAAATAGTATGTTGTAAAGAGGTTGTCTAAGATCTCAAACCTATCTCTTGTCCCTATAGGTTGGCCACCTAGGCCTATACCTATGCCAACTAAGTCATGGTATCCATACACATGACTCTCTCCTGAGCCAAGGCCTACCATGCCTGTGCCTCTCCTACTCCCACCCCTATTAGTGGTTATCACTTATCCCTATGCACCTATACTCACCTCATAGCCTCTCCTTCTAGTATGAACTAGTTTGCCTAAGTTGGTGTAGATAATACCATAGGCTCATGCAATGTGGTAGGGTCATATGGCATCAAGCCCCATCCAATATATCATGGAGTGATCCCCTCACTAGGTATCCCCATCTGGCATCTTCCTCATCTTAGTTGTCATCTCCTCACCATCTTAGCTCTTTTAGCTTTTGTTCAATCTCTTAGAGATCTATATTTCTCTCAAAATAAGTCAAACAATATCAACCGACTTTCTTTCCACCTTATTTAAAATTATTATTCACAATTATTTACCTGTTAAATATTTATCATCAGATTCCTTATTTAGATCATATCTTTATTTTTACTCACTCATTTCTCAAACCATAAAAATACATGGAATCGTGACATCGTATAGAATATTTTCCACTAATATATGCCTATATTCTAAAAATTTGGATTTTTCGGTCTTTTTTGCACTAATCTCTATAGGTTCACCTAATGTTCTTCATATTGGATGCCTTCATTTTTCTTATTATATTATTATTCATCTATATCACTAAGGTAATTCAAGGTATATTTTTTCAAATTCTATCCTTTCATTTATCTTATTTTCTCCTTACTACACTTTACTTATCATCAACGTTATTTTTATCATGTTCTATTCTCGAAGCACCATCTTGTGTTGCACTCATGTGACACATGATGAGATTTGAGTGGGGAATATGTATAAACATAATATTTTTAAAATTTTATCACTTACTGAAACTTTTTATCTTATATTAACCCATTGAGTATCAATCTCTCTGAGTGCACACCCTAATGGGTACACCAAGAAAGGGGTGGGCAGACCATTGGTGCTTCACAAGATTGTTGTCCCTTTTATCACTTGTTATCTACACACTTGTCTCCTGAAAACCATATCCCTAAGCTTATTCTTATCTATTATACAATCCTCAATAATTTCTTACCTTTTTTCCCCCTTTTCTTATCCTTAATCCACTTTCAAATATTTATAGTACTAGGTTGACTGGGTTGACCTTGTAATATTTTGAGTAAAATTCATTTACGGTCTAGGTCAGCTTTTGTCCAACCTAGCCCATCATGATGTAATGAAATTTTGTCCATAATTGTACTTGGTTGACTAGGTTGACCTTGTCAGCCAAATCTTTTAGAAGGTCTCAGGTTTAAATTTGCCTATATATACAAGATCATTTTGTCATTATTTAGAGAACAAAAAAAGTAAGAGTTATTGTGCAACTACTTATCCACCATTCTACTTGAGGAAAAAGCTTAGAGTTTTATACTTTATTTGAAGATATAGATCTTGTATTTTGGATTCATTTATAGTTTGTTTATCGTAGATTTAATTTATCCTTGTCATCCTTAAATATCACAATAACCTCTTATAAATCACCTTGACCAAGGAAAAGATTGAGGTTCGGTGGGTTCATCTTCAAAGATAAGTATTCCTAACTTTGTTCCTCCTTTGTAAGAATAGATAGATATACATTTTTAATTTTCTTCCATGCATTAGGATTTTGTATACATTTATGTGAGTATATGTCTCTTATTCATGTTTACTTTTGTTGTTTATTACCCCCCACTTTGTGCCACAAGCTTTGGTGAGCACTAGATTAAACTTTACTTTATTTGTTATTAGTTTAGTGAGTATGAAAGATTAGGGCTTAGTTAGGGTTATTACATGATTGTTCTTGACTAGAGGTTTTATAACCCTCCCTAACATGGTTTATTGTAGTAAGATATCCCCTAATTGGGTCTAACAAATCCCCATATTGGTCATGTTCTCAATTATCTAATGTATCCCCAATCTGAAGTGTAAGTATGATCTATCTTTTTTGAGTTAGGATTGATTTATAGACATGATGCATTTATGATTGTATATAACTATTAATACCAATACCACACCATCATCTAAATGGAGGGCATCTTAAAAGTCCCACTTCTCCTACCCTATCAGGTCTTAGACTACCTTGTTGAGCAAAAAATTGTCTATACATTAACTGAAGCTATCTTGGGTTACTCACTCGATCATGATAGAAGGAATATCCATAATTCCTAATATCCATGTGTCATCATGAATATAATAACATGCCCTCATTTTGAAATATGGCATAGAAAAGGAATTCATATGCATTAAGAAGAGCATAACATAGAGAGTGGAATTCTCATGGGGTTATGAGTGCCCATGTGGTAAAATATGCAGTTGGGATCAATATTACATACCACCATAAGCCCCATGAGGATGATGAGATTCATCTCAATCCATCTAATTATGTTGAACTTTTTTTTAGGGTGGAGGTATAATATAATAAAATAAAGTGGGCCCAATATGAGTTGACCATTAAAGAAACATTGGTACCACCTTTATAGGCTCCTATAACTCATCCCATAGAGGATATTCAAGAAAATACACCACACATTTATATTAGGATCATATAGCAGGTCCCAATTCCCTCACCCCCATGAGCCTCACCTCCCCTAGTCTAATCTCTGGCTCCACCACCTCCATTTCCATAGATCACTCCACCACCAATGGCATAAGTGTTGTACTTAGACATCAATAGGAGCCCAAAATCAATCCCTAAATGAGACCAACAAGAAGTGCCACTATTTATTCCTTCCCTTATTGCATCCATACCTCTACCCCCCATTGGACTACCCTTAGGATTCCCTATTCCCATTAGGCTTGTTCAAATTAGGTCATTCCCAATTCACATCATTCTAGTTCCCTAATTCATTTAAGTCCCCTTATCTCCAACCATGTTCAGCATCCTCACTTCCCAAATCCCCTCCACTCAATCCATTCCACCTCTAGGAATCCCCATAGCTAACTTCACATATCCATGAGTCTCAATTACATGGCCCTCATCTCCAAGAGTATTTGATATAATTTAAGTAACTCTTGAAAATTTAGGGAGGGCCTAACTTTTGATTCTCATAGATTTTTAATTCCAATGTACATCATAGCTATCACATTAATAGCCCCATTGGTTACTCCTCTGGTGTAGATACTTCCCATTTACCCCACCTCAAATTCCCTAATGGCCACCCTAGAGATAAGTGCATCAATGTGAATAATTAGACTTGTTCTTAGTTTTATAGTACCTGAAACTATCCCCTAATAATATAGGTTACTCTAGCAAAAATTTCCACTACCACACCTTTAACTACCATAATGCATATTGATCTAAGCATGATGCCTAAAATGAAGAAGAGGTTAACTTTTATTATGCCCTCAGTTTAGGTTTCTCCTACCACCATAGTCCTTAAAACCATGACCATATCTCCAATTGATCCGGTTAACATATCTAAGAAGGTACCGAATGAAACCCCATCTCGACCTTCTATTTATCTCACTCCTCACATTTCTCCCTATCATTCCTTCTCTATCATCTCGAGCCTTCAAGGATTTAGTTTTAATTAACTAATTTCCTCGTTTTTATTGAACACCCCACTCCTAGGTGTTATTGGTCCATAGGTCAACATGACCCCTAACCAATGGTGTGCCCAATTTTTCTCATGGGGATCCCCATTTATCTTTCCTCTTTTCACTCCCATGCCCCCTCTTCCTCCACTCCTCTCTTCCTTCCTTCCTTCTCCTTCATCCATTTTTATTCATCCCAATCCTCCTCCATCTACCTTTGCCTTTACAATCTCACATTTATCTTCTTTTACTACCTTAGGAGATACCACTGGCCCAAGTTGGGTCAGGTCCCTATCCCCTACCGAAACACAAAGACCAAAAATGGTCTATCTAGGCAACCCAAAGGTCTAATGGGAGTTTGATATAGTAACTAGGAGCATGAAGAGATTTCTTATGTATATTTTTACTCAAGAAGGATACATAGTGGTGTAAAGGACTAAACATGACCTCCTATCTCTCACTAAAGTGAGGACATCTAGTAGAGAGGAGAAAGTTGTGGAAGACCTGGTGTCAGTGTTTTAGGCCACTAATGAATTGATTTAAAATATCATGGAAGATATGAGGGATCATGTTAGATCACTTGGATCCAATATGAGGAATACTTTCTTGGTGGATTTTATTGGTCAAGTTGAGGAGATCTTTGTGTGGCTATCTGCATCACTAAAAAAAGTGACCAGAGCCCTGAGCAAGAGCAAAGAGCACATGTAATGCACTCAAATTTACTTGGATAGAGTTTCCTACATAGACATCAAATTCAAAAGACTCATTATGATTATTCACAAGGACATGTTCTTGGAGCTTAATCTCATGCCTCTATCAGACCTAAATTATACCAAACTTATGTCGAGAGCATGATGATTTTAAATGAGGAGTGGTTAACCCTAGCATAGATAGTGATTGAGCATATAAAAAAGATGAGGGAGTGGATGTTGACCTATTTCAAAGGGTTTAAAATCATTATGTTATTCTACCTAGACATCACCTTGATGGACAAAGGAGAATTTAAATTCCACCTAGTCCAATTTGACTAGGTCATGTGGAGAAAGGTGGCAAAAGCCAACAAGGTTGAGGCCAAGGTGATTCTAGATCTACCAATCCAATTGATAGTAAGCATTATCCAAGTCTTTTACGTAAGGTTATTGTTGACATTTTTGAACCTATATGTCAAATTACAATCCCTATCATTTGAAACTTGCATAATCATGCCTTCTTATCTTGTGAGTCAGCAATTGGTCTTAAAAAGTCTTTAAAGAATCCATGGTTAACAAGTCTTGGGGTTGTTTAGGTGATTTATAAAAAAAAAATTCACTCATCTTGTTCTTTATAGTAAGGTATTTATGTTTCTCTGAGTAGTTCAAAAGAAGACACGAAGAAAATACTTTGTGCTTTCATGGAAGGAGGACTTTAAAAACAATTTCCCTGAAGGTTCTTTTCTTAAGAAATGGTCCTATTCCATAAGTTTTGAAGAGTTCTTTTGGTTTCAAGGTCTTTTCAAATAGTTTTGAAAGCCCTTTTCAACAAGTCGAAATAGTCACTTTCTTTCAGGAGGATTGTCTAAGAAGAAATTCCAAAGGTAATTTTTCATAAAACTCGAAGGGAACTTTTCATAAATCTTGAAGGGCATATTCAAAAGAAAGGGCACTTTTAATTTTTTTGGAGGGTCTTTTTAAAAGTTTTGAGGACCTTGACAACTTTCCTAAAGCCCATGACAATTTTTTCAAAGGGTTAAAGGGTTCAATTCTTTCAAAAGTTCCTTCTCCAATTTTTTTGAAGGGCCATTGTCAAAATCTGAAGGGTCTCTCCAAAGGCAAAAGGGCCCGTGACAATTTTTCCAAATGGTGCATTTCAAAAAAGCCTAAGGGTACCTTTCCCTTTGGAAAAAGGCATTTTCAAAAATAGTGGACCAAATAGTTTCTCTGAAAGGTTCATTTCTAGATTTCCGAAAGGACCTTTTCATAAAGTTCGAAGGACACATTTTAGAAATCCAAAGGACTTTTCCAAAGTCTAAAGGGTCATTTTTCAAAATACTGAAGGACAATTTCATTAAGCAAGAGTCATCTTCAAAATTATTGAAGGGCTTTTTTCCTTTAAAAAAGACCATTTCAAATTTTTTGAAGGGCAAGAGACCATTTCAAAGTTGACAAAGGACCAAAATAGAAATACTGAAAGAACTTTTCAAAAAGTTCAAAGGGCACATTTCATAAAGGCAAAAGGTCTTGTCATTTTTTATAAAAGGTCCTTTACAAAAAGCCAAAGGGTAAGTGGACCATTTCAAATTTTCCAAAGGGTAAGTGGACCATTTCA
The DNA here is from genome assembly GCA_037957365.1 of Torreya grandis. Lineage (NCBI taxonomy): Eukaryota > Viridiplantae > Streptophyta > Pinopsida > Cupressales > Taxaceae > Torreya > Torreya grandis. The sequence continues at coordinate 556,158 of JARHVA010000247.1, read as the reverse complement.
ACTTTTTGGAAGGGTAAGTGGATCGTTATAATTTTTTTGAAGGGCTTGTCCATAATATCGAAAGAACATTTTATATTTTCAAAAGGTCCGTTACAAAAATTTGAATGGTTAGCGGACCATTCCAACAATGCCGAAGGGTTCTTTCCAAGGAAAATGTTCAATTACAAAATCCTGTAGGGAAATTTGTAAAGGTTTTGAGGACATGAATTCCTTCAAACTTTTTGTCTAAAGGAAAGGAACACGAGGAAATTTTGAAATAATTCCTTCAGACTTTTTATCTAAAGGAAATAAATAAAGAGAAGCCCAAAATAATTTCTTCAAAATTTTTGTTTGAATAAAATGAATGAAGGAAATAAACAAGGAGATAAGCCATGGGCATTAAGCCCAAAGGGAAAGAATGAGAAAAAAATGCCTGAAGGAATACATGCCAAAGGAAAAGTCCAAGACAAAAAGCCCAAACAAATTGTTTGAGAGGAAAATCTTGAAGACCAATTCTAGTGGAAAATTTCATTGTATAAATGATGAAGTAAGGTTCGAAAGACAAGCCAAAGGAAAATGTCTACAAGAAAGTGCATAAGGGAAAGGGCCTCAAGCCTAAGAAAAGAAAGGACAAATAGTTGAACATAAATGACACCTACATCCAACCTAGATATCATCATATAGTCACTCCCTAAAGAGATTCTAGTCTAGAGGTTTCATGGCTTATATTGCAGGTTTCATGGTGTCCAAGTTTGCAAATAGGACCTTTTTGGCTTAACTAGTCTAGTTGACCTGATTGTTCAAAAGTTCTAAGTTGGGTTTGGCATTGGAATAAGATAACAAGGAGTTTAATTTGAGTTACTATACCATGTATTTCCTATTCTCTTAGAGTTTCCATGCACCTCTCATTCATCAAGGTCCTTTTCCATGCAAGCAAAGGTTATCTATAGTTGATTGGTTAAAGCTTCAATTGACTATATGTTGAAGTCATGCTTATCTCCTAGTCATCTCATGCTTTCAATGATCCAACACAACTTCAAGTTCAATCAAAGAGGCATTTTCTTCTTTGGCTATTGGCATAGCATTCCATGCAAGAGGTTGACTTGTCAAACTTGGGCCCACCTCAGCCCTTTTACACCAACATGTAATTTCATGCATGCTTTTATTTCAAGAGCCTTTTCATGCAAAATAGAATGACTTGGAGTTGACTAGTCTTGCACTTTGGCTAACTAGTTGACAAGTCTTGCATGCACTCTTGTTTATCTTAATTGAAGGATTTCAACATTTTCATCTCTTGTTCAAACTAAGGTTCTTCATCTAAGGATTGGTGTAGCATCATGCATGAAGAGAATTAAATGTCCAAAGATATATACACATTTGAATAATTTAATCTTTATTCTAAATAAGGATTATGAAATGGGCTCACCTTTATTTTCCAATGCCAAAGAACTTTTCATGCAAGACAGAAGACAAAAATATATTATATAAAGGTTTGGTTATCTTAGCATAGCTAAAGTTGGACTTGTGTAATGTGGGATTTTATTTTTTCTTCTATTTCCAATACCAATCTCTTACTTGTGTATTATTTTTCTATATAATTTGGTTTTTTAGCCTTGAATTGATATCCCTCTTTTGGCAAGATCAAATTCTACCAAAGATTGAGTTTTATAACCTTTTTAGATAAATAGAAGGAATAATGTTTTCAAATTCTAGAATGTTGGTATAGTGTATTTAAGTCAATGATTTGCATAAGTGATAGAATTTTCTTCCTTGTCAAGTCTTGATTTTTACCTAGTTACTAGTTGATCAGATTATGCAGGTCATGTTCTATGTTTAATGTCTTGTAGTTGAAGTTACAGTGGATATAAGTGGTTGGTTAGTGCCTTAAATCAGGCATATTCCATCATTTCCCTCAAGCTTTGATCACTATATAAATCCTTTTCATGAAATACTTATGCATAGGAGTCATTTGGAGTTGAAGATTCAGTCTTTTCTTATCTAATCAGTGTTTCTAGAAGCTCAAATTAAGTGGATGAACCAAAATATAGGTGTATCACCATTATTAGATAGGATTTTTATTTCTTATCTTTTCTTGACAGTTTATAGCATAGATTAGAGATCCTAATTGATCCACCAAAGGGAGATATCCCCTAATAATCTAGAGACTCAATCCACTGATTAGGCCACCCATAGCCTAAGATTATTTCCATGTTTTAGCAGATGGTGAAGGCCTAAAAATAACTTCACAAGGGTGAAAGTCTGATTGATAATAGTTTTTATCATGCTTAGTGGGACCTCAAATAAATTATTTGCATATCTAAATAAGTTTTTCAGTAAAAAAAGATATTCATGATCATCAACATCTAGTTGCATAGCTCATAGCATCATCTAAGCAATTTATTTATGCCAAAGGTTACCACAAGGTCAAAATGTAAAGGTATTCCTTTTGAATTTATATCATATAAGAGATCAAGGATTAGGAGGGCAAATCCATATCTTCAAAATAGATATTCATTTCTCGGTTATCCTATTGTTTTAGACACTACAATCCCCACTTTCCAAATGGCCATCAGAAATTAGGTGTTTTTTCCATTTAATAGAGGTAGCCCACTAAATATATCCCAATTTGATGGCATTCCTGTGTCTACTCTCAAAATTATCTCATTCTTCTCATGATAAAATCAAACAACCCCTATTGAGCATATCCAAGATGTAGCTAATCTTTGTTCAATCCATAATGTTGTTGAGGATGATGTTGTTATTAGACTGCTTGTTACTTCCTTCAAAGGAAAAATATTAAAATGGTATAGAAACCTCCCACTAAACTCTATTTTTACCTAGGATGAATTGGGTGCAGCCTTAGTTAAAAAATTTGAGGACAAATCTAATCACCTATCTTTAGTTAAGCAATTAACTGCCATAAATAGATCTCCTCATGAGTTCATGTCTGATTTTAACCTCAGATTCCAAAAGACATGGACCAAAATATCTATGTTGATTAGGCCATCCCCTGAATATTTATTCTTGTACTATTTGAAATATCTTAACTTTAACATTAGTGTGATGATACAATCAATGGGTGGTACTACCTTGTTAGATGCTTATGAGGTTGTAATAAGGGTAGAGAACAATTTGATACAAGTTAGTAAGCTTTCTCCAAGACCTCCAATGCCTATATTTCTAGAATTGAATTCTATACCAACACCTCAAGTTCCTCAATTTCCTCAATTACCATCCTTAGCTCCTATTCCATCACCTAAAGCTCAAATTATAGCCCCTACTAGTCAAACTAGTGAGATAGAAGAGTTGAAAAGCTTGTTACAATCCTTTTGGAATGAAATAGTGAAACTCAAGAGATATTAATTTTAGGCTAATAAGCCCTATCATAAATAAAATCATACCACCTATCAACCCTTCAAAGATTAAATTCCTTCTTATCAAGGTTTTAGAGAGAACATACCACCTTATCAAACACAAGGAGCCATAACTCCAGCTAATACATATGATACCATTGATCCTAATTATCCTTCCACTTCAAAGTAAAATGTTCCTTCCCCACCTCAAAACAACTTGATGTAAGATTTAGGTTGGTAGACCTCAAATCTTAATGATGTTCAAAACCAAGCCTTGGTATCATAAAACATCACTATGCCACAAATTACATAAGAAGAGTTTCCTTTTCAAAGAGGTCAGTACCAAAATACAGGTTTGGTATCACAAAGAGAGGCTCAAAATTTTCAATGTCATCTTGATTCCATTAATGTAAATTGGCAAGTGGATGATAATGTTGCTTTTACTTAGGGTGTTGAAACTAAAAATTCAAGTGGTCAAGTTGCAGTTGTAACTAGAGCTAAAATAAGAGCCATTGATTAAATTCAAGAGGTGACAAAGGCTTCAAGTACTCCTAATATTGTTTCTAATAGGACAAAGGAACAATTTTCTTCCACTACAACTCAAAAAAATCAAAATATGGAGGTTAGTAAATTTCATCAACTACCTCTAGTTGTGAATATCCAGTGCTTCAAAAAGTGCAACCAAAGGTTAGTAGATCTCATTTTAGTATAATGTATCATATGAAGAAATATAATATCAGCATTATCATATGGAATTTTCTTTCCATTCTAGGACAAAAATATATGCTCATCCAAGAGCTCTTAGCTCTCAGATTATCTCCAAAATTAGTTGAAAAAAGTGTTGTCTTAACTAATTCAGATCAGCCAACTAAGTAACAAGTACAAAAACTAAAAAAGATGGAAAAAGTGGATATAATTGAGTTAAAAACAAACAAAAATTCTCCTTTCTACCTTTCTTTGATAGTAGGTGATACTTTGGTTCATAACTATATGGTGGATAGTGGAGCTAGTAGTACAGTCATGCCTAAATAGATTATAGACAAGCTCGACCTTATCTATGAGCCAAACACTAAAGGGGTATTATAATTATATGGTTCACCAAAAAATATGGTAGGAATCATCAAAGATCTTAAATCGACATTACATGCTTGTCCCAATATTACTATTCATTAGGATGTTGTTGTGGTAGACTTGCCTCCTTACTTTGTTATGTGCCTTTCAAGGGACTTCACCTCAAATATTGGGGGATATTTATCAGCTAACTAGACTTATTTTTTGTTCAAAACTAGGTATGGAACCAAGGTAATAATTCATTCTAAACTTATTTCATGTTTCCATATGGAGCCATATATGCCAAGTGTTGTGAATACTAACTGTATCATCTTGGATGAGGTACCAAAAAATAGTGAAGTATAAAAATAATCACCTTTGGATGGAGTTTCAAATTTGTTTCTTTATGATTTTAATTCCACTTTACATGAACATGATCCTTGTAATTTGATTGAAGAAGAAATAATTGGTATATATTGCCTTCATGAGAATGATGTACCAATCCCAGCCATGGTTAAGGATGATGAATCTAGTGAAGGTTTGTGGCAATTGTATTTTGATGGATCAAGGAATAAACATGGTAATAGATCTATAATTATGTTCTTTTTATAATAAATCAAAGGTATTTATCTTCTATTAATTTTTAGTTTGGTTTTTCAAATAATGTTGCTGAGTATGAAGCACTAGTTCACGATTTGTAGTGGGCTAAGAAGATGAAAGTCAGCACCTTGTAGGTTTTTGGTGATAGTAAACTTATAGTTCACCAAGTAAGACATTTGAATGTATGCAAAAATTTATTGCTTAAATCTTACAATCATATAATATGGGACTTGCTTGAAGATTTTCAAGCTTTTAACATTCAGGCAATAGCGAGAGGTGAGAATAAACACACAGATAGGTTGGTTTCCATTGGATCAAAATTTAGTATCCTAGATGATATAAAAAGTGAGAAAATTTAGTCACATATAAAATAATTTGTAAGGCCTTCTATTAAAAATAATCATGAGAATTGTCAAGTGTTCGAAGATGACAATCAAATTGTGAGATTCTTGTAAGAGGAGGCTGATTTTTCTTCAAGAAACCAATCAAAGTATTTGCAGTAGTATGGTGATCAGGTTGTACAACTAAAAACAAATAATTTTCCCAAAGGATTATTCATACTTTAGAACATTTTTAGTGTTGATGATGAGTTAATCAAAGAGAAGCCATCCTTGTCAATAAAGGAAGAGCACTATGCCAATGTAGAGATTATAGCTGGTAAGATTTTGAAGTTGGGTAAGGTATGCACTCCTTCACAAAAAGAAACTTTCATTGAGTTATGCATAATTTTTTCTGATATATTTGCTTGAAAATATAGTGATATCAAAGGATTTGACCCAAATTTAGCTCAACACACCATCAAGTTAGAGGCTGAAAATAAACTAGTAAGACAAAGACAAAGGCCCATTAATCCTAAGCTTAAGCCTTTGATGAGAGTTGAGCTTCACAAGATCATAGAAAAATCTATTATATTTCCAATCAAGCACTCAAATTTGGTGGCAAATCTTATTTTGGTATGAAATAATGGTGAGATTAGATTGTGTGTTGACTTTCATAATTTGAACAGGGCTTCACTTAAAGATCCTTATCCATTGCCATCAATGGAATAAATTTTACAGTTGGTTGCAGGTTCAAAAAGGTTTTCTTTCTTGGTTGGATATAGTGGCTATAATTATATTTTGGTCAAAGAAGAGGACCAATTTAAGACAGCCTTCAAAACCAAGTGGGGGACGTTTACATATAGAAATATGCCATTTGGTTTATCTAATGTTGGAGCAACCTTTCAGAGAGATAAAATATGGCATTCTAAAACCTTCTTAACTAGTTTGTACTTGTTTATTTTGATGATATAATAGTGTTTTCAAAGATTGCATATGATCACATGGTTCATCTCAATCAAGTTTTCGAAAGGTGTAGGCAATTTGGGGTATCTCTAAATCCCAAAAAGTGTGTCTTCTCAGTTCATGAGGGTAAGCTTCTTGGACATGTTGTTTCAAAGCATGGTTTAAGCATAGATTCTAAAAGGGTAGACCCCATTATTTCACTCTCCTTACCTAAGCAAAAAAAAACTATACAAAGCTTCTTTGGGAAAATGAACTTCATAAGGAGATATATTTCAAATTTTGTCATTTTAGCTAAGCCACTTACAGCCATGATAAATAAGAATCAAAGCTTTAGCTAGTCCAAAGGAGTAAAAGGTTTTGAAGATATTAATAAGGCCATAGCTAGTGTTCCTACACTTATAAATCCAAATTTCACAAAAGATTTCATTATGTATACATATGCTAACATGGACACCAATTTAGGCATTCTTATACAAAAAAATCATGAGGCTTTGAATTAGCCAATATCTTTCTTCAGTCAAGGCTTGGAAGAGTATGAAACAAGGTATTCTTTTCTTGAAAAACATGTACTATCAGTTATAAGGTCTCTTTAAAAGTTTAGATACTTGTCTAACAATAATATTCATTTAATGGTTTCTCATCCAAGCATCAAAGAGTTCCTTTTAAACAAAGATATAAATGAGAAGAGAGCTGGTTGGATGACCAAGGTAATGAAGTATGATGTGAAAATTAAGGTCACAAAGCTGATTAGAGGCAAAGGACTTTGTGATCATCTAGATCAAGACTTATAAGAGACTAATGAGGTTGTTTTGGTATCAAATAATGAAAAGGTTATAACTGGTCATACCTCACCTTCTAGCTAGTTTCATGACTTGGTAAGCTATCTCCAAGATGGTACTTATCATTCTCATCTAAGTTCTTCAAAAATAATATATTTTAGGTTGAAATCAATTCCATTTTTGCTTATTGATGGTGTTTTGTTCAAGAAAGATATCAATGGCATGTTGCTAAGAATATATAGCCAAGCCAAACTCAGAGATTGCTTAGAGAATTACATGATGGACATGGTGGAGGATATTTTTCCACAAGAACTACAACCCTTAAGATCATGAGATGTGGGTAATATTGGCCTATTATATTTGGTGATTGCCATGCATGGGTTAAAAAGTGCAAACAGTGTGCTATGTTTGTAGAAAAAGTGAAACTTGCAACATTACCTCTTCAACCAATTACGGTGGATCATCCCTTTATCCAATGGGAATTGGAATTTATTGGTCTCATAAATCTTCCTTCAAATTTAGGACATAAATGGATTATAACTACTACAAATTACTTCACACATTGGATAGAAGCAGTGGTGTTGAAAGAAGTAAATGAAACCAATGTTCTAGATTTCTATGAAGGTTTAATTACTAGATTTAGAGTTCCTTCAACTATTATTTCTAATAATACAATAGCTTTTGTGTGATTTAGGATCAATCAATAGGTTGTTTAGCATGGAATTTATCTCAACACTTCATCAAATTATTGTCCACAAGGCAATGGTCTTGTTGAATCTATGAATAAAAACATGTTGAAGATCATAAAAAGGGCTATTGAAGATAATCAGAGGTCATGGCATCTCAAGTTAAAGTCAACTCTATGGGTTGATAGGATCACCTACAAAATATCAATATCCAACTCTCCATATAAGCTGGTATATGGTAAGGAAGCAAGGTTGCCCATTTCTCTTGAGTTTTATGCTTTAGAACTAATGCATCAACTTGATTTGTCTAAGAATAAGCCTATGGAGATCAAGTATTCTAATCTTATGGAGTTGGATGAATTAAGAAATCATTCCATTCTAGCCATGGAAATTCATCAAGCACAAATGAAGAGAGCTTTTAACAAAGGATCTTCTTCACATAGTTTCAAAGAAGGAGATCTGATCCTCAAGTGGGATGAGGATCGAGCTAAACTAGGAAGGCACACCAAGTTTGATTCCCTTTGGAGTGGCTCATACACAATCTCTAGATGCAAATCCCATAATTCCTTCTAGCTTGCAAATAAGGATGGTGAAGAGATTCCAATCCTAGTCAATGGGATACATTTAAAGCATTGCTACTAAGGAGCTAGGCTCCTTATTTGTTTTTTTCTTCCAAATGTTATTTAAGCACATTAGTTTAGTCTTATTTTGTCCCAAATAAGTGCTTTGTTTGCACATTTTCTTTGTTTAGTTAGTTTTCCTATTTTGTGTGTTTCCCTTCTTATTTTGGAGGATGAAGGTTATCTTTTCCAAGTCAAAAGAGAATTTGCAGTCATGGATTAGATTTTCCATTATTTTATGAGTTCAATCATCATGTATATGGTCTGAGTTTTCAAGCATAGCAGGCATGCTTCCCAGTTGAGCCACCAAAATGTTGACAATGTTGACCCTATAGGTCAAATTGTAACCCCTATCATTTAAAACTTGCATAATCATGCCTTTTTGTTTTATGAGTCAGTAATTGGTCTTGAAAAGTCATTTAAAAATCCATGGTTAACAGGTCTTGAGGTTTTTTAGGTGATTTATTGACTTTTCTTTCACTCATATTATTCTTTATAGGAAGGTATTTATGTTGCTCTGAGTAGTTCAAAAGAAGACAAGCAAAAAATACTTTCATGGAAAGACTTCAAAAATAGTTTCCCCAAAAGGTTCTTTTCTTGAGAAATGGTCTTATTTAATAAGTTCTGAAGAGTTATTTTGTTTTTAGGTCTTTTCAAATAGTTTTAAAAGCCTTTTTCAACAATTCCAAATAGTCAATTTCTTTCAAGAGGATTGTCCAAGCATAAATTCTGAAGGGCATTTTTCATAAAGCCCAAAGGGCATCTTTAAAAGCAAAGGCACTTTTCATTTTTTTGGAGGGTCTTTTTCAAAGTTCTGAGCACTTTGACAACTTTCTCGAAGCCCATGACAATTTTTTCAAAGGGTCAAAGGGTTCAATTCTTTCGAAAAGACCTTCTCCAATTTTTCCAAAGGGCCTTTGTCAAAATCAGAAGGGTCTCTCTAAAGGCAAAAGTGCCCATGACAATTTTTCTGAACGATGCATTTCAAAAAAAGTGAAGGGTACCTTTCCCTTCAGAAAAAGGCATTTTCAAAAATAGTGGACCAAACAGTTTCTTTGAAAGGTTCATTTATAGATTTCCTAAAGGACCTTTTCATAAAGTACGAAGGGCACATTTCAAAAATCCAAAGGACTTTTCTAAAGTTTGAAGGGCCAATTATCAAAATGTTGAAGGATTCATTAAGCAGGAGTAGTCTTTAGAATTTCCAAAGGGATCTTTTCCTTCAGTCTTTTCCTTCAGAAAAGACCATTTCAACTTTTTTTAAGGGCAAGAGACCATTTCAAAGTTGTCAAAGGACCAAAATAGAAATTCCAAAAAAGGACTTTTCAAAAATTCTGAAGGGCACATTTCATAAAGGAAAAAGGGCTTGTCATTTTTTCCAAAAGGTCCTTTACACAAAGTTGAAGGGTAAGTGGACCGTTTCAAATTTTTCAAAGGGCAAGTGGGTTGTTTCGACTTTTTCAAAGGGTAAGTGAACCGTTAAAATTTTTCTAAAGGGCTTGTCCATAATCCCAAAAGACCATTTTTAGATTTCTGAAAGGTCCTTTACAAAAATTTGAAGGGTAAGTGGACTATTCCAACAATGCTAAAGGGTTTTTTCCAAGGAAAAAGTTCAATTACAAAATCCCAAAGGGAAATTTGCAAAGGTTTCAAGGACATGAATTCCTTCAGAATTTTTATCTAAAGGAAAGGAACACAGAGGAAACTCTGAAATAATTCCTTCAAACTTTTTGTCTGAAGGAAATAAACAAAGAGAAGCCTGAAACAATTCTTTCAGACCTTTTTTTTCAAAGGAAATGAATGAGGGAAATAAACAAGGAGATAAGCCTTGAGCAATAAGCTAAAGGGAAAGAATGAGAACAAATAACTAAAATAATACATGTCAAAGGAAAATTCCAAGACAAAGAGCGTAAACAAATTGTTTAAGAGGAAAATCTTGAAGACTAATTCCAGTAGAAAAGTTCATTATAGAAATGCTGAAGAAAGGTCTGAAAGACAAGCCAAATGAAAATGTCTAGAAAGGGCCTCAAGCCTAATCAAAGCAAAGACAAATAGTTGAAAACAAATGACACCTACAGCCAACCTAGATATCATCCTATAGTCACTCCTTAAAGAGCTGCTAGTCTGGAGGTTTCATAGCTTCTGTTGCAAGTTTCATGTTATCCAACTTTGCAAATAGGCATTTTTAGCTTAACTAGTCTAGTTGACCTAATTGTTCAAAAGGGCTAAGTTGGGTTTGGCATTGGAATAAGCTAACAAGGATTTCAATCTGAGTTTCTATGCCATGTATTTGTTTTTCTCTTGGAGTTTCCATGTACCTCTCATTCATCAAGGTCCTTTTCCATGCAAGCAAAGGTTATCTATAGTTGATTGGTAAAAGCTTCAATTGACTATTTGTTGAAGTCATTTTTATCTCCTAGTCATCTCATGCATTTGATGATCCAACTCAGCTCTAAGTTCAATCAAGAGACATTTTATTCTTTGGCTATTGGTGTAGCAATCCATGCAAGAGTTTGACTTTTAAAACTTGGGATCACCTCATCCCTTCTATGCCAACATGTAATTTCATGCATGCTTATATTTCAAGTGCCTTTTCATACAAAATGGAGTGAGTTGGAGTTAACTAGTCTTACACTTTGGTTAACTAGTTGATAGGTCTTGTATGCACTCTTATTTATATTAATTGAAGGCTTTCAACATTTTCAACTCTTATTCAAACTGAGGTTCTTCATCTAAGGATTGGCATAGCATCATGCATGAAGAGAATTAAATGTCCAAATATCCATGAACATTTGAATTATTTAATCTTTATTCTAAATAAGGATTATGAAATGGGCTCACCATTCTTTGCCAACACCAAAGAGCTTTTCATGCAAGATAGAAGACAAAAAGATATTATTTGAAGTCTTAGTTATCTTGGCATAGCTGAAGTTGGACTTGTGTAATGTGGGAGTTGATCTCCTCTTCTATTTTTAGTGCCAATCTCTTGCTTGTGTATGATTTTTCTATATAATTTGACTTTTCAGACTTGAATTGATATCCCTCTTTTTTCAAGATCAAATTCTACCAAAGATTGAGTTTTGTAACCTTTTCAGATCAATAGGACTATTTTTTTCAAATTTTAGAATGTTGGTATAGTGTATTTATGTCAGTGAATTGCATAAGTGATAGAATTTTTTTCTTTGTCAAGTCTTGATTCTTACCTAGTTACTAGTTGATCAGATTATGCAGGTCATGTTCTGTGTTTGATGTCTTTTGGCTAAAATTATAGTATATATAAGTGTCTGGTTAGTGCCTTGAATTAGGCCTATTCCATCATTTCCCTCAAGTTTTGATCACTAGATAAATCTTTTTCATGAAAAACTTATGCATAAGAGTTATTTGGAGTTAAAGATTTAGTTTTTTTCTTGTCTAATCAGTGTTTTATAAGCTCAAATTGAGTGGATGAACCAAAATATAAGTGTATCACCATCATTAGAGAGGATTTTTCATTCAATTTTATTTCTTCTATTTTCCTTGTAGTTTGTAGCATAAAGTAGAGATCCTAATTGATATAAAAAAGGGAGATAGCCCAAAGTAGAGATCGTAATTGATACACCAAATATAGCTATCCCTTAAGAATCTAGAGACTCAATCCATTGATTAGGCTACCCACAGCCTAGGATTGTTTCCATGTTTCAGTATACTATGAAGGCCTAAAACTACCTTCACAAGGGTGAGAGTCTGAATGACAAAAGGTATCCCTTGATTCCCCACTCTAAGTTCACAAGTATTTTTTGGCCCAAGCTAAGGTGGTCTTTTAATATCCTCTGGTGATCCTTGACAAGTTAGACTAAGAGTTAGATTTGGTGGAAACCACATTGGAAATTGAGGAGGAACATCCCAAATAGTTATGGATTGTTCCACCTCAAACCTCCTCCTAATCCTCTCCTTTTAGGCTTTGGGAATTTATTCTTACTTATTCTAGGAGAAGGGATATTTTTGTATAATTAATTTGTAACCATTTTAGGCCATAAAGGCCCAAGGTGAGAACCTATACTATTAGGAGATGATCCCAATTCTTCTTCAATATATATAGTTATGTAATATTTTGAAAAGGATGGCTTTATTGTAAAAGAACTTTTTCATATTAATGATAATTTGATTTTTATATGTAAATGTGTTTGATTCAAGGATATCGTATGCTTTCCTTTTGTTTTCATGGATTAATGCTAATGTTAGAAATGTTAGTTGTGTTTCCCTACAATATTTATTTATTAATTAGGATGAGTTTTAGTTATTTTAATTATTTTATTTTATTCTTTCATTTTATTTAAGATTTGCTAGGAATATGTGTGATTAAAAATAGGCCTATTCACATTTCTCCTTTAAAATAATCTCTGAATCAAGAATTTATCCTTTTCCCTTAGACTCTTTCTCTATGTGACTAGAGTCTTAGCCATTGTGAAACTTGGCATATAGTGGTATAATTGTAGCTAAGCATGTTCTTGGTCTTCAAAGCATTGGTGTTGTCATTCATAAAGAAAAGATTTCTTATTTGTCTTACCCTCTCTCCATCTTGATGTTTATTTTCAAATAAGTGATCTTCATTCCCCCTTTAGAAATGATGAAGTGAAACACATTAGAACCCAAAAATTAAAAACTACTGTGAGTGGTTTAGTTATTAGTGTATAAGTTTGTATCAGTGAGAAAACTAGTATTGAACCTCTAGTGATAGCACTACATCTCTTAGAGATCTATTCCAATCAAGCTATTTAATGGAGCCCAATACCTACAACTTGTGCCTTGGATTGTCTCAACAACAATCCTAAAATGAGATGATGCAAGTCCCCCAATTATCACCTAAGTCTCTTCTAGGCATCTAATCTCATAGGTACTTCTTGGGACTAGATCTTGGGATGAACAATAATTGGTTATAGAAGAAAGGTACCCCTTCTCACTATCTAATAAATGTTTAAAGTTATAATCTAAACTGAGAGTAACCTAAAACCTATGGTGCATATCACTAGATCTCAAGCTAGTCTTCAGTGCTTGATAATATCCCCTTTGTATTGGATAAAGAATGGTGCATGATAAAACTATGAAGTATAATAGGACACATGTGCAAAATATATGATTTTGTCTCTTGTATAAATTTTGTATGTATATATATATATATATATATATATTTGTCTCTTGTATTCAACCTTGTGAGCCTAATCAGTAAAAATAATAATGTGAAGAGTCTTTCTTTTTGTATCTTGAAAGGTTGTAATGTGAAGAGACAACAGATTGTAAAAGGCTATATATATATATCACTTTGCTACAATAGAATATGGTTTTTATGTATTGATATAAATTAATAAAATCATTTTATTATTGTTTTGCATAATTTTTTTATATATAGCTAGAGCATAGTGAGTACTCTATTTTTTTAATCCGATTATCAAATGTTATGTCACTTGTGTTTCATCTTATGTTAACAATTGAGTTATTATTTTTATTTAGGTTATATTTATATATCATAGATGATATGTAATATTGTAGTCACTTTTGTGCCTTTTTTTACTCTCTATTGTGCAAGTTATCCCTATAATTAACATGTTCTAGAGTATTTCTAAGAAACTCTACTAACAATGGTGCAGTGAGCATCAAACCTATTTGGATGAAATATGTAGAGATGGTTACTAGGGAAGAGAGATGTATAAAGATGATAAGATGAGAGAATCCAAAACTTTGTAAAAGAAGAAGCATGGAGAGTCAAAAAAACTATAGAGGGGATTATCCAAGAGCACATCTATGGAAAAATTTATGAAATTTTCTGGTGTGAGTTGCCTGGATTATTAGCTACATGGCTAGCTAGATTAGAATATTATTAATTTAGTCTAAGGAAAATAGAAATTATATTCTAGACCAAGGAAAAATTATAAATACTACACAACCTAGACACTGATTGGCCTCGATCATTAGATTATTGGATGAAGATTTCAATCGATAGTTATATTACCGAGTTCATTGTACAAGAATACATAGCTTTTGAGACTATGCAAGATCGGTTTGTCTAAGGAATCAAAGGGAAATTTTTACAATGAATAAATTTGTTTATAAACATGTTGGTTGTGGAAATGTCCATGGTGCCTACTCCATCCAACATGGAGTAGTCACTTTGAGTACCATGGGGGTGTGTACGAGAGGAAGTGAATGATGAAGAGATGATTAAAAAGAACTTGAACCTGATCCTATAAAATAGAAAATGAAAAGACTCAAAACAAGAATAAAATTTTAGGATTATAAAATGGAATTGTGGAAGCAAGGTGGAATAAGATAAAAGACCTAGAAGTAACTGTGAATAGGACTAAGAATAGAGAAGAAAGTGCTAGAGCTAGAGAATTGCAAGAAAAAGATATTAGAGAAGAGTTGTTATTGAGAGAAGATGTGGAAATTATTAGAATTAAAGGGTATGTAAAATATGAGAAAGGGCCTCATGAGGAAGAAGATATTGGAAGTAGTGATGCAAATATAGAATAGTTAGGAAGTAGAGGTAGATCATAGTTAAACAAAGGGTTTTAAGTTGGAACTAGGAAGGAAAGTTCCTAGGAAAATGTTAAAATTGAAGGCAATAATATCACAGGTTCAAGTTAAAAATTAGAATAAGTTATAGATAAAAGTAGTTCATTTCAAGGGTACACATCCCCCAAGCCCACTTTATTTATTGAAGGTATAAAAATTATAGAAAGAGAAGTAGATTTAGGTTGGTTTGATTTCTTTATTGACAAGTTTGGAAAGTTCAATGTAGAAACTAAGTGAGCATTTGAAATAAAGAAGTTAAAAGAAGTAGGGTTTCATTATACTCCTAAAAATATTAGTTCACAATAGCTTTTAGTCATAGTGAGCACTACACAATCACCTAACATCACAATAACAAGTGTGCAGTCGCTTCTAGTCACAGTTATTAGTATTCAAACATCTATAGTAACAACTACTAGCTTACCATCTATGATGTTTAATGAAGGTATGTTTTGCCTTTAATTATTTATGGTGGGTCTATAAACCCTTATAAATACTTAGTAACTTGGTAAATGAAATGGATTCTAAAAGGTGTAACATTGGATGACATGAAGAAGTGCAAACTCATAGGGGATTTGGTAGGATGTACCCTGGAGTTCATTTGCAAAAGAAATGTTAATGCCCTCAACCTTGCACAAGTTAAATATTTTTTAGAAGTAGACTTTAAGATAAAAAAATTTCTAGTCAAGATATTTAAGACCTAAAGTAAATTTGGCAAAAATATGGATAAACAATTGGAGAATATGATCGCAAGTTTTTTGATGTGATGAAAAATTGATTTTATTATAGAAGACAAAAATAAGGTTGCTTAGTTCATAGAGGGTATACGACTAAGAATAATGTTTACTATTGTGCAATCCTAGTTCTCCACCAAGGTTGATGCTCGATCTTGTACCATACAATTAGAATAGATAGAATACTATGCAGATATTCCATTGATGGGATTAAAATTAAAAGCTAAGTTAGATGTTTTTATGAGTAAGATGAATGAGATGCATGAAAATGATAAGCCTAAGTTATGCTTATGGTGTGTAGAATGAGTCCAAAAGTGACATAATTTCTATGACTATCTAATAATTAAAATAGAATTTTGTGAAATATGTAGGGTAGTTGGACATCCTACATATGATTGCCATCTTTTCTAGCAATATATCCAAAAATCACATAGCATGTACTATAATTTTTTTCAAATCCATAAATCATGATGAGATAAGATTATGAGCTTTGCAAAAATTAAAACAAGATATAATGAATAATGTATTCATAGTTATGGCTCGGTAAATACCAACTATGAAGTAAGTCATTCCAAGCCTAGATGTGGAGATGACAAATGCAATTCAAGGTAGTCTGAGATGGATGCCTTCATTACCTCAATATCAAATGCCTTCATCACCATAGTATCAACCACATATCCTATCAATTTAGAATAATACATCATATCCCTCATACTAATATTCTAGTCAGTATGTGAAACCCTGGAACAATAAAAATCTTTAACAATAGTAGGCAAATTAGACTCCAAGTTTCCCTAAGCAATAATATGTTCTTTATGATGCACAACCAAATTAATAAGGAGGATATGTTGGATCACAATCACAAAGGTGTGGATAAAAATAGAATAAAAGAGGATATAGAGGGGGATATAGGTTCAGATATCATTGTGGATATCAAGTAAGTCACAATAATGATAATCAGCAAGCTCGACCCCCTATGAAATGTTATTTATGTGGCATATATAATCATTATGCAAGGAACTACCCCACCAACCCTTAGAGACAAGTCTATTGTATATACTATAGGGTTGAAGGTCAAAATCAAATAGAATATTACCTAATTTTATATAAATAAAGAAAGGAGAAGCTAGTAATCAATGTAAATATGATTAATGCATGGCCAAAGGAAAATGCATTTGTGCAATCCATCACAAGGAAATATGGATATGAACAAGGCTTACTTCCTTTATAAATTCCTTAGGTTCATAGCATTAAAAAAGTTTAGTGGGATAAATATCTTGATTCTGGTATAGAAAAGAAGTTAAGTTATCAATTTGCATAGGTATTATAGGAAATACAATAGAAACCAGTTTATGAGGATAATAATATAGCTATTGATGCTCAAATGTATGGGAAAATTATTAGGATAATGAGGCAAGAGGGTGTTGTTATATCTTTAACAATTTTGATGAAACTACTCAGTAAACTACACAATGAGGATATATCCTATAGCATCACTATTCTTCTACATAATTTCCTAGAGTGTGTGTAGCAAAGACAAACCAGGGTTGATAAAGTAGTTTGGTATGTTAAGAACATGAAGCCTTGGGATGAGGATTCATGAATGGATATTGATTTGGATGGGTATGAAATTCTAAATATAGTAATTGATACTAGAAGCATAGTCAATATGATTTCCTAATCAACCTAGGAAGCCATTGGTCAACCAAATATGAGCTATAGTTTAGTAATATTTAGTTTGGTAGATTATGACAATGTTAAACCCATTGGCAGGTTAGAATATGATTAAATTAAATTATTTAAGCTTAGCCTATGAGGATACTTTGAGGTCATCAACATGAAGATAATATAGACTCATTACCCTACCTTAATTGGTAATAAATGGTCCTATGATGGCTAAATGACCATAAATACTATGCACAATCAGTTGAAAACACATTAAAAAGATAAAATCCTGGTTATACCCCTAAATAAATCTAAGTAAAATCCATATATCATCCTAAATGAGATAGAGTATCCTTATATCTATGGGGACAATAGTTGGTTTAAAGTGGGGATAGATGAAATGCAAAATGGGGTACGGTCTATAGAGTGTTAAGATTGGAAACCACATACTATGTAGTAAGAATAACAACTAGCAATCAAACTTGTTATAACAAAGTCTCCGACTAGGCAAGTTCATCTTGAAGAATGTGTTTCTCCTTTAGTAATTGTAGTTGAATCATCACCTCATCAAGAGGCTATGTAGGACTTACATTTTGCACTACATAATTACAAAGCCAACCAAAAAGAACATTTTCTTGTTCATCCATGTAATAGAATAATCAATGATCTAAGAGAATTAAGTGATAGTGACAAATATGAAGATCTTGATCTAGAAGGTTTATTTGAGCCATAATATGAAGATGAACCTAAACCAGTGTAAAGCATAGAGAAAGTGGAAGAGGAAAAACTACACAATATCAATATTTTGTGATATGAAGTCAATCACATTATTCAAGAAACTTTGCCTAGTAGATCATGAAAGATATATCATGAACCTTTGTGAAAGATTGAAATAAATATTGAGACAGATTTGGCTCCTAAACTTGAAATTGTGAGAGATTAATAGGGACAAGAGCAAATTTTTGAGGCCTTGTAGCTATTAATGGATTATCAATATGTGTTCCCAATCAAATTATTAGAGGTAAAAGGCATAGATCCATATCTAGGATAAATGCACATAGAACTAAAAGAGTGTGCTCACCCTATCAAAAAATGACTTCACAGGCTCAATCCTAATATGAAAATAAAAGTAAAGGCCAAACTTGATTGAATGTAAGAAGCTAAAGTCATTTATCTAGTTGAAAAGGTAGAGTTGGTGAGTCTTATGGTTGTTCAACCTAAGAAAATAGGATAAATTTGAGTGTGTTGGGACTATCATGCACTCAATGATGTTTGCATTAATGAGTCATTTCTAATGCTTTTTATAGATGAAGTCCTTGAATCCATTATTAGGCATGAAGTATATTCATTTAAGGATGTCTTCAGTGAACGTCACCAGATTTTGATTGTAAAGGATGATCAAGCTAAGACCACATTCACTACTGAATGGGGATTGTTCACATACAAGGTAACGTCATTTGTTTTAACTAATACACATGTATTATTTTCTAGAGTGAAGGTAAATACATTAAAATATTTCATTCATGATTTCCTAGAGGTCTATTTGGATGATTGCTCTATCTTATTTTTATTTAAAGAACACTTGTCAAAAATAATATTGATGTCAAAGCAATGTCAGGCTTTATGCATCACTTTAAATTTAAATAAGTGTATATTATTTACACCTTTTGGTATCTTGCTAGGCCATGTTGTGTGTAATGATGGTCATTTTATCAACCTAGTTGTTGTCACTTGGATTTACACCCTTTGAAGAGATGTCTCAGCTCTCCTCATCCAAGTGGCATAATTGAAACACCTCTAGGCTTGTGGGTAGTCTAAGTATGAGGTGACTCTCTAGATAGGGCTAGCTCCCTTGATGTACCACTTTGGATCACTAATACACCTAAGATTTGTGAAAGAAAAGGGACAGATAAAAATAAAATCAAACTATTCTAAAGGAGGTGATACACTAAATTGATTGATGAGTACCAACCATATACATGTTACACATAAAACCAAGAGGCTAACCAAACATACACTTCTCCAATCTACATCATCTCACATCAATATTACATTATGAGGTTATGGAAGAATGTTTAGGATAGGAGGACTAGATAAGAGGCCTTGAATGGAAATAGTGAATATACTAACTCACTCAACCTTGACACTTCCTAAAACACTTCACATTCCCTCTAAGAAGAACCTTTCTAACTGCAAATAGGTGAGAGAATGAAACAACATGCTAATGAAACAAAAGTTATCACTAAGAAAAATAAATAATACAAGTAAGAACACTATGAAAAGTTATGTAAGAGGTAAAAATAAGTATTTTCATTTATAAAATGGTATGAAAATGAGTAGGGTTTCACCATACTCAGGTGGAGCATAAGTTAAAAAGTCCAAAATGGCTAGTTCTTATAGAACTTGAGAGAGAGAGAGGAGAAGAAAGAAGTCCAAATGTCATGACACTTTTAAATCTAATAAAATGAGTTAATTTTACATTATAATAGTATTTGGGATGAGCCATGCAAGGTTATAAGATATAAGTGGCTATTCAAGGCATGAAACTCTTGAAAAGTGGCATAAAATTCGTTTTTCTAGCTTAGAAAATTGCCTTCATGATTTAGACCTATTTGAACATCTCAAAACTAATTAGTGATAGTTCTGATGATTGGGATTAATGTTAAATATTTCATACATGCCTCTCCATGATTTTTTTATATTCTTGGTCATCTTAAACCTTCCCAAAATAAGCTATCATCTATAGTCAAAATAACAATTCTTTCCTACACCTTGCACACTTGGCCTCAAATTTGGATTTAGTTTCCTAGGAAAAGTCCATGGTATGAAGTGGATGAAACTTATAAATACTCTCCATGTCTTTATATTCATCAATTATAACTTAAAAATCCATCCACTTGAATTTTTCACACTTCTCACTAGCTTGGTCACTATGCTAGCTTTGACTAGCTGAGATGAGAGTTATTGTTTACACACTTAGGAGTCTTTACAAGGCATGAAATGGACATAGGAAGTTATATTAAGTTTTAATATTCCCCTTAAACTTTATTTCACTTAAAAATCCTTCTATAACCTACAAAACACATAAAATAGTCAAAATTACCATATTTTGTACCATGTTCATACAATTCTGTACAACTCAAAAGGGTGTGGAGGAGCCTGAGAGAGTCCTCTGCAAGGTAAAATAAATTTCACAATAAAACTACACCATTATATCATATTACCATACTCATTTCAATTTTGTCTTATCTCTTAGTATATCACTCTCCCTCCACTTGATAAGACTACAGGGTTTATCCATGGGAGAAATGCCCTCTATTTGAGATAAAATAAAGGGAATTTCCCCTATTTTATCATGGAAACTATGTGTTTTAGGAGTCCCTCCAAGTTAAAATTATGATCCATACCAAAATATAACATTTTCTCAAGTCATTCAACCCTAAAATCTCTTCAAATTCCAAGGTAGACCATGCAAAAAGGGGATTATACAGGGTTCTTTCAAATTGACTATGTGTTATATGTTTAGAGTCCCTTTCCTTGTTTAATAGACACTTGTGAGAGTATCATGAGTTTATTATGAACTTAATTAATGTATTATAATCTCATTTACCCCTTCAACCTCTATTTTACCTTTCCTTACATCATGAACTCTCAATATTGAGTTCTATCATTTAACTGTGTTTTGTTCCAATATGATGCTCATGTAGGTGATGTTGAGGTGACTTGTACGGATTGTCTCCACCTACTTATGTGAAAGTAAGGTCTTGAAATTTCATAATTATCTCCATTATTCCTATCCCATTCTTACAATCATCTTTCATACTTAATCACTTCTTCAAAACATGGCTTTAGGTCTTCTTTCCTTCCTTGACTTATAAGACTATGTTTTCTGCCTTAAACTTGGTTTTAGGTTCATGTTCAAGAAATAGACACCTGTAGGTGTATATGGGGGTCTAAAAAATATCCTATGAAGCTCTTTTATGATCATCTAGCTAATACATGTTCCTTCCATCCATCAAATCCATTCAAACATGGAGGTATGTCCAGTTTGTCACTTTTGAATGAAAAGGTCTCTTGGAGCTCAACCTTATAGGTGAATAATGGCTGGAAATAGTGGTTCAAGGGGCACTTTTAGGTCTCTCAACAACTATCTTCCACTAAATTTATACCCTTTAAACTTTTTAAAGTCCATCTCCATGTTATAGGTTATAAGATTTACTTGTCTAGATGCTTTAAAAGTAATTTAAACCGTGTTATATGATATTCCCAAAACACCCCTAGACCTCTATTTTCACATATTAGGGATAAACTTCTTGAATATTTTCATCTCATGATTTGAAGGTGTCTCCACTTCAATTTTCCAACTTGACACCTCAAATAGACCTATCATGGTCAACACAACATGTTAGGTCTTCCAAGGAAGGTTTCATCATGCTATAACACTCCATATGAGTTCTCTAGTTTTATGTCAACATCACCTGTAGATGGTTATCCTCATACATAGGCAGCAGAGTTGCAATCATAGACAAGGTACCTATTTTATGACATTAATGTGTTTTGAACTCTTCTCAAAAATTTAAAATAGACTCCTTTGATTTTCAAGTACTCTGCCTAGCTCAAATGATCATTTTCAAAATGCTTGGTTTCCAAGAGGACACCTATATGTGCAAATTCTGAGTTGTATGCAGGTAGTGAATAGGATATGGACAATATAAATTATTTAGGCCTCATGAACAGACCAAAACTCTTTACCAATTTCCCAAAAAAATTCTCATCATTATGATGGTCTTGTAACCAACTTCAAAACATCCATTTCAATGTGATTTTCCTCTTTCATGGCACTTGTACACATTCATTAATGGTTTCTTGATTGGTAAGTTTCATATGACTACACCTTCATGGAGTATTTGCCTTATAAAATG
Source organism: Torreya grandis (assembly GCA_037957365.1). Classification (NCBI taxonomy): domain Eukaryota; kingdom Viridiplantae; phylum Streptophyta; class Pinopsida; order Cupressales; family Taxaceae; genus Torreya; species Torreya grandis. The sequence goes on along the minus strand of JARHVA010000247.1, from coordinate 533,941 downwards.
AGATTTAAATATGAGGGGACCAAGAATACACTGAATACATGGTGATGAACTTATCTACACCCTCTGAAACCATTGCCAAAGCATGAAAAACTCTACAGATGTTGGAAACCTGCCTATCATCTCAAATGAGACTAATATACCATCTTGAGATGATTTTCTCACTAAAACACTATAAAAAATAAAAACAATCATGGAGGTCATCTGAGAAGAGATACAACACTCTCTGGAGTTAACATCACTAATTGGTTCATTGAACTTGTCAAAAATGGAGCAAAATCTATAGGGTACATAAATTAGCAAGCAGAAAAACACATTCAACTTTATGAGGATGATTCATAAATCACAAAAAACCATTCTTAAAACTCTTTTTATTGAAATGAATCTCTTTGAGTTTAATTTCACCTCCCAAATTCATTTGACCTGAAAGCTCTCCAACTGTTCATACCAAGTACAAACCTAAAGACTGGTTTTGTGTGCCCAAAAGGGTGAAAAAGGAGTAGAATGGTTTTGTCCCTATTTTGACACTTATAGAGTAATTAAATTATGGAAGTATATTTTAGTAAGCTGAAAATTCATCTCATAACCTTACCCCACATGGCACACTTCCCCATGGGTCATATAAGTGCTAAACTCTTCTATTTTTCCAAGAAAATTGCTCTTTCTTCTGAAGCACCTATCACTTTTAGTTAGAAATAATTACCTAAGACATAATAGGACACATGGCATGTGACATAATCTTTTTACACCTTCACATTTTCCTAGGAGGTTTTACAACTCATTTAATGCCCTATTTTGACCCCCCAAAATGACTGAAAATGATATAAGGACTCAAAGACTAATGGCCAAGGCGAATATGACATTAAATAACATCAACTAACCTATGATATACCTTAATACATATATATTATACCTTTCAAACACCTAAAAGACATGTTTTTACTTATAGGGGTCCAAATTTTACCTACATGGTCAAATTTGGTCAACAAATTGGTGACTCATAGAGGTAGTATGCCTAATATACTAACTAGACTAGTAGCCTTATCAATCCATTGGGCTTAGGGAGTCATCTAAATTTTACGACAAAAAAAAGAGACCTTTGACCATTGACTACAAGATTTGATCAAGATAAGACCAATTGATTAACTCAACCACACAAAATTAAAGACACACACAAAACAAAGTAAACAAACTAACAAGACACACATATACTCAAAGCACTTAGGGAAAATAGAGAACAAACAAAACTATGCACAACTAGAAACTAAACATGCCTCCTTTTTAGGATCAAAAGTAAATTTTCTTGAATCATCCTCTTGATGAGATGAATCATATTGCCAAGCATGTTTCTCCTTGGATTGGATGGTTTGTAGATCAAACCTATTCCTTGGCACTTCACTTGATCTACTCTCAAGTAGATAATCTAAAAATAGGTCTCTAATGTATATATATTCCTCTTGAACTTGTACACATACCTCATACTACTTCCCACTCTTCAACTCATGATCAACTAATATCTTCTTGGTAGGCATGGCTTCAAGAGGATTGGTTTCTTATTCCTTAGAGGATTGAGGCTAATAGGATCTTGTTCCATCCTTCAAGAGTTGATGTCTTTCTCCGAAATGATTGAGAGGATGATATCCCATTTTGATGACTTAAAACATATTATCATCAAATGTATATGCTTCTTGAAAGGATAGATTTGAAAGGTTGTTTTTTATTTGCATACTCACTTGAGTGTCAAGGTTTCCTTCTCCATCTTTGAATAGATCATATACTCTTTGAAGAGGAACATATCCTACTCCAATGATTGAAAAAAAGTCATCCAAAGGCTGGTGTGGATCTTATTCTTACCCATCCATGATATCTTGCATAGTTATGGAAGAACCAATGATCATTTCTTCCTCTTTGGTAAAAGGAAAACATACTTCCATATCAACCCAATATAAAGATTCAAAATAGGATACCACCTCTTATTTAGCATTTAGAACGTCTTTAGGGATATCAAATTACATCTCAACTATCCTAACCTGAGTTTGCTCCTCAATTACTTCAAGATCTTCAATCTCATTCTTTATGATTCCAAGACTAGGCATCTTGAAGTCATGTGACTTAGTCCAATATGGATGCCAAGGAGATAGGATTTATTCAATCAAGAGTTCTAAGTTTTTATCAACAGACTTCTCTTCTTTAGGTTCCCAGACCATAGCTCCATCAAGGCAAAGGGTGATGGGGTGAGGACAAGATGAACTAGTCGGTGGAGGTGGCACATAGAACTCAAAATCAAATTGAGAGTGAAATGTAGGGGATTCTTCTAGAAGATCTTGAGAAAGGGCAAGTAGACCTTGGGATAAAATGTCTTGGTTTTATTCTTTCCATTTGACAATCACTTCATTCACATCTGATTTAGCTTGATCACTCTCTTGAGGGAGATTAGATGGGGTGCGTTTAGGCATAGGATCTTGATGCAAGGGCATCTCATGATGACCCCAAGTTTGATCCATATTTATTCTTAGATTGATCTATTAAGTGTCATATATTTTCTATAGGTTAGTTAAAGGCCATATGAGTCTATTAGGTCTAAAGAGGCATAGAATTTCAATACTTGATTTTCCTGCCAAAAGTAATATTTGAAAATTTGAACCTTGATTAGCCTCTTCTAAGGATTTACTATGTATTTATGATGATGGAAAAATATATCAAGTGTGTCTAATGAGTTTATAATTATAAAAGGTCCTTAAATTTTCATGATTTCAATGTCATGATCTTGGATATGCCATATTAAGTAAAAATCAAAAAAACATGTAATGTGACCAAGAAAGAGATTTCCACGTGGGCAAGGGAAAAGAATTAGTTATGAAACCTCTTTAGGAATTTTATGAGATAGTTTAGTGGAATTAAATTTGAATTAAATATAAGGATGAATGTATTATGGACAATCTTGTATGGAGGGGAGTGTGGAATCCCTGTTTTGACTGTATGAAGAATTATACAAACCTCTATTGTGATGGTCATGGATTTTGTGCAATTTATGTGTTTTGATTAATAAAGGAATGAATTTGAATTTTATTTCAAGTGTGATTGAAGGATTATGTATTATTATTTTAATCAAGACTTAAAAATACAAATAATGGTGAAAATAAACCCCTATTTTGAGAGGAACAAGAAATAGGCACCTATATGTGAGTTATTGGTTAAAGTGCAGATTGTATGTCATAAGAATATTGATAAAAGGTATTTTTTTTATGTTTATACTGATTAAAAATTTTATTTAACCTAATTTTAGATCTTATACATTTTAAGGATAGTATATATATTATTAAATGCTTAAACAAGACTAATCCTAGACCCATGTTTGTGTGAAGTTTCCTTCTTAACAAACTGATGCAATTTTAATGAATGAATGAAAAATATGTATACAAACCTTTGAAAATGTGAATAAAGTTTGTGTAATTTCAATTTAAAACTCATAATAAAATATAAAGAGTGTATCTTAAAGGTGTTTGATAGTTATAATATGGAAACCCTATTTTCTTATAGTAAATTATATTGTGTTGAGGATTGAGTGTTGGTTGTACATCAAAATTGAATAATTAAATTGAATAAAAAGTGTTTGAATTATTTTGCTAAGTATTTTCATTGATTTTAACCTATTTTCATTTACTCATTGTTTGGTGGATTGGTTTTGTGAACCAAATAGGATAATATCTTATTTTCTAAGTGATGTTTTCTACACAGTTAAATAAAAATTTACTTAGATTGTGAAACAATGGATAGGAGGAGAGAAACCATTTATTAGAGTATGGGGAGAGGGTATTGATATACCTAATAAAAAAAATTGGTTCATTTAAACTCAATATAATGTTCACAATAATTTATTGTTTGTCCTCAGCCTGTGATAGACTTGTAAAAATCCTAAACTAGGGTTTCACCCATAACTTTTTATCCAACAACTCAAAATTCTTCAAACTATGTAATCTTACTAATTTTCATGTGATATAACTGAATATTAGGGTTTTATAAGGTGTATGACATTTTAATGACATATTTTTAAGGGTGAGTGTGTATTAGGCCTAAAAAGGGCTAATAAAAAAGACCTAGTAGTTAGAAAAGTGGTTAAAGTGTGGAGATAAGTTTAGAAAGTTTGGGCTTATAAACTTTGTGTAAAAGGGTATCTGAATCATTTATTGGTTTCCAATTTGGATAAGTTACAATATATACCAATAGGATTTCCATAAAAAAGGCTACTAAAGCCTATCGGTAGAATTGGCAGAGTTAATAGAGTTGTTAAGAATGCATTGAAAGGTGTTTATGAGTTAGTGAATGGACTAAGAGGGGGTTAATCAGAGATAGACAACCAATATAAGGAATTGAAAAAATATATTAAAAATATCAAGTGAAATTTGAACCATTTGAGTCAAGAATTGAACCATAGACCATTGTCAAAGTGAGTGAGAAACAAAGAAAATAATGTTTTCTTTGTATATGTTCTACATCAAATCTTCTTTTGGGTCTAAACCTTGCATCACACCTTGGCTCAACAATTTCATCCTTAAATCTAACTCTTCAATTTATTTAGTTATGTTCTCTTGTAAAAGTCTTTATTGAAGTTCATAAGCATCTTCATGAGGATGAGGAGTACAAGAGGGCTGACATGGAACATAAGAAGCTTCTTAAAGAATGGTGGGAAGGACTTGCATAGGATCAAGCTCTTTCTCAACTTCACACCCCTTATCAAGGATTCTATCATCTTTCTTTCCATATGAATCCACTATATTATTATAGCTTAGGATGTTAGGATTACGAGTTTATTCTTAATATGGTGATGAAATTTGAGGAGTGGATGGAGTACTCAAGAAAATTGGAATCTCTTTAGGCTTGGATTATCCACATTGTCTCCAAGTTGGAATCTCATATCTAGAGGTCACTTTATGAGGTGGGGATGTAATGGGTGAAGGTCATTAGGGCTTAGATTCCACTTCCTTTGATAATGACAAGTATTTTTGTATCTACATATTAGCCAAATAAATCTACCTATCAAGAGTTACTTTAAAAATAAGGTTTCTCTTTTCAACTCTCTCTTCTAGTTGATTAGGAAAAGGCTAAATTTGACAAGCTTGATTGGGCTTATGAGTAGGAGTTAAGTAAGACTGATATCACTCTTGGGGAAGTGGATATGAAGTCTAATAGGTTTAGTGAGGCTAACTTTCATGAATTCTTAGCCTATCCTCTAAGGATGAAACTAGGCCACTCACATCTAGCATCTCACTTGTGAGCCTTTGCCAATTGGCTCTCTCAATAGGTGCCCACTCTCTTTTGACTAGCTCTAATGCATCTCTCACCTTATGAATGAAATGACTAGGAATATCTAGACCATATCTCATTTGTGTGTCAATATCTAACATGTACTTCTCATAGCCCAAGAGAGTTTACTTGAAAGTAGAAATGGATTGACTTGAGAAGTGTCTAGATTGACTAGGAGAAGCAAGATATGGACAAGGCTGATCATATGGCTAATAAATTTCATGAATGGGTTGATATACTTCATTTTTGAGCTGATAAAAATCATGTTGAATCTGATAAGGATCATAACAAGGCTAATAGGGGATGTCATAGGCTTGATATACCTCACCAACTTGTGTAAAACAAAACTCAACACCAAAGTCAGCCATGAAACTTCATTAAGAAACAAGAACACAAGGAATGGTTATAAAAAATATTCAAAGGAATACCTAGGCTATTCAATAATTTGATATAATCGTAGAGTCACCATTGATGCCTAGATAAATGCCTCCAAAGGCTGATTGTTGAAAGACAACACCAAAAATCTTTCAACCTCTTAGACTAAGAGTCTCACCAAGGGTGATAAAAATTGTTGTCACTTGTATTTTCAACTTTTGAGGATATGTCTCAGCTATCATCATCCAAGTGGCATAATTGAAACACCTCTAAGCTTGTGGGTATCCCAAGGATGAGGTGAATCTCTAGATAGGGCTAGTTCCCTTGATGTACCACATTGGATCACTACTACACCTAAACTTTGTGAGGGAAAAGGGAGAGAGAAAAATAAAATTAAAATATCCTAAGGGAGGTGATACACCAAATTTATTGATTACTACCAACCATATGCATGTTACACACGAAACCAAGAAACTAACCAAACATACACTTCTCCAATTTGCATCTTCTCACATCAATATTACATTATGAGGTTGTGGATGAATGTTTAGGCTAAGAGGAATAGACAAGAGGCCTTGAATGGTACTAGTGAATATAATAACTCACTCAACCTTGACACTTCCTAGAACACTTCACATGCCCTGCAAGAAGAAGCTTTCCAACTACAAATAGGTGAGAGAATGAAATAATATGCTAAGGAAACAAGGGTTATCACTAAGCAAAATCAATCATCCAAGTAAATACACTATGAAGAGTTATGAAAGATGTAAAAATTATTAGACTTATTGATCAAATGGTATGAAAATTAGTAGGTATTTTCCATACTCAGGTGGAGCATAAGTTACAAAGGCCAAAATGACTAGTTCTTATAAAATTTGAGAGAGAGAGGAGAAGAGAGAAGTCCAAAGGTCAAAAGGAAAATTATAAATATAATAAAATGAGTTAATTTTTAATTATAAGAGGATGTGGAATGAACCATTCAAGTTTATAAGATACAAGTGGCTATTCAAGGCATGAAACTCTTGAAAAGTGGCATAAAATTCCTTTTTTTGGCTCAAAAAATTGCTTTCATGATTTGGACCTATTTGAATGCTAAAAAACTGATTACGGATAGGTTTGATGATTGGTATGAAGGGGAAGGATTTTGTACATTCCTCTTCATGATTTTTTTATAGTCTTGGTCATCTATAACCTTCCCGAAATGAGCTATCATCATTTGTAGTCAAAATAACTCTTCTATCCTATACCTTGCACACTTGGCCTCAAATTTGGCTTTAGTTTCCCATGAAAATACATGGGAGGGATTATATGACACTTTTAAAGACTCTATATGTCCTTAGAGGAATTATACACACCTAAAAAATCCATCCACTTTAAGTTTTCACACTTCTAACTAACTTGGTCATTATGCCAACTTTGACTGGCTAAGATGAGAGCTATTATTTTCACACTTAGGAGTCTTTCCAAGGCATGAAATGTCCATAGGTAGTTATATTAAGTCTTAATATTCCACTCAAAATTTATTTCATCTTTAAACTCCTAGAACCTAAAAAATACACAAAATAGTCAAAAGTACCTTGTTTTGTACTTTGTCTGTACAATTTTATACAACTCAAAAGGGTGGGGAGGAGCTTGAGAGAGTCCTCTACAAGTTACAATAAATTTCACAATAAAACTAGGGAATTATATCAGTTTCCCATCCTCATTTTAAGGTTTTATTATCTCTTATTTTATCCCTCTCTCTCCACTTGATAAGACTGCAAGGTTTATGCATGGGGGGAATGCCCTCTATGTGAGATAAAATAGAGGGCACTTCCCATATTATATCATGAAAATTGAGTGTTTTAGGAGTCCTAAAAAATTAAAATTATTATCCATACCAAAATATAACCTAAATTCAGGTCATTTAACCCGCAAACCTCTTTAATTCTAAGGCAGACCATGCAAAAAGGGGTATTATGCAAGGTTCCTTCAAATTGACTATGTGCTACATGTTTAGAGTACATTCCCTTATTCAATAGACAAATTTAAGAGTATCATGAGGTTATTATGACCATAATTAAGTTATTTAAATCTCATTTACACCCTTAACCTATATTGTACCTTTCCCTACATCTTAAATTCTCAAGACTAAGTTCTATCATTTGACTGTGTCTTGCTCTAATATGATGCTCATGTAGGTGATAATGTGTGTTTAAGTCTTGATTATAGTGAATAAAGGTATATTTTTAATCCCTTAACACCATTTTACATTGGTTTGAACCCTCTGTCTCACCTTTATGCACTTCCCATACTCAAAATCACCAAACTTGCTTACTGTCTGCAACAGTCAAACATAGTCAACTATGTTTGGACAAAAAGATCTTGTAGGTGAAGATCCCTCTTATAATATGTTATACATAGTATTTTGTTCCTCTAAATAATTTTGAGTCATCTATATCATGTATTTTTCATTCCAAAACCTAGATAAGTCATCAATTAAGTACTTCGCAACTGTAGGTGGATGTTTAGGTTACTTGTACAGACTATCTCCACCTCTTTATGTGAAATTAAGGTCTTGAAATTTCATCAGTATCTCAAATAATTTTTCATACTTAATCACTTCTTCAAAACATGGCTTTAGGTCTTCTTTCCTTCCTTGACTTATAAGACTATGTTTTCTGCCTTAAGCTTGGTTGTAGGTGCATGTTCAAGAAATGGACACTTGTATTGTATACGGGGGTCTAAAACATAGCCTATGACTCTATTTTATGATCCTATATCTCATATATGTTCTTTCCATCCATAAAATCCCATTCAAACATGGATGCATGTCCAATTTGTAACTTTCCAATGAAAAGGTCTTTTGGAACTCAAACATGTAGGTGAACCATACCTGGAAATAGTGGTTCAAGGGGAACTTTTAGGTCTCTTAAAAACTATCTTCCACTAAATTTATATCCTTTAAACCTTGAAAATACCTCTCCATTCTAGAGGTTATAATATTTACTTGTCTAGATGCTTTAAAAGTCATTTCAACCATGTTATATGATATTCCCAAAACACCCCTAGACCTCTATTTTCACATTTTAGGGATAAATTTCTTGAACACTATCATCTCATTATTTTAAGGTGTCTCAAATTAAATTTTTAAACTTGACACCTCAAACTTTCTATCAACACCACCTATAGGTGGTTATCCTCATACATACGCAATAAAGTTGTAAGCATGGACAAGGTTCCTATTTTGTGACCTTAATGAGTTTTAAACTCTTTTCAAAACTTGAAAATAGACTCCTTTGATTGTAAATGGCCCTACCTAGCTTAAATGATCATTTTAAAAATGTTTGGTTTCCAAAAGGACACTTGTACGTGAAAATTCTAAGTTATATGTAGGCAGTGAGTAGGATATGGACAATGTGCATTGTTTAGGCCTCGTGAATAGACCAAAACTCTTTACCATTTGCCAAAATGGTTTCTCATCATTATTATGGTCTTTAAACCAACTTCAAAACATCCATTTCAACATGATTTTCCTCCTTCATGGCACCTATGCACATTCATTAATGGTTGCCTTACTGGTAAGTTACATATGACTACACCTTCATGGAGAATTTGCCTTAGAGAATGATATTGAAAGAGGAGGGGAAATATAATTAATTTAATACATGGTGATGAACTTCTCTACACCCTTTGAAACCATTTCCAAAGCATGAGAAACTTTGCATATGGTGGAAACTTGCCTGTCATCCCAAATGAGACTAATCTACCAACCTGAGATGATTTGCTCACTAAAATACCATGAAATATTCAAAAAAAATGGATTGCATCTGAGAAGAGATCTAACACCCTTTTTAATTAACATCACCAATTAGTTCGTATGGACTTTTCCAAAATGAAGCAAAACCTATAGGGTGCATGAATTAGCAAGTAGAAAACACAATTAATTTCATAAGGATGGTTCATAAATCACAGGCCACCATTATTCAAAATATTTTTATATAAATGAATCTCTCTGAGTTTAATTTCACCTCCCAAATTCATTTGACCTAGAAGTTCTCCAATTGTTCGTACCAAGTACAAACTTGAAGACTGGTTATGTGTGCATAGAAGGGTAAAAAAGAGCAGAATGGTTTTATCCCAATTTTGACACTTATAAAGTACTTAAAACATGTAAATATATCTAAATAAGTTTAATAGTCATCTAATGACCTTATCCCACATGGCACACTTCCCCATGGGTTGTACAAGTGCCAAACTCTTCTCTTTTTCCAAAAAAATTGCTCTTTCTTATGAAGCACCTACCACTTTCAATTAAAAACAATTACCTAAGACATAATAAGACACATGGCACATGACATAACCTTTTAACACCTTCACATTTCCCTAGGAGGCTATGCAACTCATTTAATGCCCTATTTTGACCCCCAAAATGACTCAAAATGATATAAGGACTAAAAGACTAATGACCAAGGCTAATATGACATTAAATAACATTAAATGACCTAGGACAAACCTTAATACATATATATTATACCCCTTAAACACCTAAAATATAATTTTTTACCCATAAGGGTCCTGATTTGACCTACAGGGTCAAATTTGGTCAACACTAGCTAAAATTGTTGTTATACTAGGAATGGTACCTCCTACTAACTCAACTAAAATGTGCACATTCCTTGGTTATATAGTTTATTATCAAAAGTTTATAAAATATTATGCATCTATATGCATGTCCATGGATAAATTACTACCTAGGAATACTAAATTAGAATGGACACCAAAATGTCAAACAACATTCATTAAGTTAAATCAAATATTGGTAACATCACTTATCTTAGTGTTTCCTGACTGGAAGAAGCCATTTCACATACATGTGGATGATTTCAACACCACTATAGGAGTTGTCTTAGCATAGCCAGGTGAAGGTGGTGTTGAGGTCAACAAAACCCCATTTCTAAAGAATGGGGACCCTTCTTTCAAAATGAATAAATTTGTACCTTAAAATTGAAAATCTACTAGATCAAAATACCACTAGCATGTTTGCACATTATTTTTATTTGAATATCATCCACACATTTTTCTCATTTAGATTAATTGACATGTTTTCAAGTGATCATGGTTTTACCCCTTCTAATATTGTTAATGATTATTTCCTGTGTTTATATATTATAGATTCAATGGAATCTCATTTGAGAATGAACATGTTTAGGGTTTTGTGCTTCAATGTTAAATTGATCTTTTACTAGCCTTTGGTCTATCAAAGATTAATTGAACCTATTTTAATTCATGTTAAAACCCTAGTCTAATGTTTTAACCTAGATCCCTTTTGAATTAAATTCAAATTTTCATGGAAACAATTATATGTGTCATGGACTTAGTTTATTTTTTATCCTAAGGCTTAGTCATGTTTTTCATCGCGACCAAACCTTAATCTAAAAATTTGTATGCTTGGTCCTTTATGTCTCGAGGCCCCTTAGCCTTTTATCTTCACATGGTCTAACTAATGTAGGGTCCCTTTTAATATGTTCTAAGCTTAGCCTAAAAGCCTTATCCTAAAGTTCTAATTGTATTTATTAATACAATAAAAATCTTAGGCTAATAATTTATCTCATGTCCTTTATCATTCACGAGGTCCCCTTTATTATGTTTTAGAAATTAGCCTAAAAAATTTATTCTAAGGTTTTATCATGTTTATCAACATGAATAAAACCTTAGTCTAAAATATCTAACTTAAGTTCCCTATATTTCCTGAGCTTGACTTAGTTTTGTTTTATTAATCATAGGATCAATGGTACATATTTGCTTGAGCAAGATTGATCTAACGACACTTGTTAAGTCAAGACTTAAATATAGCCCCAAAATAAGTGAGAAGGTGACAAGTGGTGCCATCATGGTAACCCTACTAAAGATCTAATGGTACACAGTAAAATATGATCTGATGGAGCACATTGATTCGGCTGAACAAGATATAATAGTGCGTGATAAAGGTTGAGAAGTCAAGAGCCACCATGGAGATGACATGTGGCTCAACCACATACCATGGATTAAATCCCAAGCATATTCCAAATATTGATGGTACGTATCTTGTGTACATATTTTAATCAATGAATCATGGAGCAAAGAACATGATCCAATTGATCAAGATAGATGGAGCGCATTCATCTGGGCGAGGATGATCTGATGGTGCGAGATCAATGTTGACATTTCAACAAAGAACAAGATGAGTGTAGAAGTGACAAGTTTCAAAACTATGGGGAATATAACAAAGCATCTAATGTTGTTCAATTTTTCAGATCATGATCCACAAATTGCATTGATCCATACAAATAAATCTGACGGTATGAGACAAGGCAAAATTTTCAAAGGGCCTAAAACCCATAAAATATTGACACATGTCCAAAAGTGAAAAATTATTATATTTTAAATATTGATGATTAAGATGCCATGGTGATGCCATATTAGAGCCATATAAGCATAATATGCCAAGTTGAAGATTTTGTGGACCCAAAAAATGCAAAGGTATAAGTACGTAATCCAATTGAGATTTAAGGCATGAAATTTGTAAATTGAACTCATAGCCACCATTAAATCACTGAGAAGACCTTCAAAAAAACACTATAAATTATGAGAACCCTAATTTTACCCTGTGTTCATTATGACCAAACCAAGGTAAGTTGAATTATACCCTGTGTGAGAACAATTCAATCCAGAGCCAAAGTGCAATCTACTAACAAGCAATTTAGAGAAATTCACAGCCATGGTAGCCCAAAAAAGTATTTCCATAGAAGATGTGGAACTTTATTTGAACTCATTAGCATAAGGAAGAGTTTTGAAAGACATATTTTGATGTCACTACTTTAAATATAGGAGACAGTAATTGGTCAAAGTTTTTTTGGACCATTGAGAACCAGCAGTCCACCATAAGAGAGGAGGAGAAGAACATGTCTATAAAAATAAGGTACTATGATGTAATCACCATCTAGATTATAGGTCTACACTATGTATCTTTAAAACCCAATGTAGTATCTTACATAGATATCCTTACTCCAATTTTTAAAGATGGCAAAATAGATAAGGGCATGATTGTTCATGAACATAGTTTCAAGAAGATTGCTTATATTTCTTCCATGGCTTTTAAAAACTATTATAAATTGTTTAAACCCCAAGCAAACCTAACCATAGTCACCAACTGGTCCAAATAAAATGATTTAAAGAGCACCCTTTCCCTATGGCGATATTATAGGAATCAAGTGTTTTTGGACTTCAATATCAACATACCCATTGGTCAATTTAGACTTGGAATAAGGATGATCATGACAATGATGAATAGGTTGTGTGGGAACTCAATCACTACATATGTATATAAAATTTGGGTTACCTTAGTCTATTTCATGGTTGAGAAACAAGTCACCCCTCCTCTTGATGAAGTAATCAACACCTATTTGATTAGACATTTTTCTACAATCAAGAAGAAGAGTAGAACGCAATTCCACATGATGTCATACCTTATTGATGCCCTTCTTGTTATAACAAAAATTCTCAAATTTATGGAATGGTCACCTGATGGGACACAAATTATCTCACAGTATTACTCTAAGTTACATATCTTTAAGTATGGGATCACATCCAATTCATATGTGATTGTGTTTATCCTGCCCTTAATGAGGCCATAACAGGGAGCCCAATGATGAGGATTAACCCACTAATAAAGAATATTTTTGAAGCCATAGAAGATGTATGGTTATATCCTAATTTTATAATCATCAGGATTAAAGGGATCCAATGTACCCCACTCAGGGGACCTATCCATGTATCAATCAAGCTAGCAGAGAAAGAAGTGGCTTATCAAATATGCAATGGAATAAATGGTCTTTGCAAGACCAAAGAGAAGGAACTGCTCCACACCCTTCCCATAACCATTGGTAAAATTATGTTTGCATCATGGGACAACATTGAAGTTGCTTCAAAATAGAGGACCTCCTTTAATATTAAAATTGATGAGCTAAGGTAGTGGGATCCCCATAGAAGGGTTAAGGAGTATTTGAAGGATAAAATAATAAGTGTACCTTATGATCACTAGCCTGGTCTTTTTTACCCCATATACACAAAATCCTCTTCATTTTTTGAGGTTACCATTAGATTAAAAAAGCACAACATCAATCCAAATCTAGGATGTAAAGGGAGCAAAAGGGAGGAGATGATAGATGGCAATTGGGGCCAAGGCAGTACCATTTGTTGAGTGGTGCACCTTCTAAACTTCCACTAGCTCTCAGTGCCCAAACAAAGACACAAGTTGAACATAAGCCAAAAGAGATAAGGCCTAAGAATATTGCATCTTCTTTAGCTCAAGTAGAGGAATAAGGATCACCAGTGGAGGAGCTTCATATGGTAGCATTAGAACCTGGTGAGATAATTGAAGATGCTTTGAAAATTCTATCACTAGCCTATGAATCAAATAATGAAGAGATGGAAGAAATAAAGAAAAGGGGAAGTAAGTGTTGGATCTAGTTCCTGTGGATCCCCCCAAAATAAAATTGGTGTTGGCCATTATTCCAGTGAAGACTAAGAAGCCTAAGGTGAATTTCACTCATATTTTGAGTGAAGTCAACCTCTTTGGTGAAGAAAATTTGATTCATGGCCCAATCATTCCAGAATGGTTCATCTATGGTAAATTGTATAAATTACCTATAAAACAACACCCTTGGGTAATGATAGTCATCAATATCCCAGTGCATGAGGAGGTTACGCCATGGATCCTGGCCCTACAAAAGGAAGAAGAGAAAAGGATGGCTACTCCAAGAGAATCAAGTGGAGTAAAAATGGAGACTCCAGGTCCAAAAGTAAACCAATCCTCAATTGGTGTCAATTTTGACCCAATAACTACTAGTTTGCAAAGGGTCATTGAAAAAACTTCATGGCAGGAGGTAAAGAGATCACCTATCAGAAAGTGGAGCCATTCAATAGTTTGACTCTAATGGTAGGAAAAAATCTTGGTAAGAACAAGATATTTGAAGAGAATATGCTTGAATTAGTCCAAGCATAAGTAGAGCAATTGCAAGCTACCCTCAAAAGTATGCAGCAACAATAGAAGAATTTTGAAGGAACAACTATCTTATCAATCCTATAGGATAGGTTTAAACAATTTAAGGACACCATGAATGATTTGTTCAGATCCTTAAAATTATCTAGGGCCAAGCAAGATACGGTGAATAAACAAAGTACTATGGCTACAAGACAAGTTGGCCAATGACATGCTTCAAGCTATCAAGTGAAAGATTTGATCGAAGCCTTGACCAAAGATCAAATCCTTGAGTTTAGAATAGTCAACCTAGCCCACCTAAACATGGATATGGCTATATTAGTGGAAAAGATCAAAGCCCTGAGCAATTGGTCCAAGTAAATGGAGGACATTTATAAGGACCTCAAACAAGTAGAAGATAAATTATTTCACATATTGGATAGCTTGATCAAAGAGCCCACCACACTTAGTCCCTTGGGTCTTATAACTGATGAGGAGTTCAAGCATATAAATACTCAATTCATGAAGGTAGTAACAAATCAAGGGCAAGGGAAGACAGGGGTTGATAACAAGAAAATTATGGGCTTTCTTTTATCATCTGAAGAAAATATAAGATATGCTAGAAGTATCAAGCAAGCATTAGAAAGAGCTGAGAAGGACCTTAATAACCTAGAGGACACCAACAAAAGGAACTCTTCATGAGGCCTATTGTTGACCTCCAGCTTATCAATGAGGAGCATTATAGAATGAAGATCCTATAGGGAAGGCAAAAGACTACAGCAGCACAAGTGTCTAAAAGTCAAGCCAATTAACTTAGAATATTCTATTATATAGAGATATTATGTATTTTTTTAAATAAAATATTCTTTTTTTAATGGCATGTGTAAGTTATAAATCACATTGCCTATAGGTTAGTCATTTAAAATGTCCAAAAAGTTTTAGAATGATTGTAAAAGGACAGTTATCCTTAATATTTGGCATGGCTAACTAGCATACCTCATGAATTATCTATAAAGAGGTATTTTCATTTGTAAAAGAGGAGGGAGAGTTTTTGATAAGAACTAAACTCCTCAAAGCTCTGACACAACTTGTCAGAATTAAGAGCACACATGATTACCAATGTATAAGCAACTAAACATGCGGAATCCAGAAGAACAAATAACTATCAATGAGAAGACACACAGAATATGAGAGGCAATATACAATTATATTCAACTCATTACAAAGGAATCTACAACAAAGAGGTGGCACTCTTTCTTCCACATCCTGTGGGCTTACAGTAAACTTCCCTCCAGAGTAATCTTCTCTCATAGGTCACAACACACAGCTAACACAAGCTGTTGTTCACCTCATTGCACATCTGTACAATCGAGTACACAACCGTACTCCAAGTAGATCTCTCCATGACCTTGCTGATGTATTGCTGTCACCTTGGATCTAACATCCCCGCGCTGATCTCCTTTCTGAACCTCGCATCCATACACCCCTGCAAGTCAAACCTGATCTTACTTAAACACACATGGGGAATCCTACTTGATTCCACCATGGGAAGAACTCTCCAAGCTTCACATAGCTCTTCTCCAAATTCTCCACTTAACAATACAGCCCATGAGTCTATTATATAGATCTCATGCATACACTGACTAGACTTGCGGCTCAAGGCTTCGAACAAGCCTTTACCATGCAAACTTTGCGTTCACTTAACTGACTGTTCGTAAACAGCAGTTCAGACCGCTACAGGTGACCGACGTCGGTCCCTGCCCTCCTGGAGGTGACCGACGTCGGCCGATCTCCTGCTGTCGCCGGTTTCCTTTCTGCGTCCCCTGACCGACGTCGGTGTGGCCTGCCGACGCCGGTGACTGCTTGCGCTAGAAACCCTCCTATCTGTTTGCCTTAAGGTGTAGCTTTTAGCTCCACACCCTAACAATCTCCCACTTGGAGATAAAGAGCTGCACCTGTACCCAAAACCAGTACTCTGTCCAATCTGTATCCTGGCTTGTATTCCTCTCCAAGCTCCCACTCGAAGACAACCCACCACACTCCATGTGGTGTTAATTCTGTGCCTGATTTCCTTCATTCTCATCGTACCATCTTCTGCCTTGCTATACTCCCACTCAAACAGCAACCCCTGTGAGTAACCTGTAATCAACAAACACTTAACAGATTTGGAACATCTGTTAGTCAAGCTCGCTCTGAGAACGTCCAACCTCGCTCTGATACCAATTGATAGGAACTAAACTCCTCAAAGCTCTGACACAACTTGTCAGAATTAAGAGCACACATGATTACCAATGTATAAGCAACTAAACATGCGGAATCCAGAAGAACAAATAACTATCAATGAGAAGACACACAGAATATGAGAGGCAATATACAATTATATTCAACTCATTACAAAGGAATCTACAACAAAGAGGTGGCACTCTTTCTTCCACATCCTGTGGGCTTACAGTAAACTTCCCTCCAGAGTAATCTTCTCTCATAGGTCACAACACACAGCTAACACAAGCTGTTGTTCACCTCATTGCACATCTGTACAATCGAGTACACAACCGTACTCCAAGTAGATCTCTCCATGACCTTGCTGATGTATTGCTGTCACCTTGGATCTAACGTCCCCGCGCTGATCTCCTTTCTGAACCTCGCATCCATACACCCCTGCAAGTCAAACCTGATCTTACTTAAACACACATGGGGAATCCTACTTGATTCCACCATGGGAAGAACTCTCCAAGCTTCACATAGCTCTTCTCCAAATTCTCCACTTAACAATACAGCCCATGAGTCTATTATATAGATCTCATGCATACACTGACTAGACTTGCGGCTCAAGGCTTCGAACAAGCCTTTACCATGCAAACTTTGCGTTCACTTAACTGACTGTTCGTAAACAGCAGTTCAGACCGCTACAGGTGACCGACGTCGGTCCCTGCCCTCCTGGAGGTGACCGACGTCGGCCGATCTCCTGCCGTCGCCGGTTTCCTTTCTGCGTCCCCTGACCGACGTCGGTGTGGCCTGCCGACGCCGGTGACTGCTTGCGCTAGAAACCCTCCTATCTGTTTGCCTTAAGGTGTAGCTTTTAGCTCCACACCCTAACAGTTTTTTTGAGCCAAAAAACTATTTTGTAAATTTAGGGAAAATTAATATAAGCAAGGATTTCTACAAAGTTTGTCCACATTTGCTTGTGTGAATTACTTTTATGGTTTATCTCTCATTTGTCTAGTCTAAATATCATATTTGAATGCTCCTTGTGAATTTTTGGATGTGCATCTTTAAGTGTAGAGTTGTTAATTTGTGTTAATGCTAGATTAGTTGAAATTTCTAAGGTTTACTTAATTTTCTTTACTTTTTTTGCATATGTGCTAATGTTGTTTGCTTACAAGGGTGAATATTTAAAGTGAACCCGGTCCTTAATTACACTATTTCATACTATCCTTAGATGTTTGTCTGATGTATGATACGATTTGAGATTATGCTACTTCATGTCATATATTGGTTAAATACATGTTCAGATGAAACTTGAACTTTGTCATAATGTTTGGGTTAAAGATCAATGTCATATTTCTTCTCTATCTTACCCTTCTTTTTGCTCTTTTTATTCACCTTAGATTAGCTTCATTGTGAATACTCATCTTAGTTTATTTTTAGACTTAGGTTTAATCATAATTATCTTTAAATAGCACAGGTTATCTTTGAAATCAAAGATCAATTATTAAGTCACGATGACTCTCAACCACCAACTAATATAAATTTGTGAAATAGTCCATTTGTTCTGCTTCTATTCCACCAAAGATAACAAGATTATCATAACCTACAACTCATGCATTGGATTCTCTAAATTCATAAATGAATAGTGTTTCTTAAACACTAAGAACCACCTATGATACACTTTCAGCATCAATAGGGAAATGCATTTCGTTGGCACTAGAAATAGGGCTAGTTAAATCTTTAAATATTTACAACATATTTGTTAATTTTGGTGAATTTTATTCAAATATTGATGTATTCTTTGTATATTTGTGTTTATTTTAGCATATTTGTCTAAAGATCATTGATATTAATGGTTTCAAACTAGTCTTTGTGCTTATTCAGACAAAGATAGATATTCTTTGAAGATATATGAGTAATTGTGGTAAAGATAGCATAAGTTTTGTCAATCTAAGGCATTTGAGGTTAGTAATAGCAGTTTTATTCAAAGATTTATTGATCTTTGAAAAGTTGAGTTTATTTGAGCTTGAAATGTGTAAAGATCACTCATCCCTGTGTATTTAGACATATCTTTGAGCTAATATAGTTAAATATTTTTGTCCTTTATCATTCTTTATACAAATTTTTGAAAAAGTGCTTAATGTGTGAAGCTGATCATTGTTATTTTCAAAGGTAATATTTACACATTGTATTTTAAAAAGGATTCAAAACTTTCAAGCTAGAATTGCCAAAGATAAGGACTAGGTCACATTCAAAGAGAAGGGTTCCTCTTCTTTCATTAGAAGTTCATAGGAGATCTAAGTAAGACAAAGCTAAGCATAGACTTTTAAAGTCTCAACCAACTTCACCAATTCAAGGTGCTCCTATGTTCAATCCCTATCAAGGTATGGCTTGGTTAGGAGGTTATTCAATTAATGTGCTAGGTGTGGTACATGACCTTCCTCAAAATCCTAAAAAATATTTACCTACTTTTAGTCCTAATGGTGTTGTAACTGCTAAAGAACACATTAAAAGTTTCAAAATTTCTTTAAGACTTTTGAATGCCATTCATGAAGATGTAGCATATAGGTTGTTTCCTTTTACTTTCAAAGATGTTGCATATGAATGGTTCCTTAACCTTTCTAAAAACTACATAGCCAACTAGAATGATTTTAATAATTACTTTATTGATTAATTTGGCAAAAGCATTAGTCCATGTGTCTTGTACCAATAGTTTACCATAGTTAAAAGAGACTCAAATGAGCTCATAAGATCCTTTAATGCTAGATTTCAAAAGATTTTTAGTAGAACCATAGCCCCTTACAGACCTAATAAGGCTTTAGCCTTAGATATTTACAAGGATGCCTTGGATCCCATGACTTCTATGTTTCTCAAAAGATATGTTCATGTCATTAATACACTAGCCCTATCGTATGCTAAAGCTATGATCATTAATGATTAGATGCAACCCTAGGGCCAAATGGCATACAGTATTCCTAACATTAATCTAGATTTGCCTATTCTAAATGTCATCCCCAATTCCAATCAAAATATTTCTGTCTTAAATTAGCTTCTAGTTCTAAACCAATTACCTTTGAATCATACACATCCTAACCAAAATCTAGGATTCTTGAGCAACACTTCAAGTGGATCTCATCCACAAGATCAAATAGATTCGGTGCCTACATCTAGTGGTAATACTCACTTACATAATTTAGAGTCACCAAAGAATGAGAATGACTCTATCTTGAAGATGGTTCAAAAGCTAAGCATTGATTTCCCTCAACTGCAAAATCAAGTTGGCAAAATTGGAGAAAGCTCTAACAGGAACTTCTCTTTCCAAAGGTTTAATAGGCCTTCAAATAGGTTTCACAATAACAACAACAATAGTCACAATAATGAGTCATCTGCTAATAAGAATGTGCTTGATATAAATCTTAGTGATGTAGCTTTACCTTATTATTGTAGAGTGCATTGTAATTCAAAGCATGGTGAATTAGATTGTCTAGAATTTTGTAATGCTTTTGAATCTTTTCAAGAAGAGTTAGATACTTTTGAAGTTATCCCTAATAAAGATAATAGTGCAGGTACATCAATTTTTTCAAAGTCATCTAAATCTTTTGATTAAACTCTCATGGTGGAAAAATTTGAGTTACCATTTCAAAAAGAGAATGAACCTAAGGATATCCCTGAGGAGATTCATGATTTTCAAAAATATCTATAGAAGACCTATCCTCTGAGGATCAGGGAGTAGAAACAACCTTTGACTACATCAACTCCACTAAATAATTTTGACACTACCCCTGATACTACATCAGATAGCAATCCAGAGCCTCCTAAGGGAAGTACCCCTAAACCCAATGTTGATACATCTAATTCTTCCAATAAGACTGAATATAATATAGTAGAGGACATGAAAAATATTAAACCTAACATTACTTTGCATGAGCTGAGTCAAATCACTGAGCAAAGGTATTTTTTGTTGTAATCTTTGTCTAAAAATCCTAACAAACCACAAAAGGTTGCACATGCTAACGTTGTAATACACAAAATTAAGGCAAATGTTCCACCCTTCCTGCTTACAATCATAATCTTTGGTAAGAATTTACATAATTTCTTGTTAGACTCTGGTGCATCTAAAAATATGATGCCCAAAGGTATTTGTGAACAACTTGATTTGACCCCAATCAAATCTGATAGAGTTGTAATTCAATTAGATAAATCAAAAATCAAAGTAATTGGTGAGTTTTTGAATGTTCACGTGTAGATTGCTTCTGAACCAAGGATCAAATAGTTCATTGACATCTAAGTGGTAGACATCCCTAATGCTTATAGAATTTTGTTGAGTAGAGATTGGACAAGAGTCTAAAATGGTTACATGTCAACTGACTATTCACACATGTGTTTACCCTAGAAAGGTGTTCCCAATCAGATCAGGATAGAGAGAGAGCCCAAGATGAACATATGATCACCAAGTACAATGCAACCAATAAGGGGGTCAACATGGTTAACTCAAATTTAGGTGTCTACATTCTTGACACCCCAAAGGTATGTGACTCTAAAACTTCCCATGCTATGTCAGGATTATGGAAGTTATATGTTGATGGTGTTAGATGTAAATTAGGTTCTGGAGTAGGGGTGGCGTTAATTAATCCCATTGGGAAGGAATACAATGCCTCTTACAAACTACAATTCCCTTGCACTAATAATCTTGCAGAGTATAAAGCACATATTCTTGGATTACAATTTGCAATAAAACATAAGATCAAGGAAATATTAGTTTTTGGTGATTCTAAACTCGTAGTTAACCAAATCAAAATTAAATATCAATGCAAATTAACATACCTTAAGAAGTATAAGTTTAGAGTGTGGGACTTAATTGAATATTTTGATGCTTTCAACATTATATCAATCCCTAGGGAATAAAACAAGGCTATTGATAAAATTGCTTTGAATTTAGCCAACCTTATGCCTAATCAAAGTTCCAAGTTACAAAACCTTACCATTGAATTATTTTTATGTCCCTCAATGCTAGATAATGTTAACCATATACAAGTACTCAGTGATGTTTAGTAGATCATAGATATCATGACTAATACAGGGGTATTTAAGTCTCACATCATTGATGAGGTTAATGAAAATGCCCTTGATGATGATAAATTTAAAGACAAGCTTGATGACAAAGTCATCCAATTGAGTGACAATAAGATCCCCAAAGGAATGATTGCCCTAGAAAGGTTGTTTGATTCTAACAAACTAGTTGAGACTGTCAAGATCCCTAATGTAGATGGGAAGGACTAGAATGCAATTGACCTAGGCTCCCAAGGTCAACCTCAGCTGGTGAACATTGGTATAGCCTGAACAAGTATTGAAACCAAGAGAGCCAAAGATATGTTGACCAAGTATAAAAATGTAATAGCATGGTCCTATGATGACTTAAAGATATTTGATCCCAGAGTCATAACACACACCATACCATTGAAAGAAGCTTGTAGACTTTTTAAGCAAAAATCCAATCAACCCCGTCCTAGAACTAATGATATACAAAGAGTTCAAAAGGTTGCTAGATGCTAAGATAGTGTTTTCCATCAATACCTAGGTAACCAACCTAGTGCCAGTTAGAAAGAAGAATGGTGAAATCCAATTGTGCATTGATCTTAGAAATTTGAATAAAGCATCTGAAAAGGATAATTATCCCCTTCCTTCTCTTGACCAAGTTATCCAAATTATTTATGGTTCTGCTATGATGTCTTTTCTTGATGGATTTTCAGGGTATAATTAGGGGCTAGTGAATAAGGAAGACAGAATGAAAACAGAGTTTATTACTAAGTGGGGCACTTTTGCTTACAATAAAATGCCCTTTGGATTAATCAATGTAGGTGAAACCTTTTAAATAGTAATGGACCATGCTTTCCAAGGAATTATGGGTAAGTGTATTATTATTTACATGGATGACTTGACTGTCTTTTCAAAGAACAGGGAGGATCACATCATGCACCTACAACAAGTATTTGAAAGGTGTAGAAGGTATGAAATCTCCCTCAATCCAAAGAAGAAATTTTTTTGTGTCACTGAGGGAAAGCTATTAGGACATGTCATAACCAAGGAGGGTATCTCTATAGACCTAGATAGAGTAAATGCAATATCAAAGATAGAACCCCCTAATAGTAGGAAAGAACTAAAGTCTTTCTTTGGTAAAATCAACTTTGTGAGAAATTTTATTTTTGGTTTTGCATAGATTGTAAAGCTATTAAATGACATGTTGAATAAATATGTCAAGATCACATGGAATGAGGAGACCAAAAAAGCTTTCAAAGACATCAAAGAAGCAATTGAACAAGCTCTTATACTGATAAGTCCATATTTCACTAAAAATTTCTCTCTATATTATTTTACCTCTAATTTTACAATAGTTGCTATTCTAACCTAGAAGATAGATAAGTGTGATCACCACATTGCTTTCATGATTACTAACCTTAAAAATGTTGAGTTAAACTATTCTTTGATTGACAAACAAGTATTTGCTTTAGTCAAAGCAGTAAAAAAAATTAGACACTATATCCTTAGAAATAAAGTGCATGCAATTATGTCAGACCCTGCCACTAAGCTAATGTGGAGTCAATGTGAACTTGAAGAAAGGAGAGGTAAGTGAATGTTTTTCCTTCAAGAATATGATCTAGAAATGAAAACTGCCAAGTTGGTAAGATGCCAAGGTTTAATTCAATTAATTGCTAAAATCAATCCCAAACTAAGTGTTATATAGGTTGATCAACAAAGTTTTCAACCTAATGATTGGTGTGATCATATTTTCTATTTGATAATCAAGGGATATTGTCCTGCAAGCTTAAATAGAGAGAAAAAGAGAGCTTTAAGGCTCAAAGCAACCCATTTCCTGATCAAAAATGGGGTACTATACAGAAAGAACTTTGAAGGCATTTACCTAAGGTGTGTGTCCAAGGAAGAAGCAACTGAGATCTGGAGCACCTTTCATAAAAAACTGGGAAGTGGACATCCATCTGAAAGGACCACGGCCCACAAGATCCTTAGGGGTGGTTATTACTGGCCCACTATCTTTAAGGATGCTCACAAGCATGTGAAAGAGTGTCATTCATGTCAAATCTTCAACACCAAAGAACCCAGATCAGCCATGCCATTGAATCCAGTCATGATTGATTAACCTTTTACTCAATGGGGATTAGACTTTGTGGGGGTCATCAACCTCAATTCCTCAGATAGTCACAAGTATGTTCTGACTACCACTAACTACTGCACAAGATGGACTGAAGTAGTAGCAACCAAGCAATGCAGGACTGAAGAGGTGATCAAATTCTTAGAAGAAAACATATGCACAAGGTTTAGCACACTAGTGTCTCTAGTCTGTGATAATGGATCTGCCTTTGTGTCCATTGAGATGACTGAGTGGGCATATGACAACAACATTATACTCAAGTTCTCATCAAACCATTACCCTCAAGGCAATGGAGTATCTGAATCAACAAACAAGAACATGAAAGTCATAAAGAAGTCTGTAGTTGATCAACCAAGAACATGGCATAAGCTACTTAAGTATGTCCTTTGGGCAAACAGAAGTAAATTTAAGCAAGCCCTCAAGGCATCACCATGCTTGATAGTATATGGTCAAGAACCTATATTTCCCATCACACTCAAACTACCAACATACAAGGTCATGCAAGATTACATGGAGGAGGATCAGGAATTTGCAAGTTTAAGGCTACTTGACATCATACATATGGAAGATGCAAGAGAGGAAGCTTTTGCCAATTTCAGCAAACACCAAACCAAAGTTAAAAGGTGGTTTGAAAATTGTTCAAAGATAAAGGTGTTTAGACAAGGAGACCTGGTTCTTTTTGGGATAAAGCCTCAGAACTGAAAAGAAAGCATGGGAAGTTTACACTTTTGTGGATTGGTCCATACCAAATTGTTGAAACCCTGGGAGATAACACATTTAAACTAAAAGACTTACAAGGAGCAGAGTTTACATTACCAACCAATGGGCAATACCTCAAGCACTCTTTCTGTGTTATCCCACCTGAAATCTTTATGGGGTGAACTGTAAGACTAGTTAGAGTTAGTGTAGGTAGGCTTTAGAATAATTTCTTTGCTTTTGTTTCTTTCTTGTCCCTTGTTTGTACATAGTGTGTGTATATATTTTTTTGTTTGTTTCTTTTGCTTTCTATTGGTGTGATTTTTGTTTGGTGTGTTTGTTTTCCCTGCTTTGTTTCTTGCTTTTAATAAGTCTTTTTCAAAGATAGCCCTCAGCTCAAAATGCATGTAATTGCTCAAAAAACTTCACCAATTAGGAATGCAGGTATGACTTCTCAGCATTGGTTGATCATGGGTTGTTAAAATATGAGTTTGATTTTATAATTGGGAGAAACTAGTAAACACTAATAGGTGGTTTAATTATTCCTTGAGATTTTAAGCCTTGTTCTAATCTAAGTTTGGTTCTAAGAAGGATTGCACATATAGAGTGAAAGCTTGAATTATTAAGACAATGTCATGTTTGCACTGAAAAAAATATTAATTGTCCGGGACAAAGTTTATAACCAAGATGACTATCTGAAGATCAAACATTTGACCAAATCCCAAAACCTGGATAATCTAGTTCCCAACCTTTGCTAGAAAGTCAAAATATCTAAAAATACAAAAAATAAGAGCTTATTCAAAAATTTAAGAACTTTATAAGTAGAAGTGATTTTGGTAATCTCCATTGGGGATCTCCATCAGGGCTATGGATGCCTAACTGGCAGTCGAGCAAGGCCCTGAGTGGAGCCAAAAGTATCTTTGTCGGGGCTATGGACGCCTGGTTGGCAGCAAAGTAATGCCCAAGCCTTCCTTGAACTAAAACATGATTCTTAATAAACATCTAAATATATTGTAAGTCAATATTGATGGTTGAGGTCACAAGTCTGGAACTTCTTCTCTAAATCCTATGGCAATCATTAAGTGGAATCAAAACACACACACAACATGACTATGTTTTGATGTTTGATCCTAATTTTGCATGTGTAAGACTTATTTTAACCATGAATTGATCTTAATAATGGTGCTTGATCAAGTGGAATAAGTAACCTAATTATTAGTGTAAATCAAAGTCTCTAAATTCTAACATATTGCTATGTTTCTCCTAGAAATCATCATTTGTTGAGGTCAACATACCCCCATTTCTGAAAAATGGGGACCCTTGTTTCAAATTGTGCAAATTTATACTTTAAAATTGAGAATTTACTAAATCAGAGTATCCCACTAGCGTTTACACATTGTTTTTATTTGAAGATCATCCACACATGTTTCTCATTTGGATTAATTGACATGTTTACAAGTGATCATAGTTTTACCCCTTCTAATGTTGCTAATGATTATTACTTGTGTTTCTCTATTGCAGGTTCAATGGAATCTCATTTGAAAATGAATATGCTTAGGGTTTTGTGCTTCAATGTTAAATTGATCTTTTACTAGCCTTTGGTTTGTCAAAGATTAATTGAATCTATTTTAAGTCATGTTAAAACCCTATTTTAATGTGTAACCTAGGTCCTTTTTGAATTAAATTCAAAGTTGTATGGGAACAATTTATGCGAGAACAATTATATGTGCCATAAACTTAGTTTGATTTTTATCCTAAGGCTTAGTCATATTTTTCAACACGACCAAACCTTAGTCTAAAAATCTTTATGCTTGGTCCTTTATGTCCCGAGGCCCCTTAGCCTTTTATCTTCACATGGTCTAACTAATGCAGGGTCCCTTTTGTTATGTTCCAAGCTTAGCCTAAAAGCCTTATCCTAAAGTTCTAATTTTATTTATTAATACAATTAAAACCCTACACTAAAACTTTATGCCATGTCTTTTATCATTCATGGGGTCTCCTTTATCATGTTTTAGAACTTAGCCTAAAAATTTTATCCTAAGGTTTTATCGTATTTATCAACACGAATAAAACCTTAGTTTAAAATATCTAACCTAAGTTCTCTATATTCCCCGATCCTGACTTAGTTTTATTTTATTGACCGCAAGATCAACGGTATACATTTGCTCGGGCAAGATTGATCTAATGGCACATGTTAAGTCAAGACTTCAATGCAGCCCTAAAACAAGCGACAAGGTGACAAGTATCGCCATCACAGGAACCTTGCCAAAGATCCAATAGCAAAAGATGATCCGACGAATCGTGTTGATCCAGCCGAACAAGATCTAATGATGCGTAATGAAGGTTGAAAAGTCAAGAGCCACCACAGAGATGACACTGGCACAACCACGTGCCACAAATAAAGCCCGAGCATCTTTCGAAGATCAACCGTACATGGCTCATGTACACATTCCAATCAACGGCTCACAGAGCAAAGAACATGATCCGATCAATCAAGATCGACAGAGTGCATTCACCCGAGCGAGGATGATTTGCCAATGTGAGATCGATGTTGATATTTCAACAAAGATCAAGACGAATGCGAAAGTGACAAGTGTCACAACTATGGGGAATATAACAAAGCAGCTAATGGCGTTCAATTTCTCAGAACTTGAGAGGAACCCCTTAACATGGGTCAATAATGGACGTGACTTTGTCTCAAAAATAATTTTAATAATTTTACAAGGAAGGTATATATATAAAATAATATATATACACTCCACAACGAAATGGGGTCATGGAAGGAGGAATATGACGGTAATGAAAATGGCAAGCTACATCAAACGAATGTTAAAAGTGTCTTCTTGAACAAAAACATGGCAAATAAGGTCTACATGGTTTAGTCGCAAGGATTTTAGGTTTTTGGGAAAAAATATTTGGTTTGCATATTGTTGAAGTCCTTGTTTAACACTGATAATTGAAAATTGACCAACTTCTTAGAGATTCAATATTTAATATGAAGTTATTTTGACCCTAATCTCTGCATCAAAATCAATGGGAATGGAATCTTATATTTGTCTATGTCGATGATCCTATCTTCACTCGAAGCAACAAAAAAATAATACAACAGGGAAAATCTAATATTTATTATGTTTTTAAATGACAAATCAGAGCCCCTATATTCTTGTTTAGGTGTAGAATTTGATAATCTACTATTATTCTTGTATAACAAACTCGAAGCAACAAAAAAATAATTCAACGAGTAAAATCTAATATTTGTTATTTTTTAATATGATAGATCAAAGCTCCTACATTATTGTTTAGGTGTAGAATTTGACATCTTGATATTATTCTTGTATAACAAACTATGTATGCCAAAGCCCTTTTTAAAAAATTTAAGGTGATCGAGTCCAATCCAACATCTACACCTATGGAAGTTGAAGGGAGGAATATACTAGTTAGAGATGACAAGGTATATCAAATGGATATTAAAAGTGCCTTCTTAAATAAAAACTTGGCAAAGGAGGTATACATGGTTCAATGACAAGGATTCCAAGTTCCTAGGAAAAAACATTTGGATGGTAGGTTGGTTAAGACCATGTATTGACTTAAGCATGGTATTTTAAAATTGATCAATTTTTTAGTAATTCAAGGTTTATAAGAAATTATTTTGATCCTTAATCTCTACATCAAAATCAGTGATAATGATATATGATATTTTGTCTATGTCAATGTTTTTGTCTTCACTAGAAGCGACGCTAATATAACTCAACTAGGGAAATTTGATATCTTTTATAATTTTTAAAATGATGCCCAAGTCTCCTACATTATTGTTTAGGTTTAGAATTTGCAATCCATTATTATTTTTGTAAAACAAATTAAATATACCAAAGCTCTTTTGGAAAAATACAAGGTGAACAAGTGTATTCCAACATATACGAGTACATAAGTTGGAATAAAAAACTCAATTTATATTTGATTCGCCACAAATTAATGAATCAATGTTTCGTTAGTGAGTGCATGGTTTGGTTTGTCTTACTACCCCTTGACTTGACTAATCTTTTATCATGAGTTGTCTTTCCTAATTCATGTCTATGCCACAAGAACATTGGCAAGCTACAAAACAATTTCTTAGATATGTCAACGGAACCCTTGACTTTGACATTCTATATCAGATAATTAGACTTCATGCTATCCCAATATACTAATTCCGAATGGATTGGCTTAACTGATACCAGCAATTCTTCGAAAAAAATATGTTCACTCTTCGTTCAAAGATAATTTCCTAGCAATACACGCTACAACTTACAATTGCATTTTCTTCCACTAATGTAAAATGCAAGGCCACCACCAGTACAGGTTGTGAAACAATGTTTTTGTCAAGGATGTTGGTTGATCTTCAACTTGACCAAACTAAATCAACCTCACTTTTGTTAAACAATCAAAATGTTTTCAAGATGGTTGAGAACCCAATTTATCATGCCAACACTAACCATATTAATAAAGTTCAACATCATTACATTCAACACTTGGTTGATGATGAAAACATTTGCCTTTATTATTGTCCAACAAAGAGAAAACACCGGACATAACCCTTAGCAGAGATAAATTTGTCACATTTATAGATAAACTTGGGATTATGAATGGTTTACTCATTAAGGGGGGTTTGGATAAGTCAAAATATAATTATACAAACTAATGATTGCTTATGTTTGTTAAAATAGCTAGATTGGTTCATCTATGCATGTAATCTTTTGTTTGTTTACGTATTTGTTACATGGATAGTGTGTTTATTATGAGCTGCCGGCTTAGTATTTTGCAAAGCAATTCACTGCTTGAGTAATAGAGATGATACAACTCGTGCAGAAGGTGTCCAGATCATCTTCAATTGCAACTCCATGTAGTTACTAGGTAAACACCCCATTTCACAATTCACTTCTGCCGCTCATGGAGCTTATACAAGAGAGAATATTATTTAAAATTACTCTCAAGCAGAGAATATTTTTTTAAATTACTCTCAAGCATAAAGCTTACAGTAATTAATCTTGTTGACATTTCTCTGTTTGCAAGTTCTTATCAGTAGCCCCACCTCTTTCAAAATAAAAGAGTATTTATCTGTTCGAAAGTTCTAATCTCAGTCTAAGAGCACAAGGGTAGAAGACTGTTTAAGCAATTTATTCAGTGGATGTAAGTATCTTACATGGAATTATTTTTATTTTTATTATATTGAAGAACATCTTAAATGGAAACTACTGTTATGCCTAGCATAAGTTGCTAATAAGACACAATAATTTTTGAAATTAATCTCAAGCATAAAGCTTGGAATAATACATCTTATAAAGATTGCTATGTTTACAAGTTCTTATCCAGTATACCATATTCCTCCTCTTTCAAATGATGAAATATTTACCAGTTCGTATGTTCTTATCTCAGCCCAGGAGTATGAGTTACAAGGCTTTTAAGCAATATAATCATTAGATGAAGTATCTTATATGGAAATTACTGTTTAGCTGGCATAAAGTTGTGCTGGTTTCTTACAAACTTGATGCATAATGTTTAGCTAGCATCTATATGATGAAGGTCCATGGAAAGGGAAAGTTGTGGGAAGATTATAGGACCTCTACTGGATGCATAAACAGTGGTGGTTAGAGTACCCACCTTTTTCAAGGTTGTGAACAAGTAAAGCTCAGAGCATCCATTGCTAAGTGTACCTCCAGCTCAGATCCCATCATCTCTTTCTAGGTTGTGAACAAGTAGCGCATATGTAAGGCCATTTGAGAAGTGTCTTCGTATAAAAAATTGATAGCCTAGAGGCAATCAAAAATTAACCAGTGGACATAATCTAGAAGACAGCAATAACTTTTTCATTCAAACAAATATATCCTATTATTGTATTAAAGAGTTTAAGCTTCATTCAGTAACAAAATTGCTCAGTAGTTCGATCTTTGAATCAGAACCATATATTTAGAGGCTACTGAAGCAAACCGCCAAAATATCATTGAACTATTGAAAGCCAGATAAATATCCGCTTGTCCTAAAGTGAAAACAACCAACAATAGGAAAAAAGATTCCTGGACCATCTTGATACTTGAGTAGCAAGGCCCCAGTATGATCAGGAGCATCAACTACAATTGATATTTAATATCCCGACTACTGCCAAAAAGGAAAGCTGAAATGAAAAGGTTAGTATCCATGCCCCAACACTGTTCCACCTCTGATTTGTTTGAAATTGAATGTGCAGTTATACATTACATATCATGCTCCTATATAGATCTAGCATAGTCCAAGGCATTGAAGCATTACCGACAGTAAAGATTACAAGGCATAATCAACATTTTAAATAGACGCATAAAAGAAACTCCCTCCCGACAGCCAGCAATATTTCCAAAAAAGGCCCCAAGATTTCTGTCACCTGTGACTTCGTTTCTGTGGAATCAGACAAAGCAAAATTTAATAAACGTGAAAAAATGCATTTAGCATTTAAGAAATTATCCCAGTTATTTAAAGCAACTCATGTAATCATTATTATAGGAAAACTATTACTATTGCCTTCCATTTTATTGTCTACTCTAAATCAATCCTGTGTTCTAATATTCATAATTTTCTGTGCATAGTCCACAAGAACAATCAACATTTATGATGTAATATGGGGAAAATTGGACTCACTTGCACTTGGACTTATCATTGGCCTTGCCTCGACACTTCGTCCCTGTTTTGTGAACCAACTTTGGCCACATCAGATGTTAGCATAGGTGCAACCCCATTTGATTTATTTGTCATGGCTTCTTCTCTGCCATCTTTATTGATTGAGCTCTCCTTTACAGCGGCATCGATGCCAGATTGAGCAGCTCTGACTACCATGGCTGTTGAATTACTGCTAAAAGGTAAGACTGAAGGTTGCATGTCTGAAATTTGTCTCTCACTGCTTTCAACACCCTTCGCTGGCATAGTTACCAGAGACTTTCCACTCGAACTTGATATAGCTGATGCAAGTGCAATGGGCATCAAGCAAAGTCCTTTATTTTGCAAGTATTGCATAGCAGTAGTCATGTTGGACTCCATCAGTTTTGCAACTTCTTGTTCAAATGCAAGACCTTCTTGGCCTAAGGTTCCACCAGCTTGGCCTAAGGCTGTTGACATGAGGCCACCAGATCCCTATTCAACCATAAAATGTACATATAGATTAACTCAGTTTCAAAAACTAATATCACAGAGCTTCATCCAAAGCAGTCTCATCAGCTTGAAATCGTTTCAGTACTAAACAATGTATCAGAAACAACATTCAAGACCAGTACCTCGGGTGGAACATCAGCAATAAGTGGAGCAACTGCACCTGCACCACCAAGCCTACTCATGCTCAACACCTGCAGGGCACACAAATGATCGCTACTAATGCTTTCTCGTATTACATCACCTATGGTTTAAGAAAAGAATAAGTTAAGGACTGGACCTTCACTTGCAGCTGTAAAAATTTCACATACTCTATGATCTCATCGAGCATGGAAGCTTTGTCTGTCTGCACAATGCAATTAGAAAGAATACAAACATCAGGATACAAATTAACACGACTTGGTCCCAAGAAAAGCGACTTCTAATATGCTAAGGTATCACAATCATGTCTTTTATTCTCAAGTCTTAAAATGAGTAGATGGATTGAAATGCGTAAAGGATTGTTAAATGTGTATTTTGGCACAACACTCTATCACAACGAACTTAAGCGTAAATTATATTGTATTGTTCTTTGCCTACAGAATATAATCTCAACAACCTAAAAACAAGATGTCATATACAACGTAGACTTCACTGTGTTACTTGGCTTTGATACTAAAGTATGCCCTAGAAAATAAACTCACACATCCTAAGATGCAAAAATCAGGAAAGAGGAATCCCAGAGCGAAACCAAGAATAAGGTCCATCCATGACACATACATGACCAACATAAAGCAGAAATGCAGGATCTCAAATGCCAAGAACATTTGTGTATATTTTAAAATAACTTGAAAGGATGATGGACTATAATGCATGACTACAGTCTATGATTCACATGTCAATGTAGATGTAGCATCACTCTTGCAAAATAACTTTGATACAAATGTAGGGTACTAAGGAAATTAGTCACTGCATAAGAATTCTTAGAAAATCCAGTTTCCCAAGGAAAATAACAGCAGATGACTCCACTTGGCTGCCATAAAAATGCACCCCACAATCACAAATGCCTCTTAACAGAATGAAATTTGTATCTACCCCTTTCTGACCTTATAAAACCATCAAACTACCCACTTTAATGGGTAATGAGTCTGAATATAATTCCAATACAAAGAAACTATGCCCCGAATTCTGAGTAGACAATAATTTGAGGCAATGCCAGTTTCCATTTGAAAATCCACTAACACATGCTAGTTTCAACTCTTTCAGCCCAAGCACACTCAGTACATCCAAGTCTAGGACCTATGTTTCTAAGCCACATAAATGAGAGAGCTTGATGAGATCATCAAAGTACATCATCTTCAACAGAGTTTAAAAACAATCTGGTTTCCTTTGCACACGAAAAGTAGAGATACAAGCATCAGGGTTAAAAAAGATACAATGAATGGCGCTCCCCTGTAAGTATAGGAAATAGTAACTTTTATTGGGAGTCATCGAAATTAAAAGTGAACTGTCAAGAGTCAAAGGGCCACACTTGGTAGTGTTAAAATCCATAATCCTTGGTTTGCCAACCTCCACCACTAGCTATCGAAAGTCACAAAACCGGTAAAGAGAATCAAGTTCTCTTTGCAATCCCTCCTAAATAGATGCCAGCAAATATGAAACATGGGGTCAAGACTTGGAGTGTGCAACTATTATCACTATGGGTAGAATCCCTCATGAATTTGTTATGCTCATTGACAAAAATCCCACAGAAAGAGGGATAAAGAAAGGCCCCTATGGTCAATACCAACTGTGCTCCTGATATCCTTTGAAAACATATTACCAGCAAAAAAACCTAGAACAACCAACGATAGACAAATGATTCAGGCAACCAAAAATCACCCAGCTACAGGAATATTGAAATTGTAGGAACAGTATCGATGGCCTTTCGGAAGTCTGAGTTATAATAGACTTACAAAGATCTCTCTCGCCTCCTGCAAAGAGTGAAGATGTGGTCTATCATTTGAAGTTGTCCATCCTAAACTGAGCTAAACGACTTCTGGCCCTAAAGACACTTCTCTCACCTACCAATCTGAGAGATGCATATCAATAGAGGTAGCATAATTATTGGAAAAGGTAATGCCTATCATTACATAACTGCAATTTTTTCATAATATGTCCCAAGACTTATGAGAAGGATTATCATGCGCTGGGACTAGGAGGGAAACCAGAACAAACAACATTAAAAGGGATGGAATTTGGATAATTCAAGGGTTTCACACCATATATGAGGATTTGATGTGGCCCTTCAAATAGTGTTGATGGTGAAAAAATGACAAGAGGAAGGCAGAAAGGAGATGAGAACAGGTACTTGTTCCAAGACATCATAAAGAGCAAAATTATGTGTATTCAATATGTAAGGGTCAATTTCTAAAGGAGGTTGGTTACATGGAAGAAGAGTACACCAAATGGTACTAGGAAAGGCACGGCGCATAGATAAAAATCTCAATAATCTTGGCTGCTAGAAATTGCACTTTTATGCCTGAGAAAGAAGCGATTATCTATTGCAGGGAATTACTACTCAACCAGAAGTGTCAGCCAAATCATAATAGAGATTTTGATGCAGAACATTACAATTGTCCTCGTATCATTTATTCATCAGTGATAATAATGAGGGCAAGCAAACCAAGCAGAGTGGATATAGTTTGCGAAAAGGAGAATTGACTGGCTTCCCAGATGACTAATCAAGAAATCAGACTTCATTAAGAGAAAATAAATATGGAGCTCACAGTCATCATGGGATCTCATACGCAAAGCGGCAAAAGCATAAGGTCCTCAAAATTACTTATGATTTGAGGTAAAGGAGTTGTCAGTGGGGGGTGAGCAGAAGTCAAAGGAGGCCTAGACAAAGAAGAAGCTGATCAGAAATATGGTTATCTTATACATGCAAAATGAGAGAAACACAACACTTCCCTTTTGAGGGAAGTATGTTAAACCCATTGTTACGCAAGGACACATCCCTTAGATTTTGGTGATGTCCCAGACGTTTTGGGGACTTAGGGACTTGGAGAAGACATCCCCATTTTAAAAGAAAATAGAGGCTTTTACTTTAAAACAGAATCCCCCACCTCAAAAAAAGTTGTTATTTTCACAGAAACAGTGAACCATAATCTTGAAAGTACCCTAAGAAACATTAAATAAAGTTAAAACCCCTAAATTTCATTGAATAAAGATCAAGTATTTAAACATTAATTTTTATGTATTAGTTTAATAGGTGTCCCCCTGGTGTCCCCAAAATCTGGAATTGTTTTGCTGTCCCAAAAACACCATCTCCACGTCCCCGTCCCTGAGACTTAGGTTAAACCACTAGAGCCATGGAAAAAAGATATTCTGTTCAGGATAACAAGACCAAGGCCCCTCGCTCATCTTGAGAAGAAGCCTCCCAGAAACAATAATTGGATCCACTTTGTCTGCGAAACACCTGTCAAGTCCAAAATCTGTCCAATCAAACTCTTGAATGAGCAACTCATCCTCAATAATATCATGGACTGGGGATTATAAAGATCTAGAAATCTCCCAGCAAGATGGCATCCCCCATAGAAGAATCATGCGCTATCTCAAATTCAAGAACCTCGTAAGGGTTACCATCACCAAAATCTGAGGCTTAAGTAGAGTACCATACAACAAAACCCCCCAAATGGGTGATCCTCTGCAAATTCAGCCACATACATCTGGAATATTCATAAGCAACAAGAAAGGTCAAAAACAGTCTCAAACCAAGCAGGTAACTCCTCCAAAATCACAAACACCTCCTAACCTACAGGCTACAAGTAATCTGCCTAAAGGCTCAGATCTAGAAATAGCCAGAAATGAGAGGTACAATCCTATCATGTATCTAACTCAAAACAACTCAATGACCAGTGGAAATATCTGGAAAAGTAACAAGGCAAGACCATACCATTCCAATGCAATTTCAGGCAATTTATATGGCCCTTAAATGCAGAGCACCTGTGTGGCACCATTAAGAAGCAGGAATGACTTCTTTCGAGAGGTGGGGAGTCACAAAGCCCCGCCTAGTATTTATTGCATTCTGCCCGCGAGGTACTTATCAAGGTAAAACTTGTTTTGGCACAAGAAAATATTTCACTGGACCTTAAGTGACATCAAGCATTTCTCCTCATAATAAAACTGAATCACCAAATTAGTATAGGGGATTAGCTATCCAAAACAATATCCCTAATCTCCAAGGTGTCATGAATGAATTAGGATTTGGACACGTGATTGTTGATTGCCTAGTTGCTTCTGAATCTGCTCCTATTTCACCACCATTTCATATTGCAAAGGCTCTTGCTTAAATAGAGTTGCAATCCACCAACTCCTTGCGACCTTTATCTTAACTTTTATATCTGGTTTCGAGCTGCTAAACTAGCCTTTAAGGTCTTTTGATTCATTTTTTAAGTCATGAACAACAGCCACCGCGACACAAAAAGCAGAAACCACGTGGGAATTTTCCCCTATTTGGAAAAGCATCCCAAAAGTTCTCAATAGTCTTACATACGAATCAATATCTTTATCTACTGAGTGTCAACCCTCTGGAACAACCTCCAAATAGTGGCATTTTCATCTTTCTCCTTTCCTACCATTTCCATCACATCTAAGAGATAACCACAGACCTTAGCCGAAAATCGCCAACAAAATTGCTCAGGTCACTGCAGTCTAGGAGGGAGTGTTGCAGACAGATTTCAGGGTTTTCTGACCTACAATGAGAGGTCATAATTGTTACAGGAGACCCACGTGCTGACAGAAAGTATAACCTGCAATGTATGGAAGGGCCATCGCAGTGATCAGATTACTTCACCTAAAAGTGCCACCCTTAGGCAGTGACAAGGGGAGGGAACATTTTTGTGGAGTGGAAAATAAAAATGGGAGCAGAAGAAGCCATATGATTAATGCCCTCTGAATTTGATGTTTATACAAGACAATGTCGAGGAAGAGCAATTTATGGTATGCAAGTTAGAACTACGTGCTAGCAAAGCAGCATGATACTGCATGGAGGTAAAAGCTACCACAAGAAAATTTAAGAATATGTAAACAATAGTTGTTTCCT
This sequence comes from Torreya grandis, assembly GCA_037957365.1. NCBI lineage: Eukaryota > Viridiplantae > Streptophyta > Pinopsida > Cupressales > Taxaceae > Torreya > Torreya grandis. The sequence goes on along the minus strand of JARHVA010000247.1, from coordinate 496,978 downwards.
TGAACATCAATACAAGATCACAGAGGTCAAAGTCATGATAAGGATAACTTCTACCAACTAGAAGGCATATTCACCTGTCAAGAAACATAATAAATATTTTCCCTCCTTAATTTTAGTACTATAAATACAAGGGCTTCACAATCTTTTTGCAATGGCATACCGTGTTGTTTTCTTTAAGCATATTAATATTAAGTTTAAACATAATGGCTATTTACTTTTACCAATATTTCATTATTTCAGAAGATATAAACAGCCCACTTCTCGTATGGGCTGATTGTTTCTAGGTCTGTGAGTTTACTTGTTTTTGTAACCTTTTTTATATACCAAATCAACATGCAAAGACAAACTTGCAAAACACAATCTAAGATCCATAAAGAGATACAATAAGCCTACAAGCTTCTCTAATTCTCAATCATGAAATTCACAATTTAATACAAGGATTTTCCCTTCCTGTTGGAAATATCTGGTAGCCCCATATATCTAGTTGTAATTGTTTATTACCCCTGACCTTTACTTCCTTGCGTTAAGGAAGAATAGGAAAGGTATTAGTAGATCTTTAAAGTTGACTGCCTGTGGAAAAATAAAAAATCTCATTGAAACTTGAAAAGAGATTCAAGATCAACTTTGATTGATGAATAATAGAAAATGTGTTTTTGAAAGATCCATTCATAATGTTGTTGGCTCGTTAAAGAATAAAATGTTGCTCCTAAAAGATACAAAGGACATATGGAATAAAACATGAGATGCTTTTAGTTTTTTCCTTCTTTTTTTCTAAAGATTGCTAGATTAAAAAGATCTTATGTTTTGAAGAAGAAAAAAATATCGCCATTGCAAAAATGTTGCCAATACCAGATGGTTTGATACTTCATCATATGTAAAAACATTGTCACTGAAAGAGCTTTACTTTTATAGGAGGAGAACTGAAAAACAGCACATTATGCAGGTAACATAAATTCAAGAGAACGATTGAATATCATGAAGATTCCGTGATTATAGTACCTGGTTTATTATAGGAAAAGCAAATTAATGGTTGGAAGACAATGACAATATTTGGGATTGGATTTGAAACGATTCTAAAAAATAATTTTCAGCAAAATGCATAACACCGTTCAAAGAAACAGAAGCCTTGTGATTTTTAGAACAACAATGAAAAATACAAAGAGAAAATGATAAATGCAATGAAGAAATATAAATATAAAGGAGGCATAATCCAGAACTTAACGCTTAACTTAAGTGCTTAAGGGAAGAAACAGTCTGTCAGCAAGAAGAAATTTTTCAAAAAGTAAGATCAGGAAAGAAACAAAATTAATGAAAAGGTTACTATGAAGGTCACCCATGCTATAAATACAAGTGAATGGAAAGCAGAGATATAACAACAAAATATCCAAGATAGTATAGACAAATGTCGCAAAATACATTTAAGCTCAACTTGAAAAGGAAAACAAGAAAATTAAGGCATAAAACGGAGAGAATTTCAGATACAATTCAATAAGTTTGAAGTTAAGATTTAGGAGCAAATAAAGATATTTCACAAAGCAACATGTAACAAGAGGAGGGATCTCACAAAGTGAAATGTAACAAAAGAAGGGATCTCATAAAGAGATGGGGGAAACGTTGAGGACAAAGAGGTGTTCAATGAAATTAATCTACAAATGCCAAACCATATCTGTACCTCCATCATGAGAATCAACAAACAAGATAACATCAAGTGTATCAGCATCCACATTTCTCACAAAAGTTGACAATAGGACATGCATCGGCCTACAGACAAGGCTATAGAAATGCATTGAGACAAACAAATAAGTATGTGACAGGATATTATAAAGACTCAAATTGGAAAAGGAATAATTATTGTTCTAACATAAGACTAACTAAAGCTGGAGACATGAATGTTTGATTTTGACATAGTTATTTACACCAGCCTGATGAATTGTATCTAAGAGGATAAGATGGAGTGTATATGTTTAAGATATTTGTGAATAGTCTTTTGATTTTCCATTCTATCCTTGGACACTATAGCAGTTCTGCTTCTTTTGGAGGCATTTCGAATCAAATTACCAGGAAATGAATTGATAAAAAAACTACTTTCTTTGCATTCATACAGAACCAATTACAATTTATGCCAAATGAACCAGACAGGGCTTTCTATTTCGCAATGCTTGCTTAAGCAAAATAGCTTTGTAGAAGACAAAAAACATGTAACAAAAGGAGGAATCTTGCATAGAGATGGAGGAAACATTGAGGACGAAGAGGTGTTCAATAAAATCAATATACAACAGCCAAATCATGTCTGTACCTACATCATGAGAATCGACAAACAAGATAACATCACGTGTATCACATCTACATTTACTACAAAAGTCAACAATAGGAAAGACATCAGCCTACAGACAAGGCTATAGAAATGCATGGAGAAAAAAAGATCAAATTGGAGATGGAATAACCATTGTTCTAACATAGGGGTAAGTGAAGCGGGAGACATGAATGTTGATTTTGACATAGTTTTTTCCACCATCCTCATGAATTGTATCAAGAGGAGAAAATGGAGTATGTGTGTTTTAGACAATCATGAATAGTCATCGATTTTCTATTCTATCCTTGGATGCTATAGCAGCTCTGCTGCTTCTTTTGGAGGCATTTTGATTCAAATTACCAGGAAACATATTAATACATACTTACTATCATTCATACAGCACCACTTACAATTTATGGCAAATGAAGCAGAGAAGACTTGCTATTTTGCAAGCTTGCTTAGGAAAAATAGCTTTGTAGAATACAAAAAAACAACTTGTCAAAACATAATTAGGGGAAAAAATGGAAAATATAGTCATCAAAATAAAAGCATAAATGAGTTGAATCGATTAAAATAAATGCTTGTCTACCAAAGTCTATCAATCCATATTTTGTCAGCCCTTCAGAAGCACTCAATTGGAATATTCCCAGATGCTCCAGAGTCAGGTGGGATTTTGGATAAGCGGAAAGGATAAAAAGTGAGAAAACAAACAAGGACATGAAAAGCTATCTGAAACTCAAGACTAGCTGAATGCAAAACTGAAGGAGGACCTTTGTATTTTATATTTTGCTTTTAAAATAAAATAATTCCAGAAAATGAAGAAAATCTTTCCATCATAGTTCCTATAGATTTATCTTAAACCAAAAGAACAAATCGCATTCCCTATGAAATTGGTGGATCCATATAAATTGGCAGACTCAAAATTGAATTTCCAAAACAGAACATAAACAATCAAATGGTCACACTAAAAGTATTTCATATTTGGTTGCATACCTTATTAGAGTTTGGAACAAGTTCTTGTAGAGATTTCATTCTTTCTGCAATCCTCTCCCTTCGAAGCTGCAGACAGAAGCCAAGTACATAAAGTTCAGTTAATTTTTTTTGAAATTTACATAGCACACCAAGAGGAGGAATTCAAAGGTTCCAAAAAGAAGGATGCCATCCTTCAAGACCGAAAAGGTCACAAGGATTACAACCCTCTAGACATCTAAAACAACCACGTTAAAAATAAGCCCATGTACATACACATTAATTGGCTGTTACAATGCTTCAAATAGGAACATATTCTGACCCGCTCAGCAATGCTGTGTGGATCAGTTGCTTGACCTCGACGTGCTCTGACACGAGGCCGTGTAGCTCCATTGACAGAATTACCACCACCAGCTCCCGATTGAACTTGAGAAACAGCAGAATGGCTGCAATACTGCTGCAAAGAATTTCCTTCACCTGATTGTATACTTTGAGCCCTAAGATTCTGCCACAAGATTCAATTCCAGTAAAAGGGTGTTTTAATTGTTGGGAAATGCATATTGAGCAGAATAGTCCTCGTTTGCAATTTCTCCATAGCATTGCAATACAAAAAGTGTAAACATACCTGTTGCTGGGATTGTACCCCTGCACTTCTAACTAGCGGTGTTTGACCTGTTTGTGCTCCAGCATAAGAAGATAAAAGCGTCCCTGGATGTTCATCATACTCCTGGAAGTGTTCCACCCAAATATTTAATAATATGAATCACAATTGATAAAAATAATGCTCTGGTAAATATTTTGCAGTCATACAAACTGCATATATTAAAATGCCTCTAATTTACACTTTCAAAGAGAGAAGAGAATAATCAGAAGTTGTGGTCTAAATGCTATATAAAGCATACTCACTGTAGTGGATATATTTTCTCTGACAAGCAGTTTTTCTTCAGTGTGGGGCCTTTTACCCAAAAAGTGCCCTTCACCATGAACAGTTTCTCCATTCATGGCAAAGGATTCCAGTTTCACTTGTCCAAGTGCTGAGGGAAGAGGTGAAGAACATGCATAAGACTGACTCCAAACTGGAAGTGATGAATGAGAATCTCCTAGAACTTGCTGAAAGCCAGATGCTTCACTGCTGCTACTTCCCCCTGATGCTAATTCAGGCACTGAAACAGCAGTTCTTGATAACCCTCCAACTGCGTTCAAAAATTGGGATGAGCTTCCCCGTGGCGTGGATGGGCCAGATGTGTTTAATTGCAAAATAGTAGATCCCCCTGCAGCAACATTGTTGCCAACCAATCTCTGTAGCTGCAGTGAATCACCAGGCATTGCTGAAAGCTTTAAGTCCCCTTGAAATGCTCCAATAGAATCACCAGGCATGCCATTGGTTTGTCCTCCACCCATATCCGGCCATGATGATGGAGATAAAAACATATTTTCAAGGAAGTCATCCATATTAAATTTCAAGGGAGTTACTCGCTAGCAGGATGGCGAACACAAATAATGTTAAAATAATTTCTCAAGTCCGAGATCCAACAACACTGGTAAATCACTCCCATGATGACATATGTAATCCCATACCTAATACTGATGTGACATCATAGGGATTCACATACGCCTGATAAGAAGAATATAACGGCCAGCCAGCTATGGCCAGTGAAAAAGCAAGAGCAAAATATTGTCCGTCATAATTAAATCCCAGACCAAACAATTGACATTTGATACTCTTAATTACTCAGTTCTAACCAAAGCTCCTGTACCCTCATCAGTTTGAAAATAGAAATTCCTCTTGCTACCTGCATACCAAAAACCTAAGCATACGTGTCAGATAATCAAGGCATCTAGATTTTACAATTTAATATGTTTTAAAAACTGAAAAATTATCAACTGAAAGAAGTGTGTCCATGATAGAAATGTAATAAGAAGTCTATTCACCAAAGATAATAACTATTGAAACCAGAAATATTTAGAAGGCATCAGGCAATCACTATTTTAAGCAGCTTGTCTTAATACTGCATCTAAGATCATCTAATTTATAACAAGCTATAAATATATTTCTTGTAAAACTGTGACCCTGCCATTCATTAGAAATTGCAATGATGAAAGTTGTTGATTTTTACGCAAAGCCAAAATAATTTGTTTTTTTGGCTATTTCTCTTTCTCAAAGAAAGTGTTTCCCACTTAATCCATTATATAGGCAAATGAATAAACTAGCCAATTCAAATGTTAAACATAACATATTTGTTCACAAAATCTACCAAACTCAACCTCCTATTCTTCCCACAACTTAGTGTTCCATCTCTCCTTGGGCCCTACTGTTTGTGGATGTCAAACCTCCTTGCATGACTTTCTAGCATCAACAATGCTCTTACGTGGACCCTATTCAAGCTCGTAATAGATATATATATCTAAACTGGTGTTTCCCTTCAAGGCTTCATGCACAACATTCATCTACCAATAATCTTTCAAGTCTACATTGCTTCATAAGAGCTTCAAATTTTAATAATTCGTCATCCCCACTTGCCCTAACTGAATACAACCTAGACTTTTTCATTTTAAACTTAATCCAGAAGCTTTATCTAACTCCCCAGTCTATGTTATCGGGGCATGCATTCTTGTTTTCCATAAACTTCTTGTCAAATCCCACATATTCATTTATCCACCTTTGACAATGGCAATCATGAATACTCATTCAAGCAGAAACAACACAAAACAGTAGATATGAGGTATCAAACTTGGGGGTCAGTCAGATTGACAGTGGTAATCGTGCATGAGAATCAAGAGACTTAATCAAAGTGGTCCCTAATGTTGAGATGCAAATTGGGCAGTAATCCTTGGGAATGATTTAATAGTGAAACATATATTGTAGACCTAAAGTTTACAGCAACTATAATGTAGAGAAATTAATCTATTGACGTGAAACCCTGCAAGGAATAATATGTTTATTTTCAGCAAGAGAAATCACAGGGAGTTCTAAGGATGTCACATACCATGTTCATCAGGACTCTGTTGAATGCAAACAAAATTTAGATTAATCACAAGTGGCCAATTTAAAAGCAAAAAGTACTCAAAACATGTGTTAAAAAAAATTAAACAATTTATTGAAAAAAAAAACTGGTGTAGCTAAATCCCTAGAGACAAATTAAGTTATGCACATAAACTTACTCTGTTTCTTCATGGCAGACAATGAGTTTGTCCAGGGAAGAAAAATAACATTTGGTAAAACACACAAATTTCTACTTGCAATACTACTAGACACCTATATATTCATCACTGAATAATAACATCTGTTCACTTTTTTAGCTTCCAGATTACTTTATCATATATTGCCTAGAACAAATTCTAACATATGATTCAAGTAGCTCACAAAGCCTTGTTGCATAGCTAGAAGGGTTTTCTTCTCCTCCTCATAAATGGGACTCACAAGACCTCTGAATCGCTTGATAAGCAAAGATTAGTAGTTAGAGACCTTATCTAGGAAAACATACACTCCAAATACACAAAAACAGGACAAGTCTCGCCAACAACTATTCACACCTAAAAAATCTAGCTAATTAGGGATATTAAATCCTATACTCTAGAATTTCAAAATGAAACAAGCAAGTAAAGCTGCCAACAGTCTCTCACAGGCCTTCCTTGGACTCAACAAACATTTAAAAAATAAAAAAAAGTAGGATAACTTAAAGCCATTTAACAAAAAATTGCATGTTCAACTGAATCAAATTTCCGCAAATGAAGAACAGAAAACCAGGCGAGTCTTAAGAAACTCCTACCACATTCGAAACACTATAAGCTATTAAAATATTGTAAGCAATCGAAATTGCTTTGTTAAAAAATGTAAAGTAAAATTTCATTTTCAAATGCCAGAGAAGTCATTGACGAATGTATTTAACTATTAAAACTAACAGCCGCTCATGTATTCTCTATTTTATCAGTTTGAACAGAATTCTTCAATGGCGAGCTTGAAAAAGAAAAACCTAACATAAAATTCGATTCCAACTTTTCTCCTTCCAAATGCAGTTCAAACAAGAGGCAAACAAACCAAAAAAAAAAAAAAGGTTTGTCCGAAATTTCACTCACCCTGCCACATGGATTACACTGCGCTAGTTAGAGCTGCTCGTCCTCCTACATATCAAGTCGTACACTAGGGTTGGAAAACATTTGTGGCGTTGCGAGTTCGAAGCTGAGGGTTTCACGGGAAGGCCATGGAATCCAAGACTAACATAGACATATAGTGAAAGGGAAGGGCGGCGAAAGAACAGAATAACGTTGACTGTACAATTTGGCCCCTCTCTACTCATCATACATCATGTATCATCATTGTACGGCCTTAATTCCTTTACCACACGATGGACATGATAGAGTTATCTTATCCAGCGCGTACTTTCACGTACGTGGACGAAAAGGATGCAGAAAGGGATTTAAAATTCGCGTTGAGATGGTCTGAAGTAGATGGCAGGATAGGGAGCGCTGATCCCTATGATGGGAGATGATGGGAGATGATGGCATGCGTATTGTGTGTGTACAAATAAATATCATCATTAAAACATGTGTAGCATTAATGGTGGCAATCATTAGTCGTATGGATGGGACCCCGTTTCGCTCGCCGTCTATCACGCTTCAGTTTTATAACGTGTCTACAACGTCTACGATTTGCAGTTTCAATATTTAAGCCATGCGATGCCGTTTTAATTGCTCAATGTTTAACGCAGGTCTGTTTGCTCTTTTCTCTTAACCCCAAGGTCGCATGGCCCTAGGGGCTCATGGAAATTGGTCTAACAGATGACGACAGCATATGGTCATGTGAAGTTGTGGCCGTGTAAGCGGCTACCGCTAGGCTTTGTTCTAGGGGTATTAATTTTTTAAATTAAAACTCTATAGGATAATAGATATAGAGATTGATGCCCCGTAGGTGAGTACCAAAAATTTATATTTTTATCCTCCAAAGAAATATGATCGTTTGATTGTCGGCGAGTATTGATTTATTAAAAATGATTTGACTTTTTGCTATGTAGCTATGAATAAAGAATATTTACGTCATCAAAGTCACTCAAGGACGATTTTAGTTTTAATCGTTTGACTCTTTGTATCGGAGATTATAAAGATTTATACCCTAGTGGATGGATACAAGCAACCATCATCCTCACCAGTGGGACTACAACCCTTTTAATAAATAAATATTCTTTTATATTAAACTGAAAAAAAATTGATTATCCATAAATATAATATGAAAAAAATTAATATAATAAAATATATATAAAAAATTAAAAAAATATTTTCTAACTCTCTCAATATATATGTGTCAATACAAATAATGACTTTATGATGTAAAACTCCCAAAGTAATATGTTTAGTATGTTTCTAAATATTAGGAGAAATAACCCAGTACGAATGCAATATATATTTAAAATTTATTAAGTACATCACATGTTCAAATATTGTATGGATATTGAATTGATGAAGGAGAAATGTTGAGATTGGAGCTCTGCTAAGATTTTTCATGACAATTTTGTTTTTCTTGGTTGTCTTGTCTTACTTCATACTGTTATTGTAAGGGATTTTACGTTTTTTCACGTATTTCTTGGGTTTGGTGGACCACCCTTTGGGTAGATTTGTATTATTTAATGGCCTCCACCTTATTTGTTACAACTGTGGTTGCAGCGAACAAGAAGGATGGTGCCCAAGCGATCTAGAAAGTTTGTACTGAATGTTTACAATGAGGTAACTCTTTTGACTCTCCCTCTCACCTGAGGAATGTTATATGCCTAATGCAATTGATAATGTATGTAAATGGTATAAGAATCACTCGCTCATTACTTATTTTGTTGGTTGTAACCCCTCTAAGGATTCCTTCAATAATTGGATTCATCACTAGTGGGAGCCTTTTGGCATCCATGTTATTGGTATACAAAACCTTACTAAGGGTTTCTTTCTATTTTATTTCAAAGAGTCATATGAGGTCCAAACCCTTTTGGCAAAGTCAAGTTGTTGGTTTTTCAAAAACATGAAATTGATTATGTCTAAGTGGACTCATGAATTCAAGGTTACCGACCAAGCCTCCTTATGAGTGTCAGTGTAGATTAAACTCCTCGGCCTTCCAGTCCCTTTGTGGTCTTTTTTTTACCAAATTGTCTAGCCCATTAGGTGAGTTTTATACCACAAGCTTCCCAAGTTCTATACTGCACACCGAAATAGGCGAGTCTACATTGAGGTTGATTTACCCAAGGATTTAAAGGAATCCATCGACATTCAAGTTAGTATTGAGAGTTGTGCATAGAAGGTTATTTATTTCAACCTCCCCAACACATATTTTCATTGCCAATCACCCGACCATTGAATCAAATATTATCCCCTCATGGGTCGACCAAAACCCTCCTCAAACCTTTCGTAAGTTGATAAGCCTAGGGTGGTAGAAAAAATAGTGGTTGGACAATGGTATCTAATGAGAAATCGTCAATTGGCCCTCAACCCTCCCCCCCCCCCGTCATTTATCCCTTGGTAACCAAGTCCTTAAAATTTCTTGATATTACTCACCAGCATCTCAGGGCTCAAAAGACCCAGCAAAATCACATTTCTCAAGTTTCTCATCCTCGAGATGATTCTTCACCTGCCAGGATATCCACTACAAGCAACACATTTTCTAGGAGGTTGCACAACCCACCTCGAGATGGTGGTGACTCTCCTTGAGAAGATAATGGGGCTAAATGTCATTCCATTTCACTCGAGGATTATCTACCTGCAAAATAATGTAATTATAGTTTTCTTCGTCCTTAGAGATTTTGAGGATGGGCAAGGGGAGCCCCGAATAGATGATGTTTCCCAATAAATATTCTCTCTTAAAATGTTTGAAGTCTCATAGATCCCTCTCAAAAATTCTTTATGCTTGTAGTTTGTCAACACTTGGGTTATCCAGATTTTTTTTATCTGTAGGAAGTTAAGGTTTTTGATTTTCTTCTGCATACTACTGTGAAATATATTTGACCTGATGCCACCCACTTCTCCACTCAACATGATGAGGGATGTGTCAGTGCCATTATATTGGTTTCACCAAAGTTATCCTCTTTAATTATTACCATGAGGTGTAATTCGTCACATTGAGCTATTTGGTTGATCCTTTATATTGATGGTCATTCATTACGAGTTCTCAACATTTACACTCCAAATGATGGCCCTAATAGAATGTCTTTATGGTGTTATTTAACTGATAATCTACCCCTTGCCACATGGCTGGTGTGTGGAGATTTTGATATGGTTGAAAACCTCAAGGATTAGTGCCTTGCCTATGATCTGGTGCATGGTAGAATGCAAAGTGTGATATTATTTTAGGAATCAATGGGGCCTAGTGGACCCTCTCCTCTGATGGCACTCCTTAAATACCACATCTTGGTTTACATGGTATAATTTTCATATCAACATTGATTAGGTCCTCAAAAGACTAAACTATTATATGCTGACAAAACAAAATATTTTTTATTTTACCTCTTCCAATGGACATAGTGTCACTGTATTTAGAGCATGTTATTTTAAACTACACTCCCATCTCTTACCAAGTGGAATGGAGTAACATCAAATTTAGAGTGCCACGCAATCAATTTATCCTCAACACATCCCTTTTGACTCATGAGGGCACCATCTAGCTCATTGACAAGATTTAGAACCTGGCCCTTCAACCTCCTTATGTTATTAGCTAGATTGAGTGGTAACATGAGGTTATTTTGCACACCACCACCTTTCTCTACCACTATGGAAAATAAGTTGTTAATGTTCAAAGGTAGGGCAATGAAGTTGTGTTAAAAGAGATTTGGTGAGTTCCTCCCTTACTAAACACAACCCCTTCAATATACACTTGAAAATTTTGGTCACCTCCCTCAAACACTAGATTAAAGTGGAAGATAGTTATGCAACTAGAGGGGCATAACTTTATGCTCGCCTTCATTAGCTCAAAATTGGAGATAAGGGCTCGAAGGAATTTTAAAAATCTCTCTGAGCCTAGAAAGCTCATGACCATATCAAGTCTATCAAGTTAGCTCCTCTGAGGCTTACCACTTTACTTGACATCTCCTCTATCATTCTAGACCATTATAAATTAGTCTTCTAGGCTCAGGAGGAAATAGTTGAGAGGACTCAGGCCTTGCAAGAATGCCTTGGTGTGATTCCTCATAATCTCTAACTTGCCTATTAGAAGCTTTGTTATACTCCTTTGAATCTCCATGATCTCTCTAAGGCCCTCCATATCATGAACAATGATAAAACCCCTAGCCTTGATGGCTTCCCTTGTGAATTATACAGAGCCACATGGGAATTTGTTAGGCCCAATCTACTTCAAGTCTACAAAGAAGCTCTGCAAAAGAAGTCTTTGGGCTCCATTATTAATCAAGGTAATATCAAATTCATACTTAAATTTGGAGATACTGAGCTTATCAGCATTTGGCACCCTAAAACTTTATTAAATGTGTTAGGATTGTGGAGCTAAAAGCTTCACTGATGCAGACACGGAGGAGGTTGCAGGAGAGTTGCTAAGTGCCAGAGACACTGGCGTCGGTCAGGCCAACCGACGTCGGCAGGATAGGGCAGGAAGGCAACCGACGTCGGTCAGAGATCGGCCGGCGTCGGTGACCCCCAGGCGGACAGGGACCGGCGTCGGTCGCCTGTGTGGTTCGGACTGCGTTTATTACGGGCAGTTAGCTAACGAACCAAGTGTTTGCATGATCAGGGCTAATTATAGACTGAGAGCTGCGGATCTAATTATTGTAATTAGATGTCTAATTATTGTTTGGATGAGATCTATATAATAGACTCATGGTTGTATTGGAAAAGTGTGCTAGGGAGTAAGAGAGCATAATTATAAGCTCCTTCTGTGTGTGAGGTAGAGCAATGGTGCGTTCCTCCTAGTGCCTCAGTACCAGGTGTGTTGGTGCTGGATTGGAGAGCCAGCTGGGTTCTTCAAGAGTGTAGGATCTTGGTCACAGTTGTATGGCCTATATAGGAGATCTACATGGTAAGTAAGATCGTTGATCTGCAGGTGTATGTGTGTGCAAGGTCGAGGTTCACAGGTGAGCAGAACCGTTATTTGATTTGCAGGTGTGCAAGGTCATATAGACAGCAACACAATAGGGAGCAGTATCAGGCAGGATCTACTTGGAGTACAGGTGTGTACTCGGATAGAGCAAGAGGAAGGCAAGGGAGTTCCTTCCATAAGTATGGTCTGTTGAATTGCAGGTTGTTGCAGATTCATGGGAGATCTACTTGAAGTACCTTGAGTACTTGTGGAGCACGTGGAGTGCTTGTGGAGTGCGTGGAGCACTTGTGGAGTGCGTGGAGCACTTGTGGTGTGCGTGGAGCACGGGAGGTGAACACCAACTCTGTATTTGAGTTGGGTGTTGTGACCTGAGAGGGAGAGCTTTGGGGAGGAGAATTACTGTTCACTTGAGGTGTGGGAAACCTCTGTAAGTGGTGGAGAAGAAGTGGCATCTTCTTTATTGTATTCTTTTCTGTATAAAGTGTTAATACAAGTTGTGTATTGTCTCTCATATCATGTGTTATTCTGAATTCTAGTTACTTGGTGAATCTGGTTAATTTCCGCATATTAAGTTGCTTGGTTTGGTAATCAAATTGTGTGCTTCCGGTTTATCTCCCAACAAAATGTGTCTTATAAGATCTTTTCCAAAGCTCTTGTAAATTATCTCTATCTTATTTTGTTTGCAATTATCAAACTGGAGCAAACTAGTTTTATCAAAAGTAAATACATTCTTGATAACCTTATTATTTTTTGGGAGGGTATGGAATGGGCAAGGGCTTCTAGTAATAAAACCATTTTTCTCAAATTGGACTTTGATAAAAATTATGATAATATTGAATGGCCTTTTGTAATATCTATGTTGCAAGCTCTTAGCTTTAGCCAGTTCTTTATCTTGGTTGTTCAAACCTTTCTACTTGATGCTTCATCTTGTCTCATTATCAATGGTCTCAAATCTGACTATATTAGCCTTCAACACTCTATACGCCAAGGCTGGCCTCTTGCCTCAACATTGAATGACCTCTCTATAGAAACTCTAGGTTATCTTTTGGCTCATAAGACAGAGCAAGGTCTAGTCAAGGGTATTGTTCTCCTCGATTGATCCTCTCAACTCATTAATGATCATTTTGTTGATGACACCTTCCTTATTCTTGAGGACCAAGAAAAGCCTTTCAAATATGTTATGTAGTGTCTTGATATTTTCTACCTACCCTCTAGCTCAAACTTGCAATGAAGCAAAACCCAATGCTTCAGACGGAGTATGATTTCTATGCTTAATTGGTTGATCCATTACATGTGTAAATGGATCTGTAGAAGTGAGTAATTCAAATTTATGGGCATCCCCTTTACCTTTGACAGTTCTCTTGTAGAGTTATGGCAATATGTCATTAACATAGTGGAAAAAAAGGTAGAGTATTTGGCTATGAATCCACTTTTGTTGGCAAGGAAATTCTAAGTTTATACTAAATTTTTGGCTGCCACTCATGTCTATTATTCTTCTTGTTGGGATCCATCCAAGGCCTCCTATGATAATTTGGTGAATATTTTGAGATACTTCCTATGGTCTAATGCCAAACACTTGAGGGAGTTTCATAGAGTTGCCCAGGACATTTGTTGTTTTCCTCATGAAGAATGGAAAATGGGAATTATTGACATCTAAAAATAAAGTATTGCCTTGTGTGCTAAGTAGGTGATCAGAGCCATTAAATGTAATGAATCTTGGATAATCCTTCTTCATCATTGCATTTCCTCTAGTTATTCTTATGGTAAATCTAGCTATAAAAATATTGGCTTTCATACCTTGATTATCACTTATGCTTTGATTAAAATTTAAATCTCTTTTGTGTGCAAAAGTATTTGGAAAGTCTATGAGATTGTTAAGCCCCATATGGAATGGGTTGGTGATGGATTTCACCATGGTCTCTCTTTCAATGACCCCAACATGTGGTGGTCCCCTATCATGACCATTACCAACCTGATGTAAGTAGAATTACCTGGTATAAAATCTTTAAGGCTTCTCAAAAAAGGGGATTCACACTATAAAGGAGTTGGTTTATACTTAGGAGTCGACTCCATGCTTGTCTTAAAGGAAAAAAATTAATTAAACAATATTGACTTACCTACTATCCTCTGCTTTTAGGAGTCAATGTCTATTATTATATTGCACGAGTTGGGCCTATATCCACTGTGAGCATGTTGGAAGGATTAGAGATAGAAATATGATACTCACTTTAAGAATTATTCTCTAGGACTCCTTTATCAAGTCATGAGCCCATTTTCTTCAGCAGCAAGCTTAATAAGTGTTGGAGCCTTAATTCCTCTCCCATAACCTGGCTCACCCAACTTGATTATCTTTAAAAGGCCAAACTAGAACCCAGACTTGCCCATTTCCTATGGTGTTTAGTTTTTCAGGGCCTCCCACTAGGGGAATGTCTCTCTCATATCAATATTGCTCAACCCATATGCCTAGCTTTCAGTTATCTTGAGTCATTTAAGCACACTTTTTGGTTTCATCCTAGAGCTTAGTTAGCCAGTCGACTTCCCCCTTGGTGATAAAATCCAAATAGGTAGACCTTTGGAAGATAAGTGTTTAAATGTGTTTTGAATATTATGTGATTTGGTAGTGTGTGCAAAAGAGTAAAATAGTGTAACTAAATAGTAATTTGAAAAACCACCTATTTAGACTATATGAGTTACTCCAAGCATATAAATAACTGAAAAGGAAGTGTGAATTAATTACTAACAAATAGTTATTAATTCCTTGATGAAGAATAGTACAAATTCAGTTCAGGTGACACTATATGCAAATAGTACAGAAAGAGTTGATTGGGTCACTACTATTCTATAGAAGAAAAGTCTTTAAGAAAAGAGTCGAATGAGTCGACTATGTCTCTCAGAAAAAAGACAAGATAAAGAAATAAGTCAACTAGGTTGACTTAGTTGGCTGTAGGGTTAAAGTTTTGAAGACTGTTAAGTTGTGAAAAATAAATCTAAATAAAGTATTGAAATGATAGAGAAAAGAAAGAGAGGAATCTTGGTAGGCTTGAAGATGATTAAGATTTGAAAATTTCATGCTAAAGTGCCTTAAATAATACTTTAAAATTATGGAAACCAAGTCGACTGGTTTAATCTAGTTTTGTAAAACCCTGTGTGTTGAAGAAGAATAGGATGACTAAGTTGACCTGTTTGACCTAGTTTGTTGATTTGTATGTTGTCAAAGAGAATAAGATGACAAAGATGACTTGTTTAACTTTGTATGATTATCTAGGATTGAAAAGGATTTCTATGTCAACTTGTTTGATTTAGTAACCTATATTTGATGATGACCTGTATAGATATAACAAAGTCATCTTGATGTAACTATGTGTTAAACTTGCACAATAAAGTTAGAACTATATCGATTGGTTTGATACAATACTAAAAATATAGAAAAATATAATAATATGATAAAAATGAAAGCGTGAAAGAAAACCTACAAGGGTTAGATTCATGTCGAGTTTACCGAAATGTATGTAATAGGAAATGTAGTAGATCTATAAATCAATCCTAACTCAAAGAAGATACATCCTACTTACACTTTTGATCATGGATACATTATATATTCAAGGTAATGACCAATATGGATCTACTAGACCTATCCAAGGTATCTCTTACCATAATAATATCACTAGGGAAGGTTCCAAAGCCTCCAATCAAGCAAAAATATGCAATAACCCTAATTAGGTCATGTGTTTTCATATTCACTAAATTAATAACAAGTAAAGCAAAAAATCTAATTTAATGCTCACCAAAGCTTTTGGGACAAAGTGGGGGTAACAAACATGAAAAGTAAACATTCATAGAAGACATACTCACATCAATGTATATGCAATCGTAATGCATGGAAGAGAAGTACAAATGCATATCTATATACTCTTAAAAATGAGGAACAAAGTTAGAAATTATTACCTTTGAAGATGAAACTGTCAAGCCTCAATCTCTCCAATTGGACAAGGTGCTTCACCATAGGTTTTTGTGGTATGTAAGGATGCTAAGGATAAATTAGCTCTAAGCTACACAACCTCTTAATGCATCCAAAAGACTTTTCCACAAAACAAGATCCGTATCTCTAAAGAAAGTATGAAACCTTAAGCTTGCTCTTCAAGTAGAATGGTGGATAAGTAGATGTGAAATATATCTTACTTTTTCTTCTTTTCTCATAGAAATGGTGAAATGGATGTGTTTATATAGGCAAATCTAACCCTAATCCTTTTAAAAAGATTAAGTCAATAAGGTCAACCCAATCAACCTAGTATTGTTATTAACAAAAACAAATTAGGTCATGGACTAGGTCAACCAGGGGCTGACCTAGACCCTAATAAGTTTTATTAATATGAGTACAAGGTTGATGGGGCTGACAATGTAATGTAACCTGTCAAAAAGGGTTTTAGATTAATGAAGGGATAATGAATGTGGTAAATGACTAGATGAGGGTGCAAAATAAGAGGCAAAGCTTAAGGGAATGGTTTTAAGAGATGGATATGTATATAGCTAGTGGTAATAAGGTACAAGAATCCTATGAAGCACCAATGGTCTGTTTAACCCTTTCTCAGTGCACCTTTTAAGTCGTGCACTCAAAGAGATTGAGACTCAATGGGTTCTTGCAAGATAAAAAGCATTAGATTTTGATAAAGTTTAAAAATATTATGTGTATACAGAGTGATGGTATTTAAATAGAAATAAGGAGGAAAGGTCAATGACCATTATTCAAAATTAGTTATAAGAGAATCAAGTGTGGATGATTATTCAAATAATTAAAAATTCCTTGGATGATTCTAGAGGAGGGAAGGTTCTAGAGGTAGAAGCCTCTAGAATCTCTTTGGAAGTCTAATTATGATTAGTAGTGGATTAGTCATGTGATTAGGAGGTTCTATAGAAATTAGAGGAATAGAAGAGGATACTCATAGGCTAGGGTAGGTGGGTAGGTTTGTAGGAAAGCCTAAGAGTAGGTAGGTAGGTAGGTTATGGGAATTTTAAAATCTCGTATAATGGATAAATGAGATTAGTTAGTAATTAACAGCCCAATTAAATGGATTAATTGATTTGTGGGATGAGGTAAGGTTAGTATGATGAAGAATAATGAAAGGATGGAATTTAATTATTTAACTAGGACTATGGTTATGAGATTGATAAGGATGAATAGTGAGATTAGTAAAATATTTAGTATGAGCATATTTAGGTGCATACATTTTCCCCCTCTTTTAAAGGGCATTACGAGTGAATGAAGTGAAAGGAGTAATAGTCTTTCAAATAAAAACCATTTCATGGATGAATGTTAGTAAATGATGTTAGGGGATATGATGTCCCCTTGAGGGGACATATGGGGAGGAAGGAGCTAGATGGGCACTCAAAAAGAAGAAACATGGGGTGAGATGCGATGAATAGATAAGGGTATGGGATGCGATATGTGAGATAGATGATGAAAATGATGAACTCGACCTGAGCAGTGAGCTACAAATTGATGATGCCCTTGGAAAAGACACATGCATAGGGAGTAGAGATAACCATGTTATTATTTTCGACACATACCAAGGTAGAATCAACTGTAACATGAAGATGATAAGATAAAAGGTCACAAAATTTTGACATATCCCAAGTAAGGATGCATGTAAGGGAGAGTTGTTAGGCCATGATAAGATAATGATTTGATAAGATTAATGATGATTTTAGCTCAGGGTTGAAGTCAAGTGATATCATGAATAATATGAGAGATAATAAATGATATGATCAAGTGACCAAATAGTGAATGAGATGTGAAAATGATTGTCGAGCTACCATTGGGCATTAAAAAGTGGCCAAGTGTTTCCTATTTATTTTAAGTCAAAACTGCTTGTTTCAAGTGTAAAACTACAACTTCAAGTCAAAACCATATTTCTTAGGTGAAAATTTGCATTTGGGATTCAAAACTACATTTAATGAGATGTTGTTTTTAAAAACCTATCAAAAATGGTCATGGTTAGTGGTCAAGTAAAATCATAACTGACGAGGTCAAAATTATTTGTGCAATGTTACCTCTTGTAGAGCAATACTTCTTTTTGCCTAGAGGATGAGATTTTTGAGATTTTGAGCCACAGTCCATCTTCAATCCAACCTAAAAGGTAGATGTCCATCACTCCAAGCACACCAAGTTAGTCCAAATGGAGGGCTCTCACCATGGTTGCCAAATGAATGCTAGTAATTTTGAGCTTATGGATTCAAACTACTAAAAATAACAATTTTACCCAAAACTTACAAGACATCAAAATTAAGAGAAATATAAGAATAATCAATAATCATAAATAAACTCATACCATTACCTAGCTCCTAAGGGCTTCCCTCCAAGATTTTTCAACTGATTCTCAATGATTTTTAACTTTGTTGTTGGGTTGCTATGAATAGACTCATATTTTTGGTATGATGATGGTTTGATCAATGGCTTGATTAAAGACTATGTTAATGGAAGATTTTAGCATGAATTAAACATGGATTTTTTAGTTAGCTTGTAGTTAGTTTGGCCATGGAGGAGTGATGGTGTTTAAATAGAAATAAGGAGGGAAGATCAATGGCCATTATTCAAATTTGGATAGAGGAGAATCAAGGGTAGAGGATTATCCAAGGAATTAAAAATTCTTTGGATGATTCTAAAGAAGGGAAGGTTTAGAGGTAAAAGCCTCTAAAATCTCTTTAAAAGTCTAATCATGATTAGTGGTGGATTAGTCATGTGATTAGGGGATTCTAGATAAATTAGGGGATTAGGAGAGGCTATTCATAGATTAGAGTAGGTGGGCAGGCTTGTAGGAAAGCCTAGGAGTAGGTAGGTAGGTGGATTATAGGAATTTTAAATTCTCATATAATGGATAAGTGGAATTAGTTAGTAAATAATGAGGACTAAGTAGATTAATTAATTTATGAGATGAGGTAAGGTTAGTATGATGAATAATAATGAAAGGAGATATGATTTAATTATTTAATTAAGATTATAATTATAAGATTGATTAGGATAAATAATAGGATTAGCAAAATACTTAAGGTGAGCAAATTTAGTTGTATACAATATTTTTTAAAATAAAAGTATAGTGTAGAGAATAGAATCTTTAGTGGTTAAAAACTTATAATGGGATAAAAAACACAAGTAGAAATGTCAAATAAAAAACTAGGACAAGAAAAAATTCTTTCCAATATTTTATTCATTTTACTTATTCTAAACAATTGACTTGAAACATCTCTTATAACACTGGGAACACAATTAAGAAAATCCAAAATAATTTTAATCATTCCAACTTCAAAATAAAACATAATACCTCATACAATGTAATTTTGATTAAAGTGTTTTGTGATTTCATGGAATCTAAATCCATGATTAAATACTTAGTGTATAAGCACAAGCTACTTGATTTGGATAATCATAGACCCCCTGATATTTATTCTAATATGGGTAATAACCATCGTAAACTAAGAAAGGTTGGGATGTATACATTAAATCTTATATTAAATAATATTCAAGATTACAATTTAATGAACAATATTAATAATATCAAATCTTATATTTTTATAAAGTTTAAAGTAATAACATAAAATAATAATGACGTACAAATCTTATGTATTCAAGGGCTTGGTGTATTGGTGAGATACAAGTAGTTTGTACTCATCAACCCAAGTTCCATTCCCATTGAATACATGAGGATTCTTTCAAAAAGTGGTCACATGAACACCTTAAGGTAGGGGTCACACTTTTCCTTGTGGACCATGCAAAACACAACAAGGCATTTCAAATGTGAATCGTTTGGCAGACATTACAGACTCAGTCCCACCTACATGTCCCACTTTGAGAAGGTGCTCCCCCATTACTCCAGTTTATAGCTCCAGTATATCAAAAGTGCTTATCCCAACATTTTTTCTTCAAGTGACATTGCTCCCCACGGTCTTCAAAGATTCTCCCTATAAAAAATAGTCAAAAAAGAACCACTTATCAATATCAAAATATTTTTAATAAGAAAAAGTTGATTGTTTACAAAGATTGTATTAATTCTAGTTTGAATTGTCAAAATTGATATATATTAACATTGAGAGCTTGAAAAACAAAATGAATATTGATAAAAGAAAGACTAACACTCACAAACTTCATAAGTTAATCTAAATTGAAAACATTTTAAGGCAAATAAATTTTTAATGTTTACAAAAATCAAAGATAAACACCATTTTTTTAAAATTTTCTATACCCAATAATATGAAAAATAACTTCACCTAATTTCTTAATTCAACTAATATTTAAAACCTTCTTTTTGACATACATTAATAAAAAAAAAAAAATACCTTCATTTTTATCATATTTAAATATATAAATAATATTATAAAAATAATAATCTCATTTATATATATTCTTATTTATATATATTCTAAATGTATATAAATAATTCTTATTTTAAATACATATTTTGTTTTATGAAACACTCTAAACACATGGTAGAGCAAAGAACATAGAGAAAGATCTAACAATCATAAGGATGAAAGATTCCCTTTTGAAAAAAAGAGAGGTATCAACACTAATTTAAGAGCAATTCCAATGCCACATTGCACCAAAAAATTCAAGGTAAATAAGATAATATAACTAAATAATACATTTTGACATGTACATATTAATTTAGTCTAAATTATATTAAATTCATCATTGTTATCATTATATTTAGTTTTATAATTGGAATTTATATGATATAGTATTATTTATATATTTTTATGTTTGAGAGATTTTTAATATATAAAATAAATCTAATATTTATATATTATTTTAATTTTTTTTTAAAATGGTGATTTGTTTATAATTTTTTAAATTTATATATATATTGGTAAATAATTATAAGAAAACCTATAAATCATATACTTATAAATATGTTATTATGAAAGAAAAAAATGAGTTTTAAGAAATTTGTCACGTTAGAATTTTCACCTTCTAAACTCTATTAGTTATAGAGTTTTTAGTGATGTAATATTAAGTCATAAGCTCAATTTATCCGTCAATTAGCATCAATATAATATATTTTATATTCAATGTATTTTTTAAGTAATGGAAGCTTGTACAATATAATATTATTTAAATAGTTTTAATTTTTGTGAGATTTTTAATTCTATGAAAATATTTATAATATTCAAACAATCATTTTGACATTTAAATATTTTTCATGAATAATCATTTCTCTATGATATTTTAACCCATGTTATCCATATTCATCTTTATATACAAATTTTTGGCATATGTATAAATTTTATTTTTATTATAACTTTATAAATGTAGATGAACTATCTTATTTGCTCAATATTTTAAATAAAGTAATTTTTTTAGACACATCATTTTGATAGCATCATATAATTGTGGCATCTTTTTTATGCCTTAGTATATTTGCTTACTTTTGGCTTCTTTTGGTACATTTTCTCTTCATAAGGGACCCTTCATAGTCTTATGTTATACACATTTTCCTATGAACACCTTCAGATTTGTCACTTATTTACACTAAGATCCATTTAGTCATCCTCTAGTTTAGATGGATCTCTATCCATGGTATTTTTTTAGCTTGATGATTTTTAATGATAGCCAAAAGTGGTCTAACCATTTTTAGTGGTGGTCGAAAGCGGTCAAGTTGCTTGTGGGTCCATTGTGCCACCATGTGATGATTTATAATGTCTTGATTGTTCACTCTTTTTCATAATTAGTCTATGAGAAAATATATCCTAAATTTGAATTCAAAGGAGCCTATATATACTCATGTACCCTAATTCATTTTAGATCAAGTAATCATATCCTATCTACCAAGTTATTAAGCTGCACATTGAGGTTATCCATCACACACTTATTAAGGAGAATACACATTGATCATATTTTACCATTATTACTTTGTGACTGCATACGTGTACTAAAATAAGGTTGCATTAATGAGCTTATATATTTATTATTGATTATCATAAGGAGAGAAGCTGAAGTCCTTTCTCTCACTTGGGTTGGGTTACTCACATATGTAAAACTATATAAGCCATGATTTTAAGCGTGTGTAATATATAGCTACAATCCTCAAGGGGCCTTGAGCCACTAACCTTACATGTTTTCTTTAGAATTGGAATATTGTGGTGAATTAGGGTTATATTAAAGGATAAACATTCAAATGATTGCACACATCATATTTGTTTAGGGAAGACAAATTTCTTGACTTCAACAATTAATGAAGGATTTTGGAAAATTTTAGACCTGAGAGATTCATAGATCCATATTCATAGAAGGTTTCCACATTTGACCAAAATTATTATATCTATGATGGTCAAAAGTGGTCATTTATATTCATTTCCCATCAAAAATGATCATCATAAAAAAATATAATTTACTTCTTGGAAGATCTTCTACATAATTCCAAAATCACTTTTTCAATATCTCATTCATTTATAGATCTTATATTAAATATATTCAAGTACACATCTCTCTTTACCCCTCTTTTCCTATTTTGATTATAAATCATTCAATAATTTCATTATAATCTCGTACACAGACAAATCTAATTTACTAAATTTACTATATTTAGTTAAAATTTCCTTATACCCGTATTTCATCAATTAGTATAGAATTTTAAATACTTGTGCATCCTTTTTATTAAACACTTACTAATGATTTAAGCATCATTTTTAAATCTTTGTCGAAGTCAAACATATGAGTTCAAGGTATTAAGAATAAATTTGCATACTTGAGATCTTTTTTTTCCTTGTCTTCAACCTTTTCAAATGTAGCCCGAAAACACCCTCAATTTGTTAGAAAAATACTCTACATTCAACCACAATACCTTCAAATTTTTTGTTTTATAACATCAATAATTAGTGAAACGTTAATATATTTGTGTATTGGAGCTTGGGCAAGGATATCTTACGTAGCCAAATTGTAAACCATATGCTTACTTTGATCTTTATTCCTACCTCAATCAGGGACTCACTACTTTCACCTTTTAAAAGGTGCAAGTTATGTTGAGAAGGATATAAGTTTCTATTTGCATAAAATAATTTTTTTTTACAATAAGTAAAATATTTTAAAATGAGATGGGCATTAATAGTGAGAGGTAATGACAAGTATTTTAGGTGATATAAGATTCTAGACGGTTATATTATACACTAAACCTGGATTTAATGTAGTGAGTGTATTCATATACCCTACACCCATTACAAAGGGGTCTATAGCTTACAGCGTGGTGACATATTTGATTGGTAGTTTTATATTATCAAAAGTGAGTAAGGACATCATGAGCATTGATTTGATTGCAATAGGGCTCCACATTTGATGTGTTACTCCAATCAATATTACAATATAACTAACCTCAAATATTCAACACATTAAAGTCATATAATCTATATTTATATATAATAATTATAATATATTTTAATAATATATAGTAATTATATTATATATTTATAATTATAAATATTATTAAAATATATAAATTATAATTACTATATATATTACTTTTATATATATAATTTTTATTGATACATTATGTATAATATCAATGAGATGTGAGTGAGTTGGTTAAGTGGCTTGGTTGTTTCAAGTCTCACCCATGTTTAAATCTCTGAAAATGTATGTGAGACTAGTTATGGCCATTGGTTGTATTTTCAGGGTAGTTAATGGCTATTGGTTATCTTTGAGGCCGATAGTGGCCAATTTGGTAATATCTGTTATACATATGGTATTTAGGTGGTTAATAAATTACATGAGGATCTGGGCCCTCGATTGTGTCATAAACTGGTCTATGCTCTGGTCAAAAGTTGTCATCAATAAAAAAAATATTATATATAGTTATTATTATAAATATTTATCAAATTTATATATAATATGTATATGTATTAATATATATATTCTTATAATAATATTATAAGAATATAAAGGTTTAGAGTCCACAATTATTCTACAAGAGTATAATAATAACAAATTTATGCATTTGAAACAAAATTCATAGGAAAAAATTACAGGGAAAGCACCATGTCTTCCTCACATAACATCTAACACTCACAACCACATCTCTTCCTTAATTGGGCCATGTGTTAAATCTATCACCAGTTTTGGTATATAACTCACAGGGTTTGTGTATCATTTTCACCAACGGTCCTATGCCTACGAAGAAGAAGCTCCAATTGGGAAATATTTACTTCTTTTTATGGCTACCTACTCTAGACTCCAACTTCTCAACCCATGATTTGATGGCGCTAACTACAAAGTCGATGGCGGAGCTATAAAATATATAAGGTTTGGCTCTTGCAATATAAATTCAAATTCAATGGTGGTGGTCACTTCCTCTGCATTAATCAACATCAATGGCAATAATTTTTTTAATTTTAACTATTTCATAAAAATGGGGTTGTTATTCGATTTGTATTTTTGTTTGACTTAATTATATGAGTCAACTAAACTACACCTTATATTTTATTTTAAAACTCAATGCTTCCTTTTACATTAAATATATTGTTTGTGGAAAAAAAAAATTATGTAATTTGAGTTGGGTGGGAATTTTTTGGTTTGTTGTTAAAGAGAGATTCACTAGAGTGAAAGAGTGTAACTTGGCAATCATACCTCCATCCAAACACATGGCTGTTAAACCCATATCACTTATTGTTCATGAATATAAAACAACAATAATCTAATATTTTTGGTGGAGGTGATGGTGGAAAATGGGGTGTATGTTCCTTCATACAAGAATGAGTTGTGCAGAGAGGAGACATTTTATTTCATGATGAGCTTGAATGATTATGAAGTGATGGGGAATGACAAGGCCATGTAGAGTATTAATGTGGTGAAATATTTCAAGGTGAGTTAGACGAGGATGGTGATGGCCAATGACAAAGTGTTTTAATTAATGGACTTGAAGAAGGCCACATAGATACAAGTGCAAATTTTAGTGACATGTAACGTATATCAATACAATCTATAGTTTACATCAAATTAACCCAATTACCTGATACATGATTAAAACAAGGGTCATATCAATAAAAAAGGTGTCAAATATATGATGGCACCTCTGAAATGTAGAGAATGCACCACATGCCAATTTAGATGAGTTAAAAATGAATTAGATAAAAATCATGACTAGTTTAGCTATTTAAACCTAATTAGAATAATCTAAAACCAATTAAACAAAAAATGGAAAAGGCTTCTTTAATGAAATATGCATCCTACGTAATCTAATTGATTGATGCAGGATACCATATGCAAAAAGATATGGATAAATATATTTCCAAGCTTTTGCATTTTCATTCTCAAAAACATTAATAACAACTATTGTATTCATAACAATATTGCTCACTTTTATTTATTTAGTGAATAAAGGAAAGGTAAAATTATGGATAAGACCGTAAAAATTGCCAATTTTTGGAATTCTGCTAAATATGTGTTCAAATCCCCACCAGTCTCTGCATACTATCTCCAAGTGCTATGGTGGTATGATATATCTCAAATTAGGTACCACCCTAACTGTTATAACTTCCCCTATGAAGGTTGCAACTACCATATTGAAGAGTGAAAGTTACACTCAAAGGGATGCACATTTTTTAGTTTTGGTAAAGTGAGGTTTTGTAAAGTGAAAGAGTGTAATTTGGCTTAGTTGTACCTCACTCAAAATCCATGATCGTTGACCCCATCCCACCTTTTGTGCAAGAAGGTTAAGCAATAACAATCAAATATTCATTTTAATAATCTTTCTGGAACATCTTTTCTTTACTAGTGCTCCCTTGGATTTTATGCTTTTTTTTCTAGCAAGAATAAATAAGATGCTTATGAAGAGAGGTCTAATTATGACCATCTTCTCTTCTAGGATTTTGGGTATGGTGTTTTTGTATGTTTTTATGCTTGATGTAATTGTACTAGGTGTCAATATATTGGTTGCATAGATGAATGGAAGCTATCAAGATATACTTGATGACCTTAACGTCATGTCCCTATGCCAACAATATTGCAATGTTGATTCAAGTCACATATAGGATGCAAATCCCTTTTGAAATCAAATCAATGATCACAACATCCTCATACACTCTTGACAATAGAAAATGACCAATCAAATATGTTGTCACCCTACAAGATATGGACCCTTTTGTAATGTGTGTAGGTCATGTAAATCCAATCTTAACTATGAATATAGATCTTGTGTATGATAAAAGCCCTCTAGTGTACGATATCACATGAAATACCTTATCACTGCCCCTCTTCATCACTGCCGATATCACCTTGAAATCATTCACCACTTGCATGTTTTGTATGGCCTTTCCCTTCCCCACCACTTTGTCATTGCTAAAGTTCACCACAAAATAAAACATCTCCTCTCCACACAACACACTATCATGTCATATGAAGGAACACATAACCTCATTTTCCATAATCATCTCAGAGGGGACCAATAATCTTAGGTTCTGAGAGGGTGCATCTATGGATTTATACTCTTATAATATCAATAATACTAATATAATGTTTGTATAATATTCTATATATTAATTAATATGTTATATTATATAGTATTTATTATATACTATTATAATAATTTATATACATACAATATATATACCATATTATTATAATACATAATATTTTTATACTACATATTTTAATATAATAAATTTATATTGTATATATTATAATATTATATATATATAATAATATTATATTATACATTTTGTATAAATGGTAAATTATAATGGCCTCTAAAGGGAAATGAGTGTAATGAACCATTACACCAAAAGCCCGAACTGTTAGTGAATCGCCCACCAGGATCTTAACACCCCACCACCCTTTCAATAATCCCATCATCAGGATGGATGTGTGCCTCCAAGTACATGCAGGCGCCCCATATGAACACTAACATGTAGATGTTACCAATCAAAACCCGAGACTTGAACATGGGTGGGCGCTTTAGTACCACATGTAATGAACCATTATAATAAAAGCCCGAACTGTTAGTGAATTTGCCCACTAGGATCTTAACAATGAGAGTAATGTTGGCTTAGTTTATCCATAAAGGTGGCCCTACCATGTTGAAATCACACCAACATGCATCATTTTGATTCTGCCTATAAACAAACCTTTAATCTTACGCATGCATACCCGTTTTATGTTATTAAACAAACCCACAATGCTATATTTTTTCCTCTACTTTTGTGAAAAATGAAATATTTTGATCTTTCAATGAGATTGGATTGTGTAAGGCCATGTCAAAGAGAATAATTTGATCAAATCAAAATGAGACCTGAGACTTGAACATGAGTCGGTGCTCTAATACCACATGTAATGAATCGTTACACCAAAATCCTGAATTGTTAGTGAATCTGCCCACCATGATCTTAATAATGAGCATAATATTGGCTTCGTTTATCCATAAAGGTGGCCTTACCATGTTGCAATCACCCTAAAACGCATCATTAAGATTCTTCCTTTAAACAAACCTCTAATCTTATGCATGCATACCCATTTTATGTTATTAAACAAACCCACAATGCTATATTTTTTCCTCTGCTTTTGTGAAAAATGGAAGGTTTTGAGCTTTCAATGAGATTGTATTATGTAAGGCCATTTCAAAGAAGATAATTTGATAAGATCAATCCGGCACTGCCCAAATTTAGATCTTGATTGTTGGAGGTGGGAACCTTGTGATGCTAACACAAACATGGTGATTTCTATGGAATGATCTTGATTCTATTTCCAAATGTGGGTCTATTTAAATCTGATAAGTTTGATTCTTATGTTAGTAACATTGTAATTTTTTAGCTCAATGTTGACAGACAAAAGGTTAGAGACCTTATTGGGGATGAATTAGAAGGGCTTGTGCACACATGTTTTATATTGTACCCAAGAAACCTCGTATTCATGAAAATTAATTATTTCAATTCTTAATGAATATTTGAGCTTTGCATTGAAGGAATAAGATAAAAACATTCAAGAAGTTGATGCATAGGATCTGGAGCTACAAAAATTGAAAATGGAAGAACAAAATGGGAATTGGACTGATAAAATGCATGACAAATTGGAGATTTTGAAGACCCAATTGAAGGATGAGTTAGACGATATTTTTCTTCTTGTATGGAGAAGAAAGAATTAGAAAATATTGCCTCTAAAGGGAGTTTCTGTGAAACATATCAAAATAATGGAGGATGTGCAAGCACACATGAGATTGGTTGTAATCTTTGTAAATTATAATGACCTCCAAGAGAGAAACTTTATTATTATGGTCTTGTTCACATAATTCATGTGATTGCGCTTTACATAACAAATGTCAATCCAATGAGTTCAAGGTTCGAAACCCAACAACATTACTTGTGTAGTGACCCTTTTTCTTTTTGATATTAAACTTGAAGAATGGCATGAAGCAGACGATGCACAAGCGACCATCGATAATTGACCTCCTCCATAAGGTAGTCATATGAGCCATAGATTAAAAATAAATTACTTATTATAACAACTTTTATATTATTTTATAATAATCAATATCTTATCGTTCCTAAAGTTATTAAAATGCAATTTAATGTAAATCCATTTATCCATATTACATATTACAATTGTTTTAACATTCATTATTTTAAAATTTTGGAATGATAAGTCATTAATTTTTAATTGTGGAGGATTTCTTTGATTTCTAAACATATCCTTACTACCATAAAATTTAAAGTGTGCATGGTGGTGTAATGCAAATGTCAAAAATTGAAACCGCCATAAGTGGAATGAATTAAAAATGTGACATCTAATTTTTTCATTAAAGTTAACGAAATAAAAAATGCAATTGGCCACATGATGTAAAGGCAATGTTCGAATTTCAAAGATATCTATAAGAGAATGCATTTTCCTTAACTTGCTTCCATTAAGAACTTGTTTAGGATGATGACAATAGATTAGTTTGATGATTTTTAGATGCATTTTATTATGTTTTGTGTGCTGCTCACTAGAGTTTTAATGATTTCATTGTTATCTAGATATAGGGAATTTGACGTTCCTAATTCCACACATTTTTAGTATTAAATGTCTAAAAGGAAGAAGAATAATTGATAGTCACAGTGGGCTTTCAGATCCATTTTTCTTGAAGGTGACACATATTGTTTAGTAAGTCAACACTTAAAAGATTTCCATGGCCAAGGCAACATTGACTACAAGGAAATTGAATATATTTATAAGGATACAATATTTATTATCTTTGCTTCTATATTTGAGAGACATACATCACTCAGAATAGTGATAAACATATTAGGTTCCCTATGGAATAAATCTCACACCTTGATCTTAGGTGTGCTTAAATGGGAGACCAGGCGTGCTCCACAGGTTTGTAAATTACCCGAGGCATTTAAAGGTTGAATACAAGTCAATCCCAGAGTGGAGATTGCACATTTTATTTGAAGCATTTGAGCCATGTC
Source organism: Torreya grandis (assembly GCA_037957365.1). Lineage (NCBI taxonomy): Eukaryota > Viridiplantae > Streptophyta > Pinopsida > Cupressales > Taxaceae > Torreya > Torreya grandis. The sequence goes on along the minus strand of JARHVA010000247.1, from coordinate 467,282 downwards.
TTATTGTAAATCACATTTTTTTGGAAATGCATCTTTGTCTATATCATGTTCCAATTCACATTTTGTTGCAAATCAACTTTACAATAGTTGATGCATAATGTTGAGTGATTTCTTCAACATACCCTCTCTATATAATGTTATGCGATTGAGGTTAAAAAAAATACTCCCGCTTTGTCTATATTCTCTAATATCTCTGAGTCATTTTATGCATTATCTTATAATCATCACAATGATTTTTTTGAACTTTTTTGGGGGTTAACATCTTATAAAATCCTTCTGGGCATAACAAGGCATGACACAACAGTGTGTGGATGCACTTTCTTGTAAATGTAGGTTTGCAATTGCTTTCCCCCAAATTCAAATTCTAACTTACACTTTAGGCTTAGGAAATTCTTTACTGCACATAACCTTGACATTATAATTTAATACATATTTTAAATTATTATAGACCTCCATTATTCATTCTAATTTCATAGAATGCGACCATTGCAATTTATTATAAACTGAATATCTTCACAACATCTAACATTAGGGACCCCTGTCATATGCCACTTGCCATATGCCATGTGCAGTGGTTGTTTCAAGTGGAAGGAAGTTGTCAAAGTCGAGATATATATGATGGTCAATTATTTGGAAAGAAGGCATCAAAAGATATCAAGACAAAACTAAGAAAATAATCTTACAATTAAATACTTCTGACGTAACTATTACTATGTGCATCACACCTTTTCTTCTTAAATTTTTTCCCTTGATTTTTTTAATTCATTATATTATTATTGAAACTTATAATCTTATAAAGCAAACTAAGTATTCAATTTTATTTTTACATTGATAAAATTTTCTTTTATCTTTATTTTTTCAATAATGTTTTATTGGGTTTTTATATGAGTAAATATTTTAGAGTTTCGTAGTTTATAAGTTGAAAATAAAGTTATGAGGTAAGACTGTCTCACGTCTCTCTGTGGAATTTTTGATGCATGGATGTTTTACATCATACTAAATGATCCATCACGTTAATATAATTATAGATGATCATTAAGGTCTTTATAAACCTTATTTTATAATTTTTAATCTAGGTTATTCTCACTTGGAAGAATTGTGTACTATCAAAGATGTTCTAAAATTTTAATTATTTCTTATTATTTAAAGAAGTAGATGGGCCAAGCAGAATTGTCGGTAAATGATATATATTACCAATATTACAAAGTAAGGGGGCTATAAAGGATATAAATATATATAAGATTTATTATTTTTAGTGGAAGTTTTAAAATAATATAATTAATATAAATATTTTAGATATATTTATATAATAAGTATAGAGAGATATTAATTTTAAAGTATTTATTTTAGACTTATTAAATATAAAATTGATTAATTATTATTATTTTTTTTTATAATTTTTTTGTAATTAGTGATAAATATTTTCAATTTAGTTTTGTCAATATATCAGGGTTAAAAATAAAATTTATATAAAAATAAATATGCTCCAAATTTGATTGTATATTTAAGATATTATAATTTTTCGATGATTATTTATAAGTAAAAAGAAAAAACTTCCATGTAACAATCAAATGGACATCAAATTTAATGTTTAAATTGTTTCATAATAATTAAATAGGTGTCAAATTTAAAACAACCATTAATTGTTAACATATTACATACCTTATAATCCACCATTATTCAAGACTACCATTTTAGAATGTCTATCAGCGTAATAACATTATCAATCTCTGTCATACTAACATCCATTAGAAGTACTTATATATGCTCTATGTTCTTGTTTTAAATGAAAACTTCAATTAATCTTAAATGAAAACTTAAATAACTTAATTTCTTTTAAATATGCAATTTTTCTATTTTTAAACTATAAAATAGAAGCAATCATACAACCCACTTTTCAAACAAAAATTTTATATATATATATATATATATATATATATATATATATATATATATATATTGAAAAGTATTTTTTCAATAGATTATATATCATTATTCACACAAAAAATGAGTGATATAACACCACACTCCGTTGTACAACTTAACTCCAAGGGTCGAGAAATATTTACTATTTTAATTTAAAAATAAAGTTAAAAAATCAAAATATAATAAATTTTCAATAAAAAAGGTTTAAACACATTCAATAAAAACACGATAAATAAGGCACGAACTAAGTTATCAAAGTAACCAACAAAACCGATAGAGGTGGAGGATCAAATGACTTGTCACCCCAACCCTAACCACTATCAACAAGCAAATTTATTGTATCACGACCGACTCCCACTTATCATTAATTTTATCCTTATTATCATCTTCTTCTAGGACTTATCTTGACGAAAAATGGCTTAAACAAATCGAAAAAACTTTCTTTGTTATTACATTCCTCCTTCTATAACTTAATATTTTTTAATGAAAAATTATATACATATCTATTGATAAAGATAATAATAAAAAAAATAACTTCCAATAAAAATGTGAAAAAGAGATATTAAATTAAAATATTTTTATATAATTATAATCCAACCAAAATAAAAATATAAATAAAATCTTTATGTTTTTTGTTTTTTTCCCCAGTAACAACCATAACATCAATGCTTTATGGAAGGAAATTGTTGATGAAAGGATTGGTTTGTCAACGTTAACTTTTTCTTTGGTCCCGAGAATCACGCAAGGACGTCCTTGTCTCTTTACACATATAAATAAAAATAGTGCAAAGCGTTGAAGATTCTTGTCAAAAGTTTTTGTTTCTGGTAACTATAACTTTCGGTTCCTAACTTTATCAATTTAATCGATTATTTAAGGCATTTAAGAATAATCAACCATTGATGTGAATGCCATACTATTTAATTATTCTAACTTTTTCTTGATATTTAATTTTATATTAAATGAACTTTTGTACAAACGGCATAAAAAAAAGTATGTAGTATATACATTTATTATTTATTAAGCCTAAAGCTAAACGTAGTCCATACAAACGTCACTCAACTAATTTAATACAAGAGACGTCAACTCAACCTAAGCTTTTGCTGCCTATATCATGAATGGACACTTACTTCTTGATAAAGCTAGTATCTAGTATTCCATTTGAATAAACACCATTTGATAATGGCCACTAAAATTATAAGTTTATGCTAAGGATTTGACGCTTTCATAATTTAAACTTATGTTAAAGATTTGACGTTTCTCTAATTTATAATAATTAAAAAAAGAAAAGTAAAGTAAAGTTTTTTTTTTTAAGGTTTATAATATTAAATAATATATTTCAAATTTGTCACATAATTTATAACATATGAAATTATAATATACTTTTAATATATATATGAATAATTTAGTTATGCTTTAAATAAAAATAAGTGAACTTTTTATATTATAGATGTTAAAATCTTATTTAACACTTAATTATTATCTTCCATTGGTATATATATTATTTAGATTGTAATTATTATTTTGCATTAGTATATGTATTGTTTAGATTGCTCATAAAAAACATAGAATAAATTATTTGAGACTTACCCAATTACAATATATACAATAAATTATATTGTGCATACAAAAAATCAAAATACAATAATAAAATAACACTAAACATCTATCCATTCATCATAAAATATAATATAATATTACAAATGAATCATCATTATATTCTCCAAAATAAGAGGTTCATAGGATTGCACTTTATTTGATCTCTCCAATCTACTCTTCCATTTCATAAACTTACTTTTTTCGTGCGGCTCGTGGACTCATTACGAAGGAATCCCCTTTCGTTGTTTCCATTGTAACCTTTCTAGTCATCGAATTGTTGTGTCCTTCTAGGACATGACGTCCCTCTGCTCTTCAACCCTTTCAAGTTTGGAAGAAGAAAGTTGGGACTCCCGATCAAGAATTCATGCAGTGTAATCACGACAAATTCTTTCATCCTCCTTTTTCTAGAAACGTTCTTGTGGAGCATTGTTCGAAGGAGGTGTCTTCAACCAATCCTCAACCGACTCTTCTACAAGTGCCTTTAGCCTCCCCTCGTGGGCCCTTGCTTTCTAACATTGGGAAAGACTCTTCTAAAAGGCTTGGTGGTGGTTTGGAAGTGGAGTGGCCTAGAGAAGAAGAAACGACTTTGTCCATTCCCCCTCACATACGCCCCACCTTGCCACCTCCTCCCCCCCACTCTTCCTTGTTTTTGTCCCCCACACCAACACTGTTGACTCTTCCTCCCTTCCCCATGTTGCTCTCTCGTCGTTGCTCTCCCACCCCTTGTGTCATCCCCCCTCCTTGTTGTTGTCCCTTCGCCTAAGCGTATTGGGAAACCCAACGTTGACATAGGCTTCACCGTTAAGAAGAAGGGCAGAGACTCTGAGGTAGAAAAAACTAAGGTTAGATGCAAAGGATTGGTGAGAAAGGGATTCCATTGGACCATGAAGGACCTTTTTTCAAGGCACGAGAAAAGACAGGTCTTAGCTTACGGCTGAGGATTGTGTCGTATTACCCTCGACTCCTTTTGGTTGGCTTCCGTTCTTGTTTTGTTTTTTTTATCTTTTGCAGGTCGGTTTAGCTGGAGTCTCATTAAAGGACATGGTTTTCTCTTTTGGATTTGTCGTTGTTAATAGGCTGAAATTTGGTGATCTATTTTTGTTCTGCTTTGCCTTTCCTTGACTTTGCCTTGTTTCCATTGTAACTAAGTTTTTGTCATCTTTAGGAGTTTCTCTCTTCTTTGTAGCTTTCACACCTTCATATTATCCAAGACTAAACCCCCTTTTATATTCCAACACCAATTCATAACTCCAATGAAAAAACATTTATCAAATTCATAACATCAATTTCAAAAAATTTACTCTATTAAAAAAATAAAAACAAATATATTATATATAATATATCCTCTTCTATATATTTTGTGTCTCCCAAGACCTTTACATTTAAGTACATCTACCATACTATCTCACCTCGATGCATAAGTCCTAAGTCCTAACTAAGTCAAACCCAAAAACCCATATACATGTGACACAAGGTACATGGTTCATATCTCAAAGAGGATTTCATGTCCTTTTATATCATAACAAATAAGGGCATCATCATTATAAAAAATATACAATATATTAACATTCTTTATTTGCTGGCAAATTATTTTGTCATAAAACAAAATAGAGAAAGTTTGCAACAACAAACAAAACAAAATCCCTTCTTTATTATTCAGGCAAGTTCCCTTTATTCTAAATATTTAAAAACATAGAAAAAGCGATCTACAAGCATATTCGCAAGATACGTTTGGGGTTTTTTCAATATTTAAAAAAATTAGAAATAAAATATGCTCCATAGGTATATAAACTAAAATCTTAACATGAACGGTATGAAAACAATATAAAAGAAACCCCCTCCCACGCCCAAAAAGTTTTATGACTATTTACCAACTCAAAAATGATTACCTCTACATGTAAAAAAAAAAATGAATTGAGATAAACAGTCAAATAAAGGGAATAACAGTTTTATCGTACATTTCTTTTTTACATGTTGAAATCTTAACTCTAATTTTACGGTTTTTTTAATAATTCATGTTCTAATTAAGTGGATTGATCACATGTTCTATTAGGAAGTCCATTGTTCTTAATTAAAATTTGTTTATTCTTTAAAAAAATAGATTTTAGGGGTGGATTTAGACAAGGAAAATTTTAATCAAATATTAATATGGGTGAAATTACTCAGTTTTTTATTAGAATTTTCAAAAGAAACAATCTTGAAGGGTATTGCTAATTTATTTAGTCAATTTTTCATCTTTGATCCAATCACTAAATTTAGAATAAGATTAGTGTTTGTTAAATTCCGTGTCAACATATTTCTGAATAAGGAGCTCTCATCCTCTTTCAAGTTAACATCAAAATATGGAGAAAGGCTTTAGTTAATAAAATATTAAAAGCTGCGTTTTTGTTCAACATGCCAAATATTAGGTCATGAATCCAAAGCTTGTCCTCTTAATAAACAAGAAAAATCTGAGTAGATGAGAAAGGAAGACCATGCATACTAGGAAGCAGGAGTAAAGAGAAACATAAAACAAATGGAATAAAATGATTCAACGAAAGAATAGGAAAAAGTGCTAAAGAGCATAATACCAATGGTTAACCATGATGTTTAATCCTTTTTGTGTTAAGGGTAGGGAGAATAGCATAATCAATTATAAAATAAGTTATTCTAAATCAAGTAATTAAATGATTCAGATTCACAATATTCTGCTAAATTTATTACATTTGAGAATATACTAAATATAGAAAAGTACAATGTTAAATAATATTTTGAAAGTAGCAATGTCAAGGAGAAATAACACTTAGCTTATGCAATGATATGCAAGTAAATCTAACAGAGACAAGTGTGAAAGAAGATAGTTTGATAATTTATCTTGATTTGTCAAATTCTAAAAATTAGTCGAGACACTAGAGTTAGACTGCAAACACTACAATCGATGCTTTTATCCTAATTTTGATGCTTCTATCCTGCTCATAATACAAATAATTTTCTGGAATAGTCAGTTGTGCCTGTTAGGGTTCACTGTCACCTTACAAGTTATCAGTTCAGATAGTGTGCATAGGTTCATGGAATTAGTCTTTCGCTCAAAACCCTAGGTCCTCCGATTTGGGCATGTCACCTTGTAAAATAAGGGGTTAGTGGGCTCAAATGAAGTCAATCTAACATCAAAAACCCCTCTATCAATGAACGCCACCCACATAGCCATTCACTTCGAAGAGGGCCTCAGACTGATGTATTTCTCCCCTGTATTTAGGTTTGTGTGTGAATAATTGTGCAATATGTTATATGCAAGTGCATCTAGTGATATAGCTTGTAACTTGATAAATATTGCTCATTGGCTACTCTTTGAATACTTCAAACCTGTAAGAAGACTGCTCCTATGACTAATTTGGAAATAGGGAAGGATAGGGTAGTATAGCTCAATTGTGCAAATGATTTTCAGTAGTGTAGTGTGGGATTGAGAGGTGCTTGCTAGATTCATAATGAATAAATTTTGATTTGTATTTATGCCACACCTTTTGAAATGATCTCACAAGAGGGTTAAAGAAGACAAATAGTCTGACCTATACATATCAGGGGATTTTCAATCTGATTGTTTGGAAGGTAGGGACACTAACATTAGATTTGGGATACTAGAGTTGACGCTAATGTCCTAATCTAGATGTTAGTAACCTGCAAAGTGAAAAACTATTGGGGATATGTAGCTGTATATGCAAGTGGAAATTATATTTTATATATACTATATGATATATGTGATTTGTATCATCAGAATGTCAGGGTCAAACTATAGAATAAGTAATTTGGAAAAATGAGATGGAAAACACAAGCCTTTTCACAATGGAAAGGTCATAAATAGAAGGGTTGAGCCATGATTAGCATTTGTTAGGTGTACAAGATTAATATGTCATATAAAATTAGATTTTAATATCTACACAGGAAGAAAAAATGAAGGAATAGTCGAAGGTGGGCCTTGGTGTTTGAAGTGTTTGAATATGAGGCAACATGAAGAAAATGAAGTATGTACTGAGGCTATAATGATAGAGGAGGATAAAAATATGGAAATTATTAAGGATGGAAATTTTGATGTTTTGGAAGATAAGGATCAGGATCATCTTAAGGAAAATGAAGGTATCTTTGAGATTCCAATGATGGAAAAGGTGGAATAATCTATAGATCTTAAGTTTTTGCATCAAGAGCAACAACAGAGAGGACAAGAAAAGAAAGATACCCTTTATGCAGAGAAATAAATTGAAATTCAAACTCTGACTACTAAGATAGATGTAAGGAACATAATGATGTTTGATTTTTAGGAGGGATTCATGTATAAGGAATATGTTAGAAAGAAGTTGGCAAACTTTGAGATAGATCCCATCCACAAGGGTGGAGAGGATGAGGAAGACTAGAATTTAGTGAGTAACAGGAAAACCAAATTTAAGAGAATAGTTTAACAAGTGATAGAGTGACTAGGAGTACCGGATTGAAGGAAATTTTAATATCCATATAAATATACTCATGAAGCTATTACTATTGTGTTTTTTGTTTGATATTCAAAAGTGGGATGACCCTTTGTTGATTTTTTGATGGGTTTGTGGTCTGGTGGTTTCTAATGTACCTAATGTTAAGTGGTTTTTGATCTTAAGTTGTGTTCAGTATTGTGCTTCAAATTTAGTGAATCTTGTGAACTCTTTGTTATTTTTGCAATGTTGTGTAGATGTTTATTCACTATAGATAATCTATTGGTAGACATTGATGGTTTTCTTACTATATAGGGTTTTGGAACATGACTTTACTCTATTTTATCTTGATCTCTATTATAGGTCTCGTTGCTATATCTTTCTCTTTTTTCGTATGAGGATTGGGGCCCTCTCAAAACCCCCTTTTTCCAATAATAATAATAATTTATCATAAATGATATATAGACTCAAAGTTATATCATTTATTAGTTTATTTTCATAACACAAGGTTTGTTCATGTGTATTGTCAAATTTCAAAAGGCCCCTTATCCTTCTCATGAAAGTCCATATATACTAATCTTAAATAAGGTTTTCAAATTGAGTTACATAATTACCTCAACCACCCAAATAATTAAACATTAAACTTTATAAGTTTTCAAATTATCCCCTTGAGTGAGAATCACAAGATAACAAGGCACAAAGGCAAAGAGACTGATTGTGGCTTGGACAGTCTCAAATTCTCCCTGTTAAGACTTGCTTGCTTTATCATTTTCATAATCCTATGGAAAAAAATGGTTTTCCTTCAACCAATAATTTTTTAATCGCTCAAATTTTATTATACTTTATCACAATTATGTGGAATAATGACATAAATAACACCCTTCCAATGATACATTCAATTGAGAGATTCACTTTGCACAATATGCATTTATTGTAAATCATCTATTAGATCAAAAGCCCTAAAACATTTAATCACATCATAGCTAAAAGTTGGAACTAGTCCTAAGTATCTTTGACATGTTTATGAGAATATTTCTCCATAGCCTTTACGATTCTCATATTTATATCAAATGGCAGGGGGGGAGGGGGACAAGGGGGTTTACTTTTTAATGAAAATTCACCAAGCTTGAATACCATATACAAAGACTCACATATATCCTTCCCTCCAACATAATTAGCCTTTTCCATCTTGTTGATATTTGGATTTATTTCATATTTCTATTCATCACACAAAAAATCATTAGTCAAAGTTACCACTTTACATATAAACAAGTTCCATAAGAGTAATCCTAGATATCAAAATAGCATCATGATGCATAATTTCCCACAACTCCTTGTCGCAATGCATATTTTAGCAAAGTCCATTTTTTCACTAGCAAACCTGGAACTTATTATAACATTACACAATTTCCTCAAAGGCATTAAGTCCATTGATGGACACGTTTTTAAACTAGTTGTTTCACACCATACCCATATTGTCCAACCTCACCCACCCACATAAATGTACTTTTGTTCATGAAAATACTTGATAAATTGGGAGGGTTAAGCTTGTATACACCTTATTTTTTCTTGTTGAAACTTTATTTTGCATGGATTGTTAGTGCATGAATAACACTAAGTGTACATCCAAAGGAGTACATTCAAATTAGGGTGGGACAACTCATGATGCTTTGTGAGAGACATTTTCATGCTTATTCATTCTTACTACCACCTTCATTTTACCATGGCATCAACTTTGTTTATCTCTTGAGGTTACTAATCTCAAATTTGCCTATCTTTCCCCCCTCAACATGCTTTTACCCATCATTATTGAACTATCCAATG